>CM054116.1:133973680-134453185 GCA_028673005.1 Tanypteryx hageni
AACATTTTTAACAGTAAATTCAGATAAATAAATCGACCTCTCTCACTATGACAGTGTTACTTATTTTTCCGATTTTTTTATATATTTACTTCACAAGCACGACAAATATTTTTAAGTGTGGGGCCACTTTAAGCCCGCACCGTTGGCAGTGCCATCACGTTGGCTCAGCCTTTTCTATCCCAATGTGAAGAAACTCTCCCAACGGACTTGGAGACATGAAGGTCTCCGGAAATTCATCGGGAATCCCTTGCATAAGCAAGAAAAGACAGAACCAACACGCAATCGCCCCCACCCCTTCTGCTACAAAACATACGAGTCCTTTACCACTGAGGCCCATCTCAAAAAGTGGTAGACTGGACTTGTCCCGGGTATACAATCGAGAAACCAAACCCCTCGACCGTGAAGGAGCGACCTCTCATTCGATGGAAGTAAGACAGGATTTAAAACGAATATTTCTTAGAACCGAATAACCCTGTATCCCACGAGATTCTAGGCGGTTCTTGGGAGAATCGGCAAATCGCAAAAAGATTCTATCTATATCTCTTAAATATAACAAAGATCTGGTACGCTTGCTCAAAATGGTAGCGTGATCAAAAACACTGATTGACACAGAACCATGGACAAGAGGCAAAAGAAATAGTGGAAGCTCCTGAGAGAGAAGCAGGGTTCTACTCACTGGTTGATTTACAAGAGCTTACGGTAGCGATTAGTTAGCACACCCTGCATTGACCTGTACTCTCAACTGCACAATGAGGGTATGTATATTCGGAAATTTTTATGTTTTGCATGCATATTTAATGTTAATATTTTAAATAATGATCAGAGTATCGTTAAATGTCCACTCCATCTTAAGATCAATAAAGCATGTGCTGCTTGAAGTTTTCTTTCGTCGCCATAAACCAGACGTGGTATTACTGCAGGAGATACGCATCCCGTCTGAATTAACCACAGATGAGCTTAATGCATTCCCTTTGTGAATCCGCCTGCAAACATGAAAAATATCAAAGATCCATATGCCGATACTGTAGGGCTGTGGGGGCGCTTCAAGAGAAAAATAAAGTCAAAAGCGATACGCTTCATGGTAGAAGTTTGGAAAACGGAGGCCATGATATTAGAACCTCTCGGAACCGCCTTTGACTCACTGCGCCGGGAAGAATTTAGATTCAGCCGACGAGAAAAGGCTTCAGGCACAGCGAGAGTTAGGCCTCATGGGTGCATGCTTCACTCTAGAGTCTAGACCATCAATTAGCTGGAAAAACACTATATCCCTGTAGTTTTGATGCTTCATCTGCAGAAAAAGAGGTAGCTGATCTTTGTCGCGCTTCCTCAAAGCTGTGTCAGTGGCATAGTGTACTTATTGGCGGTGTAACAGTATAGGACAGAAAGCATTGTGCATATACGTGCATAGCTACTTCTTTGAACCCTTCATAGATGCTGGAATCCCGGACTATGTTACAGAACTAACCGCATAAATAGGCAATAAAGTACCCTCACTCTCCCGAAGCCAAATGGACGAGTTAAGAAGCTCTATACCGAAGGAAGAGTTTTTAGGAAGCAATACGTCAGCAACGACTTGGACGCTCTCCAGTCAACGGTACACCGGCAGACTTCTATCAGTTATTCTGAACCTGGTACCTTTTTTCACTACATGGTGAAGAAAGTGATCGAACAGGGATTCCTTCTCTTAAGCTCTCGTGTTGGAGTGGTTTCTTATTCCGAAGATACGTCAGATAGACAGATCGGCTTAGGTTGCGAAATTGGCGTTTCATAATCATCGGATTATATAATAACACCCCGGCCTTTAATATGCATGCATCTGAGGTCTGTTGGCAACCTGATGTTAAATCTAATGCATTCCAGGAAGGCAGATTCATCAAAAGATACTCCTCATGAGAGATCCTATGTGCTACGATACTTAAAGAAAACCTAATAGCTGTTGAAGTTCCCAAATACCAAAGGCAAGGTAGCAATAAACCTATGGGCAACACTATTTCCTCCAAGTAACCCAATACGTCGATATAGAAAATGTGTTTGCAGGGAATTCCCTGCTGGACGGAAAACACGACCTCATTACCACAGCAACACTACACAAGAGGGGAAAGAAGGACAGTGGACAGTGACCTAGCTGTCTGAGAAAGGAAACATCATAAACGTGATTTCTAGTTCAGATAAGGTTAAACCAATCTGGATGTAAGCGGAAATCATTTTAGGGAAGGATAAAAAAATAACAGAATTACTTCTAATGTTCTAATTCAAGGTTATACATTTTAAAAAGTTAGGCTGGGAAGAGGATAGTTATTATTCACATAAAACACGACGATGGGTCTATTTATAATAGAATGAAATCTAATAATACGAGTCACATACCGGATTTTAGAAAACTTCTTTTTCAAGGGATTAAAATTCACGCAAGCGTATAACTTTTCCAAAAAGGTGAAGTTTTCGAGATTTTTTGTAAAATGACGAGATTTCAACCTTTAAGAACAAAGGCTCACATTTTCTTTTGACGACGAGAGTTGAATACCCAAACAATACAAGATGTGACAGCTAGTCTGTGAAAATCTGAAAGTAGAATCCTAATGGAATGTGTTACAGTTAACTAAAACTTTAAAAATGTGATTTATGTATTTAAATATCATATATTTAAATATCTCTCTCTCTCTCTCTCTCTTTCCCTCTATTTTTCCCGCCTTAGCACAAATTTGGCGCGATCGGAAATTTTTCCATTGGAAAATTTTGAGATGAAATACTCACCGAACGCATTTAATTAGCCAAAAATGGACTCTCAAAGAGGCATACAAATATCAGTATAATTTGTTCATTTGAGTATCCCTTCGATAACATTCCGGTATAAAAGTCTCCGGTTTCTAAGAGGAAACCGCCTGCATTCCATTCTTTCAAAAAGGAATACTGGATCCAGTTCGATGAGGAAAAGGAACTCATGATGAACGCAAATCATTGATCTCTCTTTTATTATTGCGTGTCAAACTTCAAAAATAAGAATATCTGGAAAAAATTCGAGTTTTATTGTAATTCACATCACACCAACGATTCGCATCGTTTTCCCTCTACATATACGCATCGAATAAAACGAACTGAAAACGCTATTTAAAATTATAATTATTACGTTATCATTTGGGGCTCATTACTGGGCGAATTAAATTTTCTGGAATCCTTATCGGTCAAAAAGAATGAATTCAACGTATTTGACTATAATTACATTTTTTTAAATTCCCATTGTTGATTACGACTTATAGTTTCGCAGATAAAAATTAGAGAAAATCCCAAGAAAAACATCGCATATTTTGTTTACAACGATCGCTAAGACGGCTCTCTCGGTAAGCAACAATTAAATACCATGTTTCTCTCCTAAGCTCTTACATGGTCAGTAAGCTTTATATTAAAAAAATTATTCGGATAGAGGACAACATTTGCCACAAAACAGTCCGCGAGACCACATACTTAGAACTTTTAGCTTCGCAGATAAAAATTCGAGAACCGACCAATCTCTCGATACCGTTTTGTCCGTATTTCTTATAAAGAACGCCTTTGAAATCTAGCATACATAAACTTTAACATTCTTTATCAACAAATTTAAAAAAATGCAGTTTATTGTATCCTTCAGCAGCTACTTCCATACTTATTCAGTCTCGGTGATATGTGACTTATTTATAATTCACCTAAAATAACTTAATTTAACCAACCTGTCTTTTGAGTATATTCTGCGAGAACCGCTCACATACCACGTGAGCTGCACTTCCCGACACGAGAGCTGCAACGCAGCCTTTAAGAGCTTACTAATTAGTGGAACTCAGAGCAATAAATATTTTTTGGATTAAAACCGTTATCATCCATGAACGGTTGAGATATTTTTATGATGCTAAATGTGACCACTCAATCGCACGAAGAAAGTAATTGAAATTGAAGTAAAAGAATGCATCTTAACAGGAAATGCGCCAATGGAAATAGTACGATAGTGGTTATTTTTGAGTCGTACCGTAGACGACAAAGGACATCGAAAGATATAAGAAGAGAAATACGGGTCGAATTTCCACATTGGCGGCATTATCGTAGCAGGATACATTCACGCGAAGACATTAGAAATCCAACGAACCCCTCTCTCACCTGTGTCAGTAGTTGAGTTTTTCTGAAACTGTGAAGCTAATTAATCTGTAAACTCTTTTGCTGAAAATATACCTCCGTAATTATGGTAGATAATGTCGATAGATAGTGACATACCCCAGAACCGGCTAATAACCTTATGCGAATTACGTAATATCAGCATATCTGGTTTTTAATAACGGTTGTGGGATAAATTATCGATGAGGCATCATTCGTGAATGAAATGCAAATGAGAGTAACAGGAGTAACATGACTTTCCAAATAAATGTATTCCCTTTCCGATTTTTTATTTCGGTTTCGATTTTCTCTCAGATGGGTCACCTCGACGTCGTGGTCCCTCCGGACATCATTAATGAGGAGACATCTGGCGACGTAATGGTCCCGGAGGGAGGAACGGTGAAGCTGACGTGCCACGCGAGGGGATATCCAGTGCCTCACGTCCTCTGGCGTCGAGAAGACAATGCAGACATCGTGATCAGGGAGCCATCGGGGGTGAAAACGAAAGGTTGGATTGTTTAACATTGCTGTCCATGTGTCATTTAAATCATTAACTTTCATTCGTTGATAAAAATCTTCAGAGGAAAAATAAGATCAGAGCCCTAATTAATTACAGCTAATAAAAATGGAGAAACCTCCTTTTAACCATCATCATCACAATCCTTAAATAATCTGCTTGGTTGTGTCAAGCGTAATGCTCGACTGCGGCGCCGCTCTTAAGGAGCTGTTAAAAATGAGCGGGAGATTCGGGAACTACTTACATGATTAGGCTTGGTAGGATTCGATTTAAATCGAAAAACGTCGATTTTTTAAATTTTCCAAATCTACGAAAATGTCGATAAGCGTCGATTTTCCGACAAGATGGGAAAGTATGCGTCTAAAAACCTATTTTATTCTGTATTATAATATTGAAGTCGTTTCTGTTTACTTTTTTCGCAATATTATTTACTACGATTTCGTTCCTTTACTGGGCGCGCGTTAACAGTGGGACTGAAAGATGGATATTTCCTCATTCTCAAATATGCCTCTTTTTGAAAAGTTCACGCTTCCACTCTGAACAATCGGGTAACCTCAAGGTCCCAGGGTAGTTTTGAGAACACGTGTTTCTTAGCCCTTTTGAGGTTTTTGAGATTATATTTGCGGACCTAATGGTGGGATATTCCACGGACCTTTCTATACAGATAAGGTCATGGATATGCCCTGCTGAGAATTCCTCTACCCCTGTTAAACGAGGTTCGGAAGAAAAGAGTTTCGGTGGTCGTTTGAAGACAGCCACTCCTTCCCCGTATCTACCCCGTGGAGTGTATTCCTGGAACAAATGTTTCTCTATTGCTTGCTAGGGTTCTTCCTATAGATAGACGTTGTTGTATGCACTATCAGTCCTCCGTATGCACTGAACCCACTCTTTTGGCAGTCTTTCTCTAAAAGTTATCCAGGAAGGATCGTTCCGTTCTCTTGCTTTTGGCTTCTTCATCCTTTGCTACAGGTTAGTAAATTTCAAATTATATATAATGGTTTAAAAAAGGTACACATAAGTTAGCAATCGTTACTTAAAATTCAAGAGGGATAAAGTATAAATATTTATTTGCAATTTGTTTAAAATATTTTGCCAATTGGAAAAACATTTTAGTCAGGATTTGAGGTAAGACTACTGATCGAGCGCTGAATAATTAAGTGTAATTTTTCTCTCTATATATTTTGTTAAATAAAGAAAATATTTCGTACAGTGATGAAATACAACAAATGATACAAAGTAAAGTATTAGGTAGTTCTTTTTTGACGGCTAAAATATTATTGCGATAATTATATCATTAATGTTTTTTCTTAATTAATCTTTAATTGGCGTCAACGAATGTCTAAAAGCCTTTAAGTTGAACTCGCAAATTCTTTTTTTTTAAGGAATGTTTCTCTGCAAAAACAACAGGTTATTGTTCGGATTCCAAGAGGTAAAACATAATTTACTATCTACATTAGGGAAATAATACATTTGTCAATAACGCGATCGGAAGAATTATACGAAATCAAAATTATCTAGATTTGGAAATACCAGCTTACGATATTTGATATTAAAAATATGCTAAGTTTCAGTGTGGTAGAACAACAATAATATTCTCGTGAACGATATGCAATGCGCAAATTTGGTTTAATCATCAAGATTCAGTTAGTAAAAGACGTTAATTAACTATTAACGTATGTTTTCTTATATACTAGGTTGGTTGTCGAAATCATCACGTTTGGCAAAATTTGTAAAGAAAGAAGTGAAAATACAAGAACAAGAAATATCGTTTCGAGTCCGCCCAATGAAATTTTTCTGCGCTAACTATTTTATGTTACTTAAAGAGGTAAGCTTTCAAGTCGAAATATTCTTGTGTGTGTTGCGTACCGGATTTAGATTCCCGTACTACACTCAGTTCCTAGACATTTTGTCATAAATCCAAAAAAAGCACCCGAAATCTCGTGGCCGGCTCTAATGTGGCGATTTTCTTGGTTAAAACTCACGATTTAATAAGTAAAATATCAGATTAACGATTTAAATATACTTCTCACTTTGCATACTTTGTATTGTATACTTTTTTACTGTAAGTAAAAGATAAGATAATATTTTAATAAATCCGTTATTGAGTGTTTTCTTTAATGTTAACATTTCAGAATTTTTAAATAAAAGGTAAATTTAAATCATCGAATTGAAAGACGGAAACTGCCAGCCATATATGTAAATCGTAATTTTAATCGCCGTTATTCGTCGAAAATCTCTCGGGAAAACAAACGTCGATTTGAATCGTCGATTTTCAAAAAAATAAACTTGGAATTCTACCAGGCCTAGTTCTGACTGACTGTGATGCTATTTTTAACAAACATTCCGAGTAAGTGGAAGATTCGAATTTGCTGGAAATGTTTGATTTTTATAGTAAAGGCCATTTACGAAAAAACGTCCCGGGTTCGGCTCCAGAAGATAATTTCTATTTTCCACAAGATAACACGTAAAAATCAATTTAACGAAGTGCAATCTTTCATTCTTTTGATCATAAAAATGAGAAAAATTGACCCACGATCTTCACACTGGGACTGAAGGAAAATGAACAAAGCTTTGTATTCTTATCGTAGACTGTCTCCCTCAGTCCATAAACGCTCGAATTTAACATTTAAATCACTTGTTTTGAAAAAACTTAGCGACTTCACGAGGATTTGTCTTGGCAACACTGCTATTGTCGAAATCGAGACCTCATTATTGTCTCAATTCTCATGTGAGTAATATATGTATAGGCAAATACATTCCTTCCCGTCATATTGACGGACTTTTATCTAATACGTATAATAAAGAGAATTCTGTCCTTCTTTCTGTGTGTTTGCACGTCTGTGCAGTTGCAGCTTAAGATTCATTTGCATTTTAAAGTCACTTAGAATTGCGATATGAATACGGGACTTTCACCAAATGACGCCTGAAAGAACAGATATTTACTTTCTAGCCATCGATTTTCGGATACGCGTCAAAACGTTCCACAAATTTGTTGTTAACACGAAAACTTTGCTAAATTTTATACGAGAAAATTTCGTCTACAAGGGCGAAGGCATTTTTCCTGATCTAGCAAAATTACGTCTATATCTAAGAGCAATGACATCAACTTTGATATTGTATTTGAAATCAATTATGAGAACTCTTCTTATATATTTTGATTGCATTTTAACCGAAAGGAAAGTAATAGTGGCTTAATTTGAACGATAGGTTTGTTTACTGCAGTGCCAGTGGAAGAAATACGAACGAACACACGACCGCTAATATATATATATAATATATATGGTATAAGAACGACAATAGAATCTCGAGGTTTAACAATGACATGGTCGGCAAGGTAACATATCTTTAAAAAGCTTAAATCAATGAATGTGATTTAAACGTATAAATTGAGCGATTTCGAACCAAAGGCAAAAGTCGACGATAAGAATCTATATTTATTTTTATTTAAAATAGTCTCCGTCCTAAGATCGTAGGTCAATTACTTCTAATTTAATTTTGAAAAATAAAAAAGCCTGCAAGTGGAATAAAGATATTTTTAAGTATTCTCTTATGGGGATTTCTATAGAGCGTTCCGGCGGACCCACGGACGGACGGACAGAATAAGGATGATAACATATGTACAATATATTCCAAAAATTCACCCACACGAACGGATTTATTCTGAATGACTAGCAACACTACCAAAGCAGCATAACATGCTTTTATTTACAGATTGCTCCGCGTGCCACTCAGCATCTCGGAAATCCAGAAAGAATTAATTAATTAATAAAACGACTATAAGAAATGGTTTTCGCTGTAAATTTGTAGATAATTTAGTAAAGAAACAGACATAAATTCAACGTTCAGAGTTCAAAACCCTACAAATTACCGTCACTTCAGAAAAAATACGTTTCTTTTCACAGTACGCATGGGATCTTAAAAAGATTTTTTTTAATCTTCCAAGATTCTAATTTTAAAATTGCATTTTCAAAATTATCTCCGTCCCTTGCTAGGAAACCCAAAATATCGGATTCGTGAAAAATCTGGCATTTGTAAAATCAGTTGCGATAAGTGCGACAAAGTTTATAACAGTCAAACAAAGAGAAAAATCGTTGCTAGGTTCGAAGGCCATTTGTCGCATTTTAAGCATGGGGAATTTGAAAAATCATGCGTAGAAACCTACATTTTTCGCATCCAACACTCCACTTCCTTGAATACATTCATGTAAGCGTGGCAGCGCCTTTAAGGAAACATTGAAATTTCAAATTCCTAAATGCCCCGATGGAAATACTCCCAATTTATGCTAAACTTCTTGCGTACGTTACTCCTATTTATTGCGAAATTATATCCGTCGATTTTAAGCGGCTTTGTACGAGTGTTATAATGCGAGGATTTTGAGTTCTCCTTGACATTTGGAAACGGTATTCGAGTGAAACTTCCATCGGATCTCGTTGGCGTGCGACTGGCACTTACCCAAGGAGACCTCTCGCTCGATTTAAATATTTCTAACATCATGCGCTGCTCTATCTCCGTGGTAGAGATGTCATGCACTTCTCTATCTCCGTGGGAGAGATATTCGCGGCAGGTCTGACCGAAAAGAAATTTTCCCGAGGGAGTTCTAAATCAACGCACTGTGTTCCGTCATTGAATTGCTTCGTTTCGACGCTAACCAGGTCACTCGTGCCTGGAAGTCGCGCCCTAATACGCAGAGCCGCGCGAGTTCATCGCAGCGATGAAGGGCGTCGTCGAGAACTCGGATTCTCGAAATATTGCGAGCATCTTGTCCATCGCTGACGGATTTTCCTTAAGACGAAGCACGTCCCACGTGATCCTTCTCCACTCTCGGAAACAAGTCGACGGTTAAACGCCGTCGGTCGACGCGAGATCGTCAAACAAGTCCGCAACGTTACGCCAACGACGAAGAAAATACTGCTGAGACAAATGCCTTCCATGCCAGTGTTATTTAAATTAGGCAAATTATTCGATGTCTTGAACCGTAAGTAACGGCTTTGAGAAAAAAATTAAGCGATTAAATGTTGCGATATAACCTAGAGGGGAAAAATACTTATTTACTAACGTCTCTGTGAGAGAATCAGTCGAGATAATCAAGCGGCTAACGGCAGGAAGACTTCTGGAAGAACTTCCCAACTTAGTGGAATTTTGCCTGAAGAATTCGCCCTTTTTATGGAATGGCAAATATTACCTACAGACCGAGGGGGTTTCCATGGGATCACCTCTCTCTCCGGTCGTTGCCAACCTCTACATGGAGGAGTTCGAGAGGAAGGCCATGGATTCATACGAGAGGAAACCATCCCTATGAGTGAGATACGCTGATGATACGTTCGTCATCTGGCCACACGGGGAGGAAGAGCAGAGGAGGTTCCTCCGACACCTGAACGCACAACACAACGCCATCCAGTTTACAATGGAGGTTGAGGAAAACGACCAGCTCCCTTTCCTGGACATAATGGTCACCAGGAGAACTGATGGAAAGTTGGGACACGCAGTATTCCGGAAAAAGACACACCGGTTTCTCTCCTCGCTTCTTTGGCTGAAGAGGTTTTCTAGCCTATAGCCGCCCTAACACACGTGCTAATTGAAAATGACATAACTTTCTTCCCTTCCTTTAGGGGTCGAGGATAATATACTTTACTTCATCGCTATTTTGACCCGAAGACGCCGACAGGAAGGTCGGCGAAACTGTTGTCAGTTCTCCAATTGACCAGCGTGGCGACCGCCCGAAAATAATGAAGCCTTCAAGTCAACAACACCACGAAAGCCTTCTAACGAAAAAATACTTATGCCACTAAAAATGATCGGAAAGTTGTTGGCCGAAATTAATCGGAGCAATTAAACTGCTTGCGATGACGAAATGGCGGTCGAATGTTGCTCGAACTCTATGCGAATTCATCTGTGAGAGGCCTCGGCGAAATAAAATTTTATCTGCGGATAACTCACCAAAACCCCAGTACAGAAGTCGTTTATTTTCCGCGAAATTAATTCTGCAGAACTGAAAATAAAGTGGTAGGCATGAAAAAGCGTGCCACTCTACCAAATGGGAATCCGAGTTTAATATTCTCTCTTTTGCGCAGCTTATATTACGCGAAAACTTAATTCTCTATCTGCCGCGTGATATACGCTTTTGGGAAATTGCAGCCACGGCTCTGCGACTGAGATAAGTTTCCGAACTAAATCGACCTTTGTCTTGATAAAAATAACCAAAGACTCGCTATCCGTCGGATTTCTCCGCTCAATACCCACAAAATGCCCTCCTACCCCCCCCCCCTCCGACACACACACACACACACACACTCCTTTTCCCCCTTATCACCCCCCCCCCCCGACCTTCCTCGTTCGGCAAAGAAGGATTCATGGGCGCGCCGATGCTGCGCGAAACTTGTCTCTTTCGTCGCGGCGAGGGTGAAAACCGAAGAAGCATGCTCGAGTGGATTTAACGCGTTGTACAGCTCATCGATTCGAATTGATGACGAAATTTTCGGCTTCGCGTTACCTCGTTCAGAGCAAAAAAACCCGAAAATTCCCCGTCCGCGCCATCCCACGCAATCCCCCTTTTTTTCCTCCCTCCCTGCGCTGTCTCATTGCCGCCGCCCCACCTTTTTATCCGAATGCTTCGACAGGTGAACAATGCGACCATCAGCTCTTTTACACCCGGGACCCACCCACCCCGTTTCCACGCTACCCCACCCGCCTCCTCCGACACGCACGCACACCTGCACCTTTCCTCCTCCCCTCCCCCTCCTTCCCCCTCCCCTCCTTCCCCCTCCCCTCCTCTCCGCGCCACATCGAAGCGCTCTCTACCGCCTCTCGCATCCGTTTTTATCTCGCTCGCTCGCCGTGGGTCTTTCATCACGGGACCCCTCCAGCCACGCACATTCTCCTCTCCCTCTCTCTCCCCTCTCTCTCTCTCTCTCCCCCTCTCCCAATGGCCTCTTCCGCCCACTCTCCTCCCCTTTTCCTCCCGTCTTGAAATATTACACGGGGCATGTCAATTTTAGCCGAGCGTCAATATATATTCCATTTTCCTTTCCTCGGCTTTTATTCTCCCGCCTACCCGGATAACACAAAAAAGGACGCGCCGCGTGGAGTGGGAAAGAATGGAGAGGAGAAGAGGGGAGATATATATATATATATATATTAAGAGGGAGAAAGAGAACGGGAGAGTCGCTGTTTTTATATTCACCAATACATTGACTTTGGCGGCTTCCTTAAGGCGTGCAAACCATCGCGTGGAAGAGATGGAGTGAGTGAGTGAGGGGGGTGGAGTGAGGTGGAGAGCTCTCCAGGTCGATCCCTAGCTCCCTCCTTATCTCTCTCCTTATCTCTCTCCCTCTCTCTTTCCGCCCATAAAGAGGGCAAATGGGGGGAGAGATGGGAGTGTAGGGGCGCAACGATGCTACGGTGTGGATCAGGGAGGACGGAGTGAGTCTCATTGCGGTTTGGCGGGGGAATTTGTAGCGGAGAAGGAGGCGTTAGAGCGCGGCATTGTGTGTTCCACTGCGGCCGTAAAGACCGTTCCAAGTAAACCAGGATGAAATGCAAATTATAGCGTCGCTCTTCAGGAGGGTATTTCGGCCAGATGAGTTTATTCATTTGCTCGCTTTTTGCTGCAGCGGGAGCATAACTCTTGCCAAATTATCTAAGGAACCTATGTTATAGGGTGTAATCTTTTGGTTGTTAAACTAAAACATTGTTCTCAATAACATAGAGTCCTTACGGAGTTGCATATATTAACATCGGGGCATGAATTATCGAGCTTGCCTCAGAATTAATCTTAAGCAGAATAGATTCTAAAAGTATCGCACTCATCCTACATTTCCTAAATAGTTTAAATGATAATAAATATTTTAAAGAACTGTGAGAAAATTCTAAAGAATTTAAAAAGAACAGAAATGAACACAAACCGTAACCTTCTGATATTGGATATAGCCACGAAGCTCAAAAATTTAAGAAAATAACAACTAACTAACAATAAGACGTAACTAAGCGTAAGGTGTTTACAATAGTCTTCGGTAGGTGGAGTGTAGATGAAAGCTAAAAAGTTAGTTTTTAAAATATCTCTTAAACAATTCATATGGGAAGATGTTTCAAACAAACGTAGAAAATTAAATTTCCTATAACTTTGATCCCAGTACTTTTTTACATGGATCAAATAATAAAAACTCTGACGTGGCCACCACATGACTTTCTCCATATGTACATTCATTTCCAAAAACATTCCAACAATTTGAGCGGCGTCACTTTGGCGACAGACTGATTTTTAACTTCCTATCTACATGAATGTTATGTCATTCGTTGAAGATGTATTCCAGTCGCGACGCCACCTCACCCTTCAGGATTTATTATTGTATAAAATACTACGTATTTTTTCGTATCGACCAGAGTTAACAAAGATTATTCTGCGTCTTTGGCGATCGTTTGAACGTGCTATATAAATTGCCATTATTACTTACATTACAGTCTTTCTTACATCGTGTTGATAACGTAATCAGGCTCATGGAATTGATTTTTTTGTCCAAGTGAGGGGTTGTTGGGGGAGGTCTGAAGAAAACTCGCTGCGTAATTAGTACTAATAGTGGAAGTGCGATGGATTTACGAATTTCGAATCGACGATTTCATCGGTTTTTATCAAATTCCCCGCTTCAATTGTATTTGTTACATAACGGAAAAAGCGAAAGTGAGAAGGCCCAACTCTCAAAAACAGTCGATATATATGCGTTTAAAAAAGTAAAAAAAAACACTTTTGCAGAGTTTCTTCTTCCATTACCTGCTACTTTATAGCATTCTCCGTACATTCCACGTTAAAAACCGACGTAAGAAGTCGGTTTGGCTGGCGGAATGCACTAGATTGTAATGTATCTGTTTTATAATTAATTGAGTTAAATTGTGATTGGCCGAATCTGCTGGTATACGTTTGTGTCACTAGGTGTCACTGAATGCATTGGAGAAAGTTGAGCTGGTTGAGTTTATGTAAGACTTTTAAGTAGAAATACGGATAGTTACATTATAGTTTAGAATGCAAAATTCTCTTGATGAAATAAAGGCCTGTTTCATCCATACGCTAATAGTAAAATAATATGATTCCAATATGTATATTGAACGAAAAAAAATTTATTGGCAATTTATCCTGCTTCAACGTTGATAAGTGATGCAACTGGTCGCAATTTTTTAATAGGAAGAGGTAGTTAATACCTTTCTTCCTGAACTCTTTGAAACTGACCAACTATATTCATTGCACTATCTCTTAGATACCCATTGCGCGTAGGAAAGAGGAAATCAGCCGGTCGTTATTAAAAAAAAGGATGAACCAAAAATTACTTGCCTCTACAAAAAGAACTTATTATAACTAGGGTGAGCAGATTCTGGCTTGGTGAAAAGAGGACAAATGTTTTTAAAAAATGACGAAAAAAGAGGAAAAATAAAATTTGGTGTGCAGCCACGTTATATGAGGAATTTTTAGCCAAAGTCCAAGATGATATATATAAATTAACCATTTCTCAATATAGGTAATAGCAAATGGAACACTTAAAGCAAATGAGTGTTTAATAATATTAACTAGTCATATTTTTCAGAGCTGCTTACTCTCTTCAGCAATTCCTCATCATTAACTATGCTATCAAAGAACTCAATGCATGATAAATGGTTAAAATTATATTTCGTTATTAAAGGACCTTTAACTGAATCAACCGACTAATTATTACTTTTATCCATCCATTGAGCATTCATTAAACTAAAAATAAGCTCAATACCCATTGTGAGTGGGAATTGAAAAGACGAGCTAACAAATTTATTCCGACAGGTTTCGCCTGTTAAAGCATCATCATTTAATGGATTTTTAAAAAACGTTCCTAAATAATGATAGTATTTCAAGTGAAAGAAATAAGATTTTTACTGGCTCATACATTTTCAGAATTCTTTCAATGACGAAAAATGGACAACCACCTCGTTCTCAAATGTTTTAGAAGTTGACTATAATCGTAGAAACAGCCACAAAATGTTTTCAGCCTTTCTGTTCTAACTGTAGTACTGAAAAAGTGTTATAGATATTGACCAACATTGTTTAATATCTACTGGTAGTTAATCAGTTGCATATTTAACCCAATTATTTAATATATGGGCAGGACATCCAATACCAATTAGCTGTCCAAAGTTCTGCTGACAAGGGTGCAAAGACATTGTTTTGACCCTTTTTGTTTACACTGTCAAAAATTGGTTTTGCAGTCATCTGCTCCAAATGCAATACACTTTTCTGTCCTACTATAATGTATTTTATATAAACTGACTTATTGTCTCTGCTGATCCACTTGAAACAGATTTCAATGCAACTAGCTTATCTGAG
Source organism: Tanypteryx hageni (assembly GCA_028673005.1). Classification (NCBI taxonomy): domain Eukaryota; kingdom Metazoa; phylum Arthropoda; class Insecta; order Odonata; family Petaluridae; genus Tanypteryx; species Tanypteryx hageni. The sequence continues at coordinate 133,988,653 of CM054116.1, forward strand.
AGTCTTTCAACAAGATGATCAAAATGCTGTATGATAATTGGAAAAGGTTTTGTTGATAAATTATTACTACCATCAGTCGAGACCACAGTGTACTAAACCTCATGCTTAACTTTTTATTAATTGTAGCGAATATGTTGCTAATACTTAGTTAACAATTGCTTGTCTTGGTACTGGCTGATGAAATTTTAGTGGCTGTCTTAGAATTGGCAAGTAATTTTGCATGTAGCTTATTTGTGCAATCCACTGAACTGAAGTGATGGCAAACTGTATGAAAGCTTAAAGTTGCTTCACAAGCAAAAATAATTTCAGTATTCTTGCTGTTTTTAATGACAACATAGTTTATAATTTTCCCTGATGTATTTTCAGATATGCTATTTTTCTTATGTATCATTGAATTCAAATGCTGCTACAAAGAGAACCCCGAAAACTATAGGTCGATTTCCTAAACTTCATTATCGTGCAAGATACTTAAGCACATAGTCTTCAGCTCTGTAATACGCTATTTAGATAAGTGATTCCCAGCCGGGTGTGCCTGAGGCGCCCCAGGGCGACCAGCGTCACTTATTAGGGTGACCAGAAAGGGCGATCGAAAGATGTGGTGCGATCGATATCGATGTTGTGCTCATATATGCGCGTTAATAGACGCGTTCAGCCGAGAAAGTGATCGAAACCTGCAAGTGCTGGGGAATTGCGGCTTCTAAAAATCTCTTAACAGTATAGATACGTGTTTCGGTTTGAAGACCGGAGGAGATGTTTATTTGTCCATGGATGGCTCTCTCTCCAGACGAAATGCATTTTTCTATCTTCCAACATTTCTTGGGGAGGAGAAAGAACCTTAGGCACTCCGGGTTCTGTTATCTTTTTCGTCACCATTCATTCAGATCAACACAGGGAAATAAAAGGGTCATTTCCTGCAGGTATCTGAGCGCCTTTAAAGATATTTACCATGCGGCCTGTCGAAAAAGAATGCATTCGGATTGCATGGGAAATACGCATGGATCTCTCCATAAATTTTAGTCTGAAGGATAACTTTACACAGTACGGAGGCAACTTAGATCACTTTGAGGATCATCAAAAAAAAGCATAATTATTACGGTAAGGCCATTATTTTCTGTCATTTTTTGTCTTATTCTACACCTACTGCGCGATTCTAGCGTCTTTGCTTACACTTTTAGTCGTTATTAGAAGTAATTTTCTGAACAACTTACAAGGAAGTTAAATAAATGCAATATATATATTATATATGTAAATACAAGAAAACTGTAAAGTGAAGCATTCCGTGAACTTGTAATAATGTGGCACCATATAGCACTTCAGGACATAATGTACCCAACCACTATGAGTTCCGAATTGATGTACGTAGACATTAATTTATCAAATCGGGGAAATCTGCGAAGACTTATTCGAGATATTTGAATAAGATCAGATTGACAACTAAGCAAAACATGAGACTTATGTTTTGTGTTCCGAAATTGGAGGTTTTCAGTTCTTGCGTTCGTTAGTGCTTTGGAAAGACCAAAGCCGGAATAAGGAGCCCTGGGGCCATGGCGCAAAATGTTTCGCAGGTCCCTCCTTCCACCTCACACACATTGTCTGGGGCGCCTTTTATCACGGGGCCCAGGCGCAAATGCGCCACTTCGTCCCGGTTAATCATTGGGAAAGACCTTTTAAATCAAGTTAATAGCTTTGAGATAAAAATTAAAATATCGGATCCGCTTCACGAACTATTGATAATTTATCGGCATTTATTATAGAATATCGCACAGATCAGAGCTTTGAAGAATTGCTAACAGCTTCTGAAGAATTAGTAAATATACTAGAATTTAAAATACGCTTTAAATACGCCCTTCAAAGGAAACTAGGCTATTATATACATAAAGATGAATCGCACAGAATCCAAGATATATTTAGATTAATTTGTTAAAATAATCTCTACAAATTAAATGAAATAAAAAATAAAGACCTTAAAATATTAACAAGAATAAAGACATCAATTCTCTTGAATGCTAATATTAATGAAAGACGCTTTGTATCGGGGCGCCTATAGCGGTAGCGGGTTCCTCAGGGAAGTGTATTAGGTCCACCACTATTCTTAATATATGTAAATGATATCTGCTCGGAAGTTAGTAGTAAAATTAGACTTTTCGCCGATGATACCGTTCTACAGGGTGTTCCTAAATTATAACGACAAAGTGATATGGATTGTAGGGCGGCATGCTCGATGTGCGAAGCACCCGGTCGCTGTGTCCGGAGCAGATTCCTATGCGAGCTACGAGGTGAGAAAACTCCTACCTAAGCGCTCGGTGTTAAGACAAACCTTGTGCTTTGCACGGCACTTGTGATGCGCTTTATCGGTGCACGGTGAAATGTTTTGCTCACTCTGTTTGTCTAGTGTTGCTTGCAGGCACGAGTGTGCGACTTGCGGATGGTGCATTCGGTGGTGTGTGTGTTAGTCGAGTTAGAAGAAAAAGAAATTGGAACTTCCGGACGTAACAGCATGTTATATTAATCCACAATTACCGTACTGAGTACGGGACAAGATTCATTGGAGGAGGTACTCGAACTGGGGCCCCCAACCTAAAACGCAACATGCATTTTCCGAACAATGATTGCCCCGTTCGTTCGAAAATTCCCGTCGTGTTGCGGATTTAATCACAAGCAGCCTGGATGCGAGGGAAAAGATCCGCCTCTTGACCGACTGCATTTTCATACGCAAGGCTCTTGATGTGACCCCAAACAAAAACATCCAGAGGATTGAGATCCGGGGAGCGAGCTGCCTAATGGATGGGTTGCCTTAACAGCGGGTGCTTAGGTACGAGATTTCTTACCTCGTAGCTCGAACCGGAAACTGCTCCGGACACAGAGACCAGATGTTTCGCATATCGGGCATGCCGCCCTACAACCCCTATCATTTTGTCATTATTATTTAGGAACACCCTGTGTATAAATAAATAAAAAACCAGGAGGACCATCAGTCGCTGAATGATGACTTAAGAGCTATTTCAGCATGTTGCAAAGAATGGCAAATTGAAATTAATTACACTAAATGTGCCGCAGTTACGTTCTGGAAAAGTAAAAACAAAGAAGTAGGATTCGAGTATATAATAGATGGAATGAATATTTAAGCAGCTGAGAATGTTAAATATTTAGGAGTAACAATTTGTCGAGACCTTTCGTGGGACATGCACATTCTTCGAGTTATAGGCGCGGCCAACAAGAAACTGGCTTTCATATGCAGAATAGTACGGAACACTACAGATAAAGTACGTGAAGCATATTACTTATCACTGGTCAGACCACAAGTGGAATACGCCTCAAGGATCCGTATTAGAAGGGACATATAATTCGATTAGAAAGAGTAGAGCGCAGAGCAGCTACATTCGTAGTACGAAAGTACGAACATAAGGAAAGCGTCACTTTGTCAGACGATTGTGGCATTTGCCATAGGCGCCATTTGCAAAAGGAACCAAACGTCCCCTCTAAAAACACGAAAAGTTTATTTTCCTATAAAGAAGTATTAATTTAATACAAAAATATTTAAATTATGTTTAATGAAAACGCTAATATTCCTTATGAGAACGTAGCAAAAATCACATTCTACATGCAAAAGGTGTTTCCTTAAAAATCTGCCCTATGCCCTATATCTCGCAGTTATGCCTCTGCACCTCATTATAGAGTGATTTGAACTGAGTACCACTGGAGGACCGTAGATTGAACTCAAGGTTGAAGCTTTTGGAGAAATAAAGGTCGTATTGTCTAAAAGAGAAGGTTTTAGGAATAATTGAAGCACCAACATATATAGGCAGAAACGACCGTGGCGATAAGATACGTGAGATCGATTGTAGGACGGGGCGTTATCTAGGTTCGTTCTTTCCGAGGACAATACGATATCACAATAGAAAATTTCAACCCGCGAGAGACAATATTTAGGTAGGTTTTGATGCATTACATCCCCTGCCACCCACCAATTAGGTGAATTGCAGGGTAACATGTAGATGTAGAAACATCTTGATTTTGTTTTATATTATACCCGAGTATATAATATGAATATGAAAAATTTACTACTGTAAGTAGATGTACGCTATTAGAACAAATAAAGTATGACTTCGTCTATTTTTTGTGTGGGTCCATTTTCCTTGACAGAAACTTTTTATAACGCTCCGATGCTCTTGAAATTGAAGGTATATATGGTTACATGGTTATTTATATAAACAAAAATGTTTCGTTACAGGCTTGTTTAATTCTCTTTAACCATTGCTGAAATTTATGCGGTCAGGCATTACCTTCTTTGCGTAGCTGCACATTCATTTTTTAGTAAAAGATATCCAATATGAACAAGGTGCGTAAAAAAACAAATGCGTGTGCTGAATCTTTCAGAAAATTTACGGCTCTCAGGTGAGTGACATTGCTAGAAAACGTTTCGGTCTTCCTTCAAATGGATTCACATGATGCATGGATATGTATCTTACGTAAAGGCATTGAACAGAATGTCTTGATTTACACCGAAACAGTACCTTCTGTAAAATTCAGGATCCACAAATAAACTGCTAGCGTCTAAAGGTTCACTTTATTATGAATCTATGGAATGTTTTCTGAAAATCACGCAATGAGCTATAATATTTTGTTCAAGCTCATTTAAATTTTTAATCGTAGATCCATTTGGATGACAAACTTTTTTTCTTTCTTTATTATTTATTGTTAGAAGACAGATATAGAGTTTTGACCCGAGGAGAAAAATAAAGATGTTCAATTCAAAGTCAGCGAAAGATTGAGAAGTCCAGAGAAATAGACTGCTAATAACGTCTTGCACGATGTTTCGTGTTCTCACCTCTTTTTAGATAGAATATTTACTGCCGCAGTAACTTACGCTTTAACATCTTTCCTTGATTAAACGCAACGTAATGTCATATCTACACCGTTTGTAAACAGTAAAAAAAGTAATCTCTCTCCGTGCGGTACATTTAAACCAAGTGAAGTCTTTCCCCATTTAAACCAAGTTAACGTGAAAAACATTTCGTTATTCATCGGATGAACTAAAGCACCGTAAGTATGAAGGGTATATTAAGAAGAATAAGGAAGGAAGAGTGATGATGTGACTGATAAGAAGACAGAGCCGGAGTCATTTCATGCGTAATTAAAATTGGCATTTAAGGAAAACTGGGCGACTAATGAGAATGAGAATGAGAAAGTAGTCTTATGAGATCGCCTCGGTGTCCGGGGGTGTGTGTGATTGCGCTCGTACGCGCATGCGAGCTTGCGTGTGTGTGTGTGTCCCACTAACATCTTCTTCATGAATGGACCGATTTCCATGAAACTTGGTGTAAGGTTAGTGCTCTCGGAGACTACCTCCGGGCCATAATTTGTATTCCGAATTTATAGGTCCCGAGTTCGACTCCAGGTGAGTTCTTCCCCATTTTATTTACATGTTTAATCTAAAATTCGTCGTACAGAGAGTTTTTCTTTTGCATTTTAAAATATTTTAGAATTATGATATCAGAGAGGGATCTATACTGTTCTAAGAGGAAAAAGTGAAGATTTGTATTCTTATCACACAGTTTTGATTTTCTATCGTATTTATTTGAATTTCTCTCAAAAACTTTCGTTTCGGTATTTTGAAAGCCATTTATTCGATCTGTTGCTATGGTGATGGTTATTGTCGGACTCGGCTGGAGCATAGCCGAGTGCCGAGACATATTTGTTTAAGTCGAGTCGAGTCGAGTCTTTACCTGGCTGTTGAAGTGAACGGACGTGCCTTTCACTTGCTCCTGCGAGCTCCTACGTAGCCTCGAGCGACTAGAGTAGCTGTAGCATTAGAGTAGCTGTAGTGTTAAGTAGAACTAACAATTTACTTTATTCTATTGTTATCCTTCGGTAATTTTATTTAACATTCGTTTAAGTTATGTAATTAGTTTTGTTATAACATCCACGTTATAGTTTTTATTTTTCTCTACCGTAATAGTTAACTTTTAAGCCTCGTAGTTTCTTGCTAGAAATTTCATTCTCCCTTTTACAAAATAATATTTATATCATAGTAGTTATTGTGTATTAGCATATTCTCGTTACATTTGTAAGGTTGTTTTAGTTTTACGCTCCATAGTATTTATATTTTTCGTTGTTGTGTACTATCATCTCCTGTGCGTGATCTAACCTTGTTTGTGTTGTTTACGCCTTTCACTTTATACCTGCGCTTGACCCTTTCTCGTACGCTACACGAAGAGCGTCCCCGCTTTAAAACAGACCAAATTCTTTAGCCTTATCCCATTTCAGCTTTTGTTTTTATATTGTAACTCTTTTGCGTTAGTATATAAATTAGGTAAGTTTAGGATGGCTTCACCGAGGACTCCCGTTTCCTCCTTCTTGTGCGCCGCTGGTTGCGAGGCCATGAGGGCTCGAATCACGGAGCTGGAGAGGGTGGTTGCGGACCTCCTTCAGAGGGTGGAAAGGTCCGAGGCAGCCTTGGTTCGTGTGGGGGGTGCGGGGTCATCCCTGAAAGCTCGCCGCGCCAAATTGGCGGCCCGGGTTCGCCTGGGTGCGGCAGCCGGTAGAGTGATCGGGGTTGACTCTGACTCCTTACCGCGGGCTGAGGGTCCTCGGGCTGGGAAATCCGATGAGTGGAGAGTGGTGTCCACTCGGGGAGATCGTGGGGTGGTGCTGCGGAGGCAGGGAGTTGGGAATGCTTCGGCTGACTCGCTTCCTGTCAGTAATAGGTTCGAGGTGTTGTCGGAGGACGACTCCACGGCCATTGCGCCCGTACCCACTCCCGTCTCTTCGATGGAGGCCGGGCCCAAGGGGAGTCGGGTTGGGAAGGGAGGGTTGTTAGTGTTAGGTAGCTCTAACGTTCGGCGTGTAATGGCACCCCTGTTATCCAGTGCCCGCCGGGAGGGAGTTGAAGAGCGGGTCTTCTCCAGATGTATATCAGGAGGCACGGTGCCGCAAGTGACCAACACGGTGAGAGAAGCGGTAGTGGCGACAGGTTGCTCTCGGCTGCGGGTGGTGGCCCATGTTGGGACTAACGACGCCTCGAAGCGCGGGTCCGAGGAGATTTTAAGTTCTTTTAAGGACTTGGCCTCTGAGGTTGCTCGTGTCCGAGAGGAGTCGGGTTCCGATGTGCGGCTTACTGTCTGCAGTATAGTCCCTAGGATTGACCGCGGTTCTGAGGTTTGGAGTAGAGTTGAAGGTCTGAACCGAAGGCTGTGGAATTTCTGTCGGGACTTGGGAGTGGACTTCGTCGACCTACGACCGAATATCGAATCGTGCAGGACACCACTGGATCACTCTGGTGTTCACTACACGCCCGAATCGGCTCAGAGAGTAGCGAGTAGGATTCTCGAGCACAGTAGGGATTTTTTAGGCTAGAGAGTAGGGCAGGGTGTAGGTCAGTTTTGGGTCAGGGGATAATCGATGCATTTGTAGAAAATAAGAATCCCGCAAGATTATCTAATGATAGAATATACACCGAGCGTGACATGCAGCACCAATTTCGCGATAGGTCATTGATAGAATGTTCCGTTAAGGGCGCGACGGGTCGCAATTCCAATTTTGATGCGACGCCATACAGTCGTGGGAGTAATTGTGGTGGAAGCGCATGTAGTTTTAGAGTGGAAGAGAAAGTCAAGGGTGAGATTAGCATGCGAAGTGATAGTGAGAAATTAAACGTCGTCGTACTGAACTGTCGCAGCATCCGTAGGAAAATTGCTGAGTTCGAGCATATTATTCGCAGTCTGCATGCCGACGTCGTGATAGGCACAGAAAGTTGGTTAACGGATGAAATTCAGAGTCAGGAGATATTTCCTAGAGACTATCGTGTCTATAGAAAAGATCGCGCTAATAGATCGGGCGGGGGAGTTTTCATAGCGGTTAGCGATAAGTACGATAGCAGTGAGATTCCGATAAGTGACAAGGATATCGAGAGTGTTTGGTGCCGCATAGGTAAAGATGGCTCCAAAAAGGTGTTCATATGCTCGTTTTACAGGACACCTAACGCTGGTGTAGATTGTATTTTAAGTCTCGAGAAACAATTATCAAAGCTTAGACTGATAAATCAAGATGGTATCGTTATAGTCGGTGGTGACTTTAACTTACACTCAATTGATTGGGAAAATCTATGTTTCGAATCTAGAGGTAAAGAACGCGAATCCTGTGAGGCATTAATCGAAACATTCTGCGAGCACTCTCTCCTTCAATTAGTCAGAAAGCCAACGCGATTGGGAAACATATTAGATTTATTAGCAACTAACGTCCCAGAAAGAATAAACAAAGTCACCATTGAAGATGGGATAAGTGATCATCAGGCCGTATATGCAGAGTGTAAGTTGAAAATCGAGAGGCACCCCAAGCCTCAAAGAAAGTTTTATATATTTGCTAGGGCAAACTTTTCAAGCTTCAGGTCGCGCCTGCGAGAAATACTACCTGGCTTCCGTGATATGACCGAACGATCAGGTGCTGAGTCGTCATGGAAACTATTCAAGGATATAATGCTAGAGAGTATCGATAAGTACATTCCAATTAAATCGAAGGTCGACAATAAAGAGCCACGTTGGTACAATAAGCAAGTTAGGAGTGCGCTTAGGCGTCAGAGAATATGCCACGCGAAAATAAAAAATATGCCGTCTACATCATCCGATGAATATAGAGCAACTAAAGTTAAGACGTATAAGGAATCCCGCGCTAAAGCGAGAACTGCTATGCGCGAAGCTTTTACTAATTTCCGGAATAAGGTATTAAATAATTATTTGAAGGAGGACCCTAAAGCGTTTTGGTCCTATGTGAGAGAGGTCCAAGGTAGAGGCCCTACAATACCTTCCCTGCGTAACAGAAATATTTGAAAAAGATTTTACAGATTCATATAATATGTTCCAAAAAATCTCGTAGCATTTCTTTATAAACAATATTTCTTGTGTAGAAATAACCATCTCTCATCTTTCTTTGGCCATAATTTTCTAAGATCTTAGCTTTGATGTCTTCTAAACGTGTAACTCTGGAAAAGGCGACGTATAGCTGTCAGATGGGTGAAGCTTAAAACACCACGGATTCCAACAGTTTAGAAGAAGAAAATAAGAAGAGTTAAAACGTAAGAATTAACATGAAAAAACCTGAGCTGGCTGGGAATCGCCATAGGAAAAAATATGATTGCAAAGGGTTAAAGGCTGCTACTTTAAACACAAATCAATACAAATGAGCTTCATAGGTTATCTGAAATTATTTACGTTGCTATCTATTACGTTTGACGTTGCTACAACAATAATTTCGATTTTTCATCAAACTCGCGAAGCGAATAACGCAATTATTTCGTCTATTTGAAGGCTTAATAGACGATAATTCAATCGGCGGCAACAATGTGGGTCGCCTTGACAACACCCGGAAAGAGTACGAAAAAGTTATAAAATTTCAAAAAGGAATGCGTGTTTCTGACAAATTCTTCCGTGTAACATCTAAACATCGCAAGAATTAGATATTTTATAGTTTTTCCCCGTCGAATAAAACAAAAACGGGGAAATTCGATCCATATTTACATATTTTAATAACTGAATGAAATAAACCTTACACCTTGAAAAATCGAAAATCCCGTGTAAACTTATGGGAAAATATAATTGTCTCCCGGAGTCGAATCCGGGACTTTTTCCGGGATGTTCGATTTCTCAATGGACCACCTCATGAGGGATTAACGATTGTGAAAGTTTCAGCTCTTACTTTCACTGCAAAATGCCCAAAACGACTGAGACAGACAGACAGACGGACAATCGAGAATTATTATATAAGGATTCCATATCTTCACCGGCACGCAAAAATGGAATAAGAATCCAATAAACGTTTGCAGGAACACAAGAAATGAATGCTTCAAAGCGCATTTGAGCGATTGTGAGGCTAGAGTAAACACGGAATCTATCTTTCTGGATACAACGAACCACTCGGCGTAACAAAAAGCAATAATTGCCTTGAGACCCATTTGGAAATTTCTTTTTGATGAACAAGAAAATGTTAAAAAGTTTTTATTCACAAATAAATATGGAAGATACTAACAAAGCGTCTCTTTGTTTCCACCATAATGGCGACGATGAAGTTTCCCACTCATACGCGCATAATACTTTTATTCGGATCGAATGCCATTAAAAGAATATGAAAATGGCTCAAGCGATGGAGATGGAATATGAAAGCGGCGAAGTATATCTAATATATCTATTAAATATAGGCTCTTCTTACAGAGGATCATATATCATTCTATATAGACGTTCCTTAGAGAGGAGGAGGAGGATATAACATAAGTAGAATTCTTAAAAAAACGAAATAGGGATTATACAAATTTTTATATTTTAATTTGTTTGGCAGTTAAAAATTCTTAAAGTTTAAACAAATAGATAACTGCTTAGGTACTACGGAATGAGTTAGGAAGCTGAAATTTTCAAATTATTTACAGAGTCGTGAATTTGCACAAATAAACACTTCAATTTTACCACATATGAATTGCGGCGGCCGTTAAAAATTATTTAAATTTAAACAATTAGAAAAATATTATTTTACTTCTATAAGTGCTACAACTTTAAAATTTGGCTAAAATGTGTAGCATCAGTACCCCATAATGAAGAAAGTGTAAAATTTTTAAAATTGCAACATTTGGGGATTGTTTAAAACTATTATTTTTACATGTGGGAAAAACGAAAATCGCTGCGGAGGTGAAATATTTAGAATTAAAAATATATGTGTAATGATGAAATATGAATAATGAATGTTTTTTTTATGCTGAGATGAAATGCTTGCAGTATGCAAGCACCAACTACTAGTGTGTATATATATATATATATATATATATATATATATATATATATATATATGGGAATACTAATGTTCAGGCACTTCCAGAAGAGCTGGATATTCGAAATTCTTTACGACGGTAGGATTATGTGCAAAACCGACTAAAAAAATGAATGTCTTGAAAAAGTTCAACAATGCGACCGCTAAAAATTCGCAAATCTTTAAACAAATTTTCAAGGTTTATGTATTTCCGAATGTGCTACGGAGCTGAAATTCTTTTTACAGGTAGAATTTGTAAAACAAATAGGTAAATGTTTAGTTAATACGGGGCGAGCTACGAAGCTGAAATTTTAAAGTTATTTAGAGGTTTGTGTAGCTTCACCAATAAACATTTAAATATTTCCACAAAATTTTTATTGCGGCCGTTATAAATTTTTTTAAACTAAACAATTAGATAAATATTATTTCACTTCTAGATGAGATTCAACGTTAAAATATGGCAGAAAAGTGAGGCATAAGTGCAACACATGGGAAAAATTCTAATATTATTAATATTTCAAATTTTAGGTATTGTTTTTTAATCAAATGTTGTTCCATAAGGAAAGAACGAAAATTGGTGCAGAGGTGAAATCTTTTGAATTAAAAAAATATTTCTATTAATGAAATATCTCTCTGAAAAAGTAATATGTTTATCAGAGTGAGGGGAAATGCTTGCAGAATGCAAGCACCAACTATATATATATATATATATATATACTGCCTTGAGGAAAACATTTGTCGAAAGTAAATTACGAATAGGGACTTGGAACGTAAGAACTATGAGAAAGGCAGGAAAGCTAGAGAACTTGAAAGAAGAAATGAGAAGAAATAGAGTTGACATTATAGGGCTAAGCGAAACTAGATGGGAGGGAGAAGGACAGTTCGACTCGGAAGAATTCACGGTAGTTTATTCTGGAGGAAATAGTGGGGAAAGGGGAGTAGCTCTGGTACTTAGGAAAGATATGATGAAAAGCGTGACAAAGATAATAGCAACAAACGATAGACTGATGGCAATAAAGCTAAAAGCAGTCCCAGTGGACATGCTGATAATCCAGGTATATATGCCAACGTCAGCTCATGACGATGAAGAAATAGATGAGATCTATGAGCAAATTAATGAAATTTACGAAGAAGACGGAAGAGGAAAGGTAAACTGCATAATAATGGGAGATTGGAACAGCATAGTCGGAGAAGGACAGGAAGAAAATGTTGTCGGGCAATACGGACTTGGGAAGAGAAATCGAGGAGGGGAGAAACTCGTAGAATTCTGCATCAGTAATGACCTTGTAATGACTAATACATGGTTCAAAAACCATAAACGAAGGTTATACACATGGAAAAGCCCAGGAGATAGAATGAGATGCCAAATAGATTACATCCTTGTAAAACAAAGATTCAGGAACAGCATAAAGAACGCCAAGGCATTTCAAGGAGCGGACATTGATTCAGATCACAGCCTTCTAATAGTTGACGTGAGTACAAAGCTCAAACAAATAAGAAAAACGAGAAGAGAAAGACAGACCTGGGACCTAGAAAAACTGAAAGAAAGGCAGGATGTAGTCAGCATGAAGTTGGAAGATAACCTAAGAAAGTTGGAAAACAAACCGAAGACCGTTGATATAGAATGGGATGAAATTAAAACCAGTATCAAGGATACCTTGGATAAAGAGATTGGAAAACAAGAGAAGAAAATCAGAAAACCATGGATCACGAAGGAAATGCTGGAGAAAATGGATGAGAGACGAAAATGGAAAAACGTTAACAGTGAAGAAGGTAGAGCCAACCATAGGCGTATAAACAATGAGTTGAGAAGGGTAACAGATAAAGCTAGAGAAAATTGGATAAAAGGAAAATGTGATGAAATAGAACAAATGGAGAAGTTAGGACGGTACGATATGATGTACACTAGGGCACTGGAATTAGAAGATAAGAAGTCTAATGGAATTTGTGGTAAAGGAATTATGAATACGGATGGGAAGATAGTCTCAGAAACAAAGGATGTAGCACAGGTATGGGAAGAATACATTAAGGAATTATACGGCAAACAGGCAGGAGCGGCAAAAATAGAACTGGAAAATGAGGAAAACATTGAAGAAGACAACTTAGGACCAAGTATTATGGAGAGCGAAGTAGAAAAAGCGATAGTGGAACTAAAGAAGGGGAAAGCCACGGGCAGCGATGGAATACCGGCTGAGATACTTAAAGTCATAGGATCAGAAGGGCTAAAAGCGATCACGAAATTAATTAATAAGATTTACGATACGGGAGAGTGGCCTCAGGATTTCCTAGAAGTAACAATGATCCCTCTAAAGAAGAAGCCAAAGGCAATGCAGTGTAAAGATTACAGAACTATAAGCCTTCTGTCACACACATCGAAGATCATCTCGAGGATTCTTAATAAAAGGCTGGAGAAAAAGGCAGAAGAAATAATAGGGGAAGATCAATTCGGTTTCAGAAAAGGACGAGGAACTAGAGATGCTATAGGAGTAGTTAGAATCATATCAGAAAGGGCAATAGAATACAGTCAAGATATCTGCGCATGTTTCGTAGACTGGCAGAAGGCCTTTGATAGAGTAAATTGGGTAAAGTTGATGAAGATATTAAAGGATATAGGTGTAGACTGGAAAGACAGGAGACTGATTAGGAATCTATATGAGAATCAAGTTGTAAAGGTCAGGTTTGAGAATGTGGACACCTGCGGAATAAATATCGGTAGAGGAGTAAGACAAGGCTGCTGCCTATCGCCAACCCTATTCAATATATATGGAGAAAGTCTAATGCAAGAAGCTTTAGATGGCACAGGGGATTTCAAAATTGGAGGAAGGATTATAAGAACAGTAAAATACGCAGATGATCAAGTACTTCTAGCAAGAAAGGAAGAGGAACTACAAAAAATGATAAATAGACTAGTGATAACAGGTAGAAAATACGGTATGGAAATAAATACAGAAAAATCCAAGGTCATTCGAATATCGGGTAAAGAAGAGAATCTGAATATAACTATTGGGGGAAAGCCATTAGAACAAGTTTCAGAATATAAATACCTTGGAAGTATCATAACACGAGAGGCAAAATGTACGGATGAGATCAAAACTAGAATAGGAAAAGCAAAAGCGGCTTTCAGGAGAAAGAAACAACTACTTACAGGGAATATAAGGGAAGATATCCGCAAGAAGTTGATAAAATGCTACGTATGGAGTATAGCATTGTATGGGGCAGAAACATGGACGCTAAGGAAAAATGACATCAAATACTTGGAAAGCTTTGAAATGTGGACTTGGAGGAGAATGTTGAAGATAAAATGGACAGATAGGATGAAAAACGATGAAGTGCTACAAAGAATAGGAGAGAAGCGAATGATTATACAGACTATCAGAAAGAGGAAGGCTAACTGGGTTGGACATTACATGAGGAGAGAGTATGATTAAAGATGTGTTAGAAGGAAAACTAGATGGGAAAAGGGAAAGAGGTAGGAAAAGGTATCAGCTAATAGACGATTTGAAAGGGAAAGAGAGTTATCAAGATATGAAGAGGACAGCGGAAAATAGGAGTATATGGAGAACCAGGTTTAACCATGAATAATCACGGACCTGTCTACGGACAGACTACCTATGATGATGATGATATATATATATAGTTGGTGCTTGCATTCTGCAAGCATTTCCCCTCGTTCTATTAAATATATTACTTTTTCAGAGAGATATTTCATATATATATATATATATATATATATATATATATATATATATATATATATATATATATTAAAATGGATAATCGTTGAAAATGATGAACTTCTTGGTAGAGAGAATGTGTTGGGCCAAGGGAAGGAAAGAGAACGAAAGAAAGTGAGATAGATAGTTATACGTCTTTATTAGGGCGAGATTGAGACTAAACAGTCTCCTCGTCCATCTAACCCATTGTCAATTACATACAATTAGATAGTAACAAGTAATAAAATTAAACTAAAAGGTTACATAAAATGAAGAGCAACATAAAATACAATGAAATGTATAGGATAGTATAGGATTTAAAAACAGATGGGTAATTTTGTTGTTGGGGGGAAAAACCATGGAAGATAATGTACTATTCCCTAGGAAAAACCCCACTGCAGGAAAATACCCACACAAGAAGAGGAGTGTGAAAAACCTGCGAAACCTACTTATAGCAATATCGAAGGATTTAGAGGGTCTTGAAAGGTAAATACATATAGTTAAATACTTAAAAATGATGTACACATAAACAGAGTTATACATAAAGCATACAAAATATAAAAAATAAATAAAATAAGGTAAGTCATATGAATATACAGGGAAGATAGAGAGAGAGAGAAGGGGATGTGCGTGTAGCCGCAGTTCGTTGGAGGGTTTTGCAACCACAAAGCGCAAATATTTGCATGTAAGAATGACGTTGAAGGCACCGCTGACGTGTGTGCTTGTTCATTCGGGGTTCTTGAGTTTTTATTCGAGTTTTGGTCCCGAACTGAATTTTATTAATCTTAAGAGACGTTTTTTTGTGCAGGAAAAAAGGTCAGATAGGAAGGTCTGATTTTGTTATTGCATTGCATTTATTTTCATAAATTTAACGCATGAACAGATTAAATTAGCTATTTAATCTTTAGTAGAATTTCTCTTGTAGACTTTCTAAAGCAAATAATGCATTTAACAATAAATTGGCCTTACTCTATAATGAAGTTTACGTTAAGTATACAAAAATAGCAAAGAAGCTGTATTTCTTCGTTCATATTTACCTCTATAACTTAAGTTTTCCACGTCTCCCATTTAATGCTTACCGTTTCTTGTTTATTATTCAAATTCAATAAGTTATTCGATGTTTTGATGTTTTATAACGCGATCCTACCTTCATCAAAAGCTTGCGCTACGACGGATATGTGTAACACATTAATCTACTTCAGGTTTATTACTGGAGTGTTACAAAATAGTTCATTATAATTTTTAAAAGGTTTTATAGGCACCATGTGTTTCGAGTTTTTATCGAATATCTGGTATAAATCTAAATCGCGGCAAATGATTCATATTGCAATCATGATAATTCTAAACGTTGCTGAACATGCATTACGTTAACTTTAAAAAGTTAAATTAGCATTTATCATTTTCTTATTTACTAGGAGTTCAAAATGAAACACTTCTTTTAATGCCTCAATGACTTCTTTGGCCATTCAAAATCTTAATTAAAATTTCAAATTTACTTTTAGGTATTTATCTTCCACTTCAGCTCTCCATAAATAAAACTCAGCACCTTCACATTAATTATTTATTACCGTTTAATCAGGAATCGTTCGACAGAAATTTTTTATCACTTATTCTTTGAAATACATCTCATTAATTATACCTAAATAAATTAATCCAGCTTCCTCCTCTTATCTTTTATTATTCCATTTCCAAGACTCTGATAATATTTGTTCTTAAATTTCCTTAATTGCGAAATAAATTCCTATTTTCAGAGCAGCAGAATCGTCAGTTAACCTTATCCTCAAAGGTCACCACTTTGCTATTTGTTCGCTCTTCTTTTATTTTGTGAAAAAAAGAATGCATTCTTTCAGTATATGCTGAGTAAGGATGAATGGAACCTAGAGGAAGGGAGGAAAAAAATTTCCGTTTTTATTTACACATCCGATAGTTTCTTGCTTTTACTTTTTTCAGTTAGTTTTGCTTTTGCGGAGATGAGTAATCCAAATCCGTTTTCTAATCTTTTTGCCGTTTAAGTTTATTTCAAGAGACAACTGAATAATTGAAGGTGATCAATAAACTTCACAGAGACTAATGATTTGTAGCTATCGTTAAATCAAGGAAATTCGCGGGAATAAAAGTACGCGTTGGATACACCTAAAAAGCGCTAAATTGTGGATGTCATCGCATAAAAAGCGAAGGAAACGAATAACCGTAAATGTTGTAACGGATGCCTAAATCAAGGTGAAATCGACACGAGCCGGATTCTCGATTTTGTAAAGGCTTCGTTTATGTTAACACTGAAAAAAATTCATATGACATGCGAGAGCGATAAAGAAAGAGAAAGTGCATAAACCGTCAACACACAGGGATCACGAAAGCCGGGTCGCGGGGGACAAATGATTAAACGGGCTAGCGGCAGATGGCGCACGAATACTGGGAAATATGCGGGGCAGGAGGGGAGAGGGAAATGAGGGGAAGGCGGTAGGGAATAGAGAGAGGTGGATGAATGGGGGGGAGGGAAAAGGGGGGGAGAGAGTCGTCGCTATTTCACCCGCGGGGTGCGTCACGCGTGGCTCCCGACTGGCTAAAAAGGGAGTCGGGGAAAGGGAGCGTGCGTGCGACACTCGACACGCGTGTGCATGCGGGTTTCGGAATTATCGTCCCGCGGGTCAGCGTTCATAATTACATTCGAAGCGAAATCGGAGAAGCGTCGACGTTCGCCGAGCGCCGGAGCGCCGAGAATACGGGAAATGATCCGACCAAATGAGTATTTGAGCGCCACCAGAATATTCACGAATCGCCGAATCGCTTAGGTCGCTAAGTTCGTCATTTTTAGCTAAAAGGTTCCGTGAGTGGTCGGCTATTTCTGGCTAATTTTTATCGGGGCGCGAAGGGTTTTGGGAGGCTCAACGCAGCCTCGGAGGCGAGATGCTGAGAATGTTCGCGCTTTTATTAATTTGTCATTCGGTTTTTAAAACTGCGAACAGAAATGGGACTCAAAATTGGTTCGAAAATTAGTGAAGTGGAAAAAGAACGACATATTGTCTGATGAAGGGCGCGTGGCCCGCGCAAACAGAAAGTGGACATTTGGTGGTCGAAAATGGCCCGAAGGCGACGAAGAAATATACGTACGGTTTTTCGACATGCATCGAATAATAAATACCAAGGGAGTTTTCCTTTATGCGCTGGTCAACGCTTTCATGCCATTGAGGAATCAGAGTGAATAGAGAGCCGAAGAGCAAAAACTGATCAATTAACGTCACTGTCGCATGGATTAAGAGAACACAAGTTGTGTGAAACAGCTCCGACCTGCGATTGCTGAAAAGTACTCGCCGTTTTATTATTGCTTTTCGTCAATGCTGAAAAGCACTATTATCTTCGTGATGTCCGTCCGTCCGTACGCATATATCAGGGAAGAATTGGCTTAACCGATTTCAACCAAATTTGGTACATAAAATATTCACATAACTTAATTACCAAAGTGACACATTTGGACCAGATCGACTATGTAGGGGTGCCACAATCACGAAGTTAAACTTTTCTGTAATTATGAATTTGGAAAGAATTTGCTCCACCGATTTCAATGAAATTTTGTAGGGAGAAGGTATGTAACATAAAAAAAACAAAATCAAGATGTATAGTAGCGATATAGAAATCAGGGCTGCCACAATACAAGAAATAAAACATTCTTTTTACACATTTGTGTTGAAATGTCTACATCAATTTGAACCAAATTATAATATTTATAATTTACATATATATAGAAAACCATAATAGCATATTTAAACTGATTCAGCCAAACAGGGATGCCACAATTACAAATGAAATTCTTTCTGTAATTAAGGATATGGAAGGAATTGGCGGAACGGATTTCAATTAAATTTTTAATATTTATACAACATACCATAATGAAATCAAGATGTTTAAAGCTGAGCTAAAGAACTACTACCACAATAAAAAGTAAAATAATATTTCTTTTGCACGTAATTCTAGAGAACTGACGACATGGATTTAACCCAATATGACGTATATAATCTTTATATAGAAATAAATAACAAAATGATTATATTCGAACCGGGTTGACTAAACAGGGCTACCACAATATCAAAGTTAGATTTTGTCTGTAACTATTAATTTCGAAGGTATTGGCTGAACGGATTTCAAAGAAATTTCGTTTGTAGTATAGTAGTAGTATAGAATGACAAAACGAAATGAACATGTTTTAAACGGATCTAAAAAGCAGGGTTGCCACAATATAAGGGAAAATAATTTCCTGATTTCAAAGCAAATACATTAGTATACGATTATACTAGGGCGAATTTGACGAAAAGCACTTCTGTGCCACGGGAAACCCGTGTACATCCCTACTTGTTATTATTTTATGCGTGACTCCAGTCGTGGGAATGGATGTGATTTCTACTGGTTGCAAACGATATGTATGAAATAAGAAGTCCAAACCAGGATTATTGCAGGATGGTTTCCCAAAGTTGACGTCCCGAATTGATTACTTATATTGACAGGAAATGTTTCTGTATGTGTTAATCATTCCAAGGAATTCTCATACCATAAATACCATTTGTAATTCATAATTTATCAATGTCAGAGAAAAATTGGAAAACAAATTAATAGAGCATTATCAGGTTTAAAATGCTAAACGCAATGTCAAAATCTCTTTCTGGCATAGTTTAAATAAACGAATAAAGTAAATGTTACTGTTTATACGATAATATGTATCGATCAACTGTCCATTGCTGAAGGGTAGTCGAGCGGAAAAGAAAACAAGTGAAGATATAAAAATGAATTTTTATAACCAACTTTTATATAACTAATACTATAATATGAATAAACTCTATAATATAATTATGATAACCTTTGTGCTTGCATTGGCGTAAAAAATTGCAAAAGTGTCTACCAGCTGTTGAGTGATGTGGGGGTCTCTCTATTTAAACTTTAATCTTTTTATAGTTGTGAGAATGGTAGAGAGAAGTAGAGAACTCAGTGACAAATGTAAGATTGTTTGGTATATAACTAGTAAGAAGTTTAATAGTATCTTTTATTTCATTAATGAAAATACTGACTTATCTATTCATATTGCTTAAAATAAACGAAAATATATTGCTATTTCAGAGTAATTCAGCTTTAGATACTAGTAGGAGTGAAACTTCAATTTTTCATATTTTAGTCACCTAACTGACAAAAATAATAAATTGTATAAGTATATAGTTAGCTGAAGAATTGCTAAGCTACAGCACAACACTTTAAAATGTTTTATTAAAATTTGTTCAAATTAACATCCTTTACAACAGTATTACCTATCTTAAATACTGAAAAAAGGAATATGATACTTAAATGTGAGGACTTTTATAAAAATTCAAGAACAACTGATCTTAAAGGCCTATAATTAGATTTATTTCATCCAAAGTAAAAAATAAGCCAAGTGAACAGTTCCAAAGAATAAAACTATGTTCATCGCACAAACTACATAAATATAGTCATCTAAAGTAGTGAAATTGATGGAATGATATGATCCGAAGATCCTATGCAGACAGGCATAAGCTGTGAAAGTTGGAACAATTTTTGAAACGAGAAAAAAGTCTGCTATGACCGGGAATTGAACCCGGGTCTTCCACTTGCCGGGCGGATATTCTACCCCTGAACTATCGTAGCAGATAGTTCAGGGGTAGAATATCCGCCCGGCAAGTGGAAGACCCGGGTTCAATTCCCGGTCATAGCAGACTTTTTTCTCGTTTCAAAAATTGTTCCATCTAAAGTAGTGTTCAAAAAAATTTTCAATGTGAACTATTCCGAGAAGATCGCATTAATGATTATTAATAGTATTGCAATACGATAATGTAATAATAATAAAAGGCATGTATAAGGCAATATTATAAGAGCGATTAGAATTTAATAATAATAATAAAATTCATCAAAAGCCTACATGAACCTTGGTTTTCCAGACGTAATTCTTACGAAACTCATAGGGAAAACAGTTTTTAGAATAATCTTAAATGAATAAAGATAAAAAAGTCAGTATAAAAGTTCGTAATAACCCATTTGTTCACTCGTCTATGCTCAAGCTGAGTTCGATAATAATCGTCTCCATGGCAACAAATCGATAAAATGCGATTTAAAACGCCAAAAACCTGTTTTAGTAGAAATTCAAGAAAGTACGATCAGTTATCAAATTTCTGCGATAAGAATTAGAATTTACATTCGTTTCGCCTTAAAACAGTGCAAACCTCGCTCCAATATCATAATTTTAAGATATTTTAAAGTATTAAAGAAAACATCTCCGCACGATGGATATGAGACTTCCTATGTAAAACAAATAGGAAAAAACTTTCTTGGAATCGAACCCGGGACTTCAATCTTCGCCAAATAAAATATAGCTCGGAGGTGGGCCCTGGCAGCACGAGACTTATACAAAGTTTCATGAAAATCGGTCCATTGATGCAAAAGTTGTTAGTCGGGGACACACACACACAGACAGGACCATTTCATGAGGCTATGTTTCCTTTGGAAACCAGCCTAAAAAGTTAATTCTTGTTAATATTATCTCTCAAATAAATTTATAATCAATTTTATTTAAAAATATAACCGAAATGAGTTTATTTTAAGGTAAACATGTGTTAATTGTGGAATATAAAATTATCAGCTCATTATCAAAAGAAGTGTTAATTAGCGAAAGGAAAGGGAGTACCATAAAAATCTCCTGAGCAATGAAAATAATGTTCAAGACATTTTAAGCACGAGATATGAAATCATGTGTTCTGCGTAACGAGAAGAGACCGACCGTTAGAATTAAAAAAAGAACATCGCGTTACGTATCTCTTCCTATCCATCTCTCCTCGTGTTTCCTCCCCTCTTTCACACTCCTATCTCCACAACTTCCCTACGCCTCCAACCATCTCTCCCTCTCACTCACCTCCACAATATATCTCTCTCACCCTTTTCTCCATCGCATTTTTATGAGATAAATTCGTTGGCGTGTTATAGTCTCCGCTCCTCCACCGGAAGCCATTCAGTCGGAAAATTTTTAAGGGCCAAAGTTAAAACTCATCCGCACCAATATTTAATTCATGGAATAGGAAGAACGAACATCAAACCTTAACTTCCGGGGGAGCGCGTAAGCCTCCCCTGCACATTGCGGCGTGTGTGTGTGAATTAAGGTGTGCATGCTTATGGCCGGCCTTTTTCTGTTAATATAATTAGTAAAAATGAATCAAACACATGAATGTTTATTAAGGATTACAAAGATGTAATATTTAAGGTAACCCCTTCAATATTTACAGCTGTCAGGAATGTAACCGGTGAAATTCATTATAGTATCCCAACCCCGTTTTCATGACTTTCTCCCCTCTCGCCTGTTATTTTCAAAGTAATTTTACGTGAATTAAAGACATATTTTATATATAAATATATTTTTATTACATTTCACATCATTACGTAAAATGGAAAATTAGTTTTTAAATAAATAGAATAGTTCAGGGGTTGGGATTATTAATTCGTCATAATATATTTATGGCTTTGATCGAAATCAACGGTATTAGACTATAAATTCTCGTTGAAAGAATTAAATAAATGCTATTGCAATCCTATATATTAATTTTGTAGCGTATCTGGGTGCGGGCCTCACACCGGTATGGACGTGGTAGATTCGTAATAGGTGATAATCTAAAACTTAGCAGGTACATAGAGTTATAAATGTGAAAGAATAAAAAAATCTGAAAACCTGAAATGTGAAATAGTTATGAAAGTGTTAATTTTTCAAAATAAAAATTATCCCATAAGAAATACGTCGTGTATTCATAAAATTAATTGTTTACAAATAGTTATAATTAACAATTAAAAATTCTGATGCCGTGGAAACGAGTCCGGCACTATTAAATGTTAGATATAATGCTACGAAGGAGAAAATGGGAAGGGGAAGAGTGGCGGAGAGATAGACAAATAGAGAGAGAATAAAACAAGATGATTCAAACGAAACTTATGATGCCTACTTTCCTTTGTGGTGCCCCAATTACTTATATTGGCTTTTTGGCTTTAATAGTTTCAAAATCACCGCGGATGAGTTGTTCTTTTTTTTCCCAAATTTCATAATTCAGCGTTATAAACTATTACAAATACATTCGAACGTAAAACTAAATTGATCACGCGTATTTTTGTGTCAAAAGCAACTCGTGTAAGTACACACCAGACAATCCGAGTCCAACAATAGTCGTTGCTATGGCAACACTCTCGTATCGAGTGATGCCGGTATTTACGCAACATTCGAATAAATACGTTCGATAAGCAAAATTCTACAATAAAAATTGGAATTCTTATTCTTTTTCTCAGAGAATGGTACAAACCCCGCTCCGATATTGCAATTTTTAGATATTTTAATGTGCAAGAGAAAATTACCCTGCACGATGGATTTCATATTTCCCATGTAAATTAAATGGTAAGGATAGTGCCTGGAATCGAACCCGCAACAAAAACTATCCTCGAGAGCTCGGCCCCAGTAGCAAGAGATCTCCAATATGTCTCATTAAAATCGGTCCATTGGTTCAAAAGTTAATAGGGGGAGCAGACAGACAGACCGACACATACACAACGACAAAACTATAAGCCTATTTCCAATCTGGAAGGTTCTGGTACGTTTCATCGCCGAGCCTTTTCAGCGCCAGGTCAATTTATCGCAGGGACGATTCAGCATCGGCCGTTTCATCGTCAGTAGATACAACAACAACACACCTTGACGCTTTCCCTTGCGGGGTAAGCCATGCCATTGGTCTGCCAATTACCAACCCATCACCACATGCTTCCTCCACAAACTTCTATCCTTGCACACTTCTTTTGCTTCACTTACACTCATACACTGAGTCACACATTTCCTCTTATTCCTCATACTTTTCACATCCCTTTTTCTCAGAGTCTCACTAACCACATCCAACCAAGTCTTGCGCGGTATGCCTCTCACTCTCTCGCCATTCACTCTTCCTTCATATATCTGCTTGGTGATTCTACTCTCCTCCATTCTTTCTACATGCCCGAACCACCTCATCAGACCTCTTTCATACAAATCTGCCACACTAGCTTTCATACCACATTCGTTCATCACCCAATTATTCCTTACTTTGTCCCTACTAGATTTTCCACAAACTCTTCTCATGTATCCCATCCCAACTGCATTCAAACTACTTTTATGCTTCTCCTGACACACCCATGTTTCACTGCCATACAGAAAGGTAGGTATTAAAACACTCTTGTATACAGACATTTTCGCTTCTTTTGACAACCATTCATTCTTTGCAATCGACCACACATTCCCTGCCACCTATCTACCAGCATTCACTCTCCTTTTGATTTCCCCATCTACTCTTATCATTTTTACTAAACATTCTACCAAGGTATACAAATTCATCCACTACCTCAATCGTTCCACCATTTATGCTAAATTGACAGTCGTTCACCTCATTCTCCCGATTGAACACAACTACCTTGGTTTTGGCCACATTTATCCTTAAGTCCATTCTCCCTGTCGTATCATGCAGGCTATCTAACATTCTCTGCAATTCTCCTGGGTTCTCTGCCATCAGCATCATCAGCATACAAAAGTACACGAACATTCTCTCCACCAACCTTAACACCCACCATATCCATACATGCCTGTCTCACACATTTACCCATGAACACATTAAATAACCAAGGGGGCATGACACATCCTTGTCGTACACCTTGCTCAACTCTAAACCAATCACTTATCATGCCATTCACCCTTACACATGCCCTACTTCCAGTATACACTACCTTTATAGCATTCAGCAACCAACCATTCACTCCATACTCGCTCAAAACATTCCACAATTCCTTACGATTCACTCTGTCATATGCTTTCTCTAGATCAACAAATGCACAGTACACTTTCTTTCTTACATCCATGCACTTCTCAACCACTTGCTGTAGGGCAAATATTTGGTCGGTGCAACCCCTTCCAGGCATGATGCCACATTGCACTCCCCACATTTTATCCATAGTTACCTTTTGTACTCTTTCAATCAAAACTTTCCCATACACCTTTCCAGGTATACTCAGCAAACTAATAGTTCTATAATTCTTACATTCAGTCTTATCTCCCTTACCCTTGTAGAACGGTACAATTACACCATCCTTCCATTCAGCAGGCACTCTCGAACTCCTTGCACACAGATTGCACAGATCCCACATCCAGCACATAAGCAAATCACCTCCATACTTCAACATCTCTCCCGTTATGCCATCCACACCTGCAGCTTTTCCATTTTTCAACATATTCACTGTTTTAACTACCTCGTTCTTACTAATCCCCTCATATTCATTAATATTCACTCCAACAGATTCACTCGGATTTTTAGACCCATTCACAACATTTCCATACAACTCTTCAAAATACTTTTTCCAACACTCCCTTACATCACTCTCACTCCACACCATATCACCATTCTTTCCTTGAATTCCGCTCACACCCTTACTCACTCCTTGCCTTGCTCTCTTCACCCATTTCCAGAACAACTTCTTATTCCCCTCAAAATCATTTTGCATTTTCTCAGCTTCATTCATCCGCAATTATTCTTTACTCTCTTTCACAATATTTTTTGTAGCTCTCCTTTTCTCTTTATACATTTTATACAGTGCCCTTCGCTCATTTTCATTCTTAGCAGTAATCATTCTCACATATGCCTCCTTTTTCTCATTCACAGCCACTTTAACTCTCTCATTCCACCATGCATCACCTCTCACTCTTCCAACAACTGCAGTCCCACACACCTTAGTAGCACACTGCAAGATAATACCTTTCATTCTGTTCCAAGCCTTCTCCACATTCTCTTCTCTTATTTTCTCCTTCCATTCACTCTCTTGGGCCATCAGCCTTTCTTTTAGCACACTTTCATATTCCCACCTATTCATTTGCTCTTGCAATCTTTCCACTTTTACTCTAGTTACCATCTCCCCTTTCCTCTTTCTCACAATCCATTTTCTCCCAAGATCTACTCTAGAGATCACTAAATAGTGGTCTGATCCACATTCCGCACCTCTCACAACTCTCGTATCCTTCACAAGCTCCCTCAACCGTTCATCATACACAACAAAATCTATCACACTGTTCGCTTCCCCTCTTGTCCATGTATACAAGTGGATTGACTTGTGCTTGAACCATGTGTTCGAGACAAACAATCCCATTTCCATACATACATTCACCAAGCTTTCACCATTATCATTTACTCTTGGGTCAACAAATGGTCCAAGGACCCTTTCCGTGCCTTCTCGTTTTACTCCCACCCATCCATTCATATCTCCGAGCATAATTACTCTTTCTCCTGGTTCACACTCATTCAAAATATCTCTCAATTCTTCCCAAAATTTATTCTTATCAAATTCATTCTCACCGTCAACCGGAGCATAACATGTAACAAGCATAATCCTGCGCACGCCCACTTTCATCCGCACCCACAACAGCCTTGGTGACACTAATTCATGCTTTCTCACATGCATCTTAGCCCTTTCATTCAGTATCAATCCCACACCTTGACTACCGTGCGCGCATTCATCTACTCCAGAACAAAAGGCCAAACTACCGTTATTCATTTCTATCACATCCCTCCCTTTACGCTTAGTTTCACTCACACACAAAACATCTATCCTCCTTTTATCCATTTCATTCATCAATTCACTCTCTTTCTCGTACACACCTCTTACATTCCATGTTGCAATCTTCCATACCGGGTCATCATCAGATGGGCCAACCTGCTTCGACCTATGCCGCCCATCATGGTTTCGGTCGTCCGAGGCATTCTTATAGCACATTGTAGTAACGTTTAAAATAGGGTAAGCAAGGTTACCAGCCTATACTGTACCCGTGCCACATTCAGCATTTCCTACTAACAGTAAGGGCACAATACCGGTCACTTTTGGCACAATTTAGCCGTCATGCTACAAGCGTAACCAACACCCAGTATTACCCCAGGTATGCTTACGCTATTCTACACAAGCTAGGATCTCTACTCTAGAGACTACCTTGTGAGCCAACATTCCGTTTGCCCGTGTCCTACCAACTAGGAGGTACGTGCAGTTTACTGACACACTTTGGACGTCAGTAGATAAATTATTAATATATTTCTTCATAGATACGTTTGAATTTATACGTAACGTACCGTGCTATCTTTAATTAAAAATAAATGCTCTTTTATTGTTTTATGTGAAATTATTTAAATAATGTGTTAATCTATATTTTCTCATTTTTACAGATAAAAAATTATTGGTTTGAATTATATATTTAACTCGAAAAATACTTAACGGGGAAATATTCTGATATTTTTTCAATAAAATAACACAGTTAAAGTCATGTTTTTTGCGATTACTGTAAATAAGTGAAATATACTCCTATTAATTGTTTATTATATATAACTTTTGTAAAAATGGGATGATTACAATAATTTATTTTTAACGTATACCGTTCTGTCCCGAATATAAAGCGACCTCGAATATAACGCGACCCTAACATTTTTGGAAAGTTTTCAAGAAAAAACTAAACCTCGAATATAACGCAACCCCAAACAACCTTCAGCCAATCTAACGCAAGTTCCTCGTTTATCCATCCATTCTGCACTCGAAAGATTACACCTGACGGTAACTTTACCTTTGGCATCCTTTTACGATTTAAAATTACGTAGGAAGTCAGTTTTTGCCCGCCGACCGTGACTGCTAGTATAACAGTTATTCTTGATTTCTCATATCCAGTGGATTTTAACAGCACCGACTTAGCTCAGACTATTTTTAAATTCATGCGATAACTTCGACAGATTCCTCTGTTAACCTGGGATTTGGAAGAAGCTTTTTACTTAAAATGATCAACACCCTTTTTGTCACCCATTGATAAAATAAATAATGGGCAAAAAACTCGCTAAGTTAGTTACAAAGAATACGCCGACGCACTTAGAGCTTCATTGCAATGACTATCGAGGGGTTCAGTCACCAATTGAACTCGATCTATTCTCGCCTCGAATGCTTTTCAAGTACAATGTAACGTACATCTAATGTGTCTACAATGTAACAAGTATCTTGTAACTCGTAGACAGACGTGCGGAATGAAAGGTGATTTTTCGAAACACGATTTTACGATCTTTTAAAATCACTAGTACTCAAATATAACGCGAGAGCTACTTTTAAAATTTCATTTTTGGGGAAAAAATCTCTTTATATTCAGGACAATATGGTAATTTTCACTGTTCCCCCTCGGGGGAGCGGGACAGTGAACGTGGGAAGAAACCAAAACGCTTTAACTAACTTACCCAGCCTGGGGTGTGGGAGTGGGAGAGTTGGGGTAAGTTGTAGCCCGAGCAGTCACGTATAAATGTAGCTATCTATTAAGAAATAGAATAATAATTTATCTACTTATGATGAAACAGTCTGCGCTGAAACGGCCGACGCTGTATCGTTTTTGCGATGAACTGGCGGTGATGAAACGGCGGCGCTGAACCGTCCCATTCCGTTCTGGAATGTAGACTACAAATTGCATTTTATGCCATGAAATGAAGAAAGAAGAAATATGGAAAGCAATTTAATTGCAATTTTATTTAATGATTCTTTTATTTAAATATCAAAATAAAATAAGATTCCATTAATTTTATCTCTTAAATAATTAATATTAAATAATTTTTGTTTGTTAAGCTAGCAACAACGCCTTTGTTGATTCACACCGAGCAAGAAGATAGAAGATAAAATTTTAATGTTGTGACTAGGTTGTCCGTTGCAGCTTCGCTTGCAAAGAAATCAATAAAAATTAGTTATACAGGCTGTGGGAAAAATTGCGCACACTAACAATGGGGACGGTAGAAAACCCAATAACTAAGCAAAATGTATAAGGATCAAATTCTCTAAAATGAATAGATACCGAGATATGGTAGGACGTTTCCGGTCTCTTTCATTCGCTGCTCCAGCCGGAAAAACACATTTTTGTCTGGATACCGTTCTGCATAAGCTCTGGCTGCAGCGTAGGCCCGGTTACCAAACGCAACAAGGATCAAATACATATCATAGTATTCGTGTAACGTGTAGTCCATATCATTTCCCCTTCCGTGTTGACAGCATACTGCTATGGAATGACTGCACACTATGACAGTAGGCCTGCATACTGCACACTGAGTGTTGATTACTGTCGTCCGTGGCATTTCAGTGAGCTATTTTTGTCTTTTCTGTGCCATACGTGACGTCCTGTGATCCTTGGTCCCCTCACAGCACAGCATTCTTGCCCCAATTGACAGTTCCTTCTTACGATGATATCTCGGTACCTATTCATTCTAGAGAATGTGTTCCTAATACATTTTTCTTAGTTTACAGGTTTTCCAACCGTCCCCATTGTTAGATAGCGCTATTTTTCCTACACCCTGTATACAGGAGAACTTCTATTATCTGCCACCCTTTTATCCGTACTTTCTGTTAACCGTCACCCCGCTAGATTTTTTTGTTTCAAAGTTTGAACATACATTCATAGGACTAAGAACTGCATTCGTCCATGTAAAATTTCTGTTATGTTTACTTGTATATGGCATTATTTCAGCCGTTCCTAGAAAAAATTCATGTTCACTTCTTGCTAATGATTCTCGGAGTCAACACCACACGTTTTCACAC
Source organism: Tanypteryx hageni (assembly GCA_028673005.1). Classification (NCBI taxonomy): domain Eukaryota; kingdom Metazoa; phylum Arthropoda; class Insecta; order Odonata; family Petaluridae; genus Tanypteryx; species Tanypteryx hageni. The sequence goes on from CM054116.1 coordinate 134,017,782, forward strand.
ACACAAACAATTCTCGGAATTAACATCCCCTACTGTTTCCGTTTGTCACTTAAAATTTTCTGACAGTTTTCAAAGATCAACCTGTGTGATAAATTCCTACATAAAATGGGGGCAAAACGGAGACGCGTATGTTTTTGGACTTAATAAAAATGTTTTAAATCTTCCGATGTTTAAGGAAAGGCGAAATTTACGGTGTTGCAAGAACTACCATTAACGATTTGTAGCAGGATGGTGACAAAATTGAGGACTCGATAAGCAAAATGCAAGTGAACTATAGAATCGTAACTCGAAGGATAACGATGAAATGTGCCACTCACAACCAACTTGATATCGCAATGTTTTGGTGTTTCGCTCAACAATGGAGTAAAGGAATTCCTCTAACAGGGCCAATTATAACAGAAGGTCCTTGATATGAATGCAAAACTGAACGGTGATCCAACCAAACCAATATTCTATCTCTCTCTCTCTCTCTATTATCTGTCTATTTCTCAAATTCATCATCCTCTTGGTCCCAAACCCCGACGTAAAATCGAGGTTCTACTGTATGTGTTAAATATTTTTATTATTTATAACTTGTATGTATTTTAAAAGAATAATCAGTTCTGTTATTTCACGTTTTATTTATTTCACTTTTCATGCGGCTGCGTATGAATGGGGGGAGGGAGAGGGGGGAGAGAGAGGAGGGAGGGAGAAGAGGGGCGGAGATATAACGGGCTATGAGGGGTCGGTGGCGGCGAAAATGATGGGAAGCCAACTTCGAGAAAGGGACCGGACCGAGGTAGTACCGGGAAGCCGTAAGCTGTGTTCAAAATTTCAAATGGTTTCAATGTAATTCGTGCATTTACCCGCTTTGAGACGGCCCGAAAGAGGGGTGGAGATAGACTTAGAGATAGAGCAGCGGTTCTCAACTTGGGATCCTCGGACTAAAAAGGGCCCGCAGGGATGAGAAAAGGACCACTGAGATAAAAGACAGCTTTCGCTTTTCAGGTAGAGAATGACACTCCGAGTTCAACACTCGTTAAGGAATTAATTATATAGATTTAACAGTTGAAATAACTACTTATATTAGTCGATCTCCTTACACCCGAAAGTTCAGAGGTTTAATTTATGATTATTTTGAATGATTTGTTTATTTAATTTAATGCAGTAATTTTTTGGCAGAGAGACGCCATTTTCCTGTGCGGATTAGGTTTGCAATCACGATCAAAAAGGCTCAGGGTCAAACCCTTAGCCATGTTGATGTGAATAAGAAATGTCCTGTTTTTACACATGGCCAACTTTATGTTGCAGCTTTCTGTGCCAACCACCAAAGTCGAATTCGCTTTGCTGCTGGCATAGCTCCAAACAGTAAAATAGGAAATGTTTTCTTCGGGAAATATTGCTTTAATTTAAAGTTTTGCTTCAATTTATATATTTTCTAATATCAATAAATGGTATGTCACATAAATAATACCAGCTGCTTAGTGCAGCGTTGCTTTTATTTTAATGTTTTTACGACATTAATGTAATGAAATGGAAATCAAGGATGTGCATGGATATAATTATTAAAAATGCATGTCAAAATAGGGTCTAGGAAAATTCACCGCCAGCAATTCATCGCCAGCAATTCATCGCCATCATTTCATCGCCAGCAATTCAACGCCGCGGAAAATTCATCAAAATGTCATTTTAAACGTTAAATTCGAGCGTTTGTGGACCGAGGGAGGCAATCAACGACAAGAATAAGAAACTTTGTTTATTTTTCTGTAAAACCGTCCGAATTTGAAGATAGATGGTCAATATCTTTAATGTATATGAGCAAAATAATAGAAGCTTGCAAGTCGCGAAATTGATTTTTACGTCTTATCTTATGGAAAATAAAAATAATCTTATGGAATTGAAACCAGGAATTTTTTAGGATTTCTTTTCGCAAATATCATTTATTGTAAGAATAAAACATTCCTACAAAATTCCAATCTTCTATATACTTTGAAAGTTTGTTAAAAATAGCATTATAATCAGTCATAAATAGTTCACGATTCTTCCGCTCTTTTATAACGGCTCTTTAATAGTGGCGCCACAGTCGAGCATTTTACCTGAGAGACAACGAAGCAAATTATATAGGGTTGATATGTTAAATTATTTTTATAGTATTATTTCAGACCAATCTTACTAATATACATTAATTTAACATTCTCTATTAACAATTTCTATTATAAAGCAGCCATTTACTGTCTGCTTTAGCAGCGCTTTCCTTGTTAGCACAAATTTAAATGAGTATCTATCTAAAACAGCAACAATCAATGGCGAAAGCCTCAATAGCAGTATAGAAGCAATAATCACGTATGGAAGAAGAAGAGAGAGAGATAAGGAGAGAGTCCGATGTGTGCCTAGAGGAGACGAGATATGTAATCACTGATAGCTGTCAAAAAACAATTTTTTATTAGAAACATCAACATTCATATTTGAAGTATGTGTGTTTGTAAATGCTTATGACTAAAAGGTCACCGTTATCTTTAATGCGATTTATAACATGGTTGGATTATTTTATCATAAAAAACGCAATGAGTTTCTTTTATTTTTATTTATGTAATAAATATTAGCTCTAAAAATTAATAGTTTTACTCCTTTTTCGTATCTCCTTCGACCATTACATCAAAATTGCTGCCAACGCTGCTACGGGCAGAGCAGTATACATTATTAATTCCAATTTAAATGCTTTGGACTATTTTCCATAGTATCTAATATTTTTAACCGTTGACAAGAATGTCCGATCACCTTTGGCAAATGTGGAATGCTAGTTTTCAAAGAAAATTTACCTTTTTGTTCAAATATACATTTATTAATAACATAAATACAATGTCTGTAAGGCTTCAAATAAATATAAATTATTTGCGGCTGCATAACACAATGTCACCAAAGAAAAGACATATCTTTTTGTCATATTCTGCCTCAAATTTCCAATTGTTCTAAAATTTCTATAAAACTTTGCTAGACTATACTTAATTCCCTGGATTTCAATGTATCGTTTATTAAATCCCCACCACACACTAACAAACAATTATCAAATTTATGGCACAAATAGTCTGCAAATTAGTTTCAGGTGTACTCATTCAACAAATTTAGCGTCCTGTAACTGTGGAAATTCAAACTAACGGTGGATTCATAAAATACGAATCGTATTTAATATATAATTAATATTTAATTAGTACCTAACAACCAAAAAAAATAATTTTTCATTTTTCTCTTAAAACAAAAAAGTTGAATGTCTACAGACGGACGGACGACTAAGCTATACCAATAGCTCGTCTTTTACATTTTTTTAAACGGGCTAAAAAAATTTAAATTCACTATTTTCTGATTTAAAAAATGTTTTCGCTAATTCGGCACGGATTTGAATTTGGTTTTCGAAAAAAATATACTTTCAGCTAGAAAATGTTCATGTTTCGAGTTAATATCTCAATTTTAACTATTTAAAAATGCGATGTTATAAATCCCTCTGCCGATTTCCATGCTTTTCTTAATGTGGTAGGAATGAAATAATTCTGTAAAATCTTTCTTAAGAATGAAAAGTTTTAGAATTTTCCCAATGACCTATTATGCCATATTTTAGTTCTGGAGCCCTTTCTATAAGTACCTTAGCTTTTATATCAACCTAAGTCAGGAGCTATTAAGGGATAGATAATATATTATAATTATTACTCTCAGCCAGATTACAAAATTTTTTTTTTCCGCAAAAGTAAAATAAATGTTCAACGTACAAAATTATATTAAATGGATGCAGTAGTAGCAAAGGAAAAGAGACCATGAATTTTGATTACTACCTTATATACCATATTTATTTAAAATGCTTCATTCCCTCCTTAAATTGGAAAACTGAAGATAATCAGCAAATAAATAAACAATGAACCAAGTTGGATAAATTTCATATTACAACATTCTCAAAAATCACATATTTTTCGCCGATTTATTTTGTGCTACATCATGTTATAGTAATTAATCTTAACAGCTGTAACTCTTTTTTAATAGTTGACTCGAATTAAGCTAACATCAATTACTTTTCGAAAAATAAAATATACTGAATTTTATTATTTATCATTAACATAGTGTTTGACACCAGTTTAATGTTTGTAATGCTGCGAAGAGTTTGAATAAACATTTCCATTGTTCTGCATTTACTCAAATCGACAGCTCACATGCGTTAACTAAGAATCCTCCAAAATTGAACTACGACGTTGATTCAGGGATGATTCTCTCCTTAATTTAAATAGATAACAAATGTAGGATCTTTGTATTAATTTTGAAAAAATGTTTAAATTTGGATACGAGCGCTGAAAAATAAATGAATTTGCCTTTATAAAAGTAAAAATACAGCAGATTTTGTGTCTTTGTCATATCAATAAATAATTCGTTGATATTGAGCAAACGAATTTCTTTCGACAGATGAGTGTCGTTCATATAAATTGCAGTTTGCTAATCGTTAACTGATTAATAGTACATTAATTTTATTGCTATATGAAAGCCTTTTTAATGAACGCAAGTGTAATGAATTTCATGTTAACATTAAAGCATATTTTTTACTTCCATGGACTTGGCATTGGTTTAATCGCTTAGATCCTAGACATTTATTGTAATTACAAAGGCAGTCCGCCTCAGAAGTTCTCCTCATATCTCTTTTTTTCTAGAATGGAAAAATAGGTGCAAAATGGGTTCTCCAGGATCTCACGGTGAACAACGAGACGACGAGGCATTGCGAATCGAACCATTGTTGGGAAAAATAGAGCTTTTGATTCATACAATACTTGAGAATAAATTTCTCACGTCTGGAAAACTCGTGGCGGTACTTATTTTTCCAAAATGAAAGGGAATGCTTACTGCTCACTAGCATCTTCCGCTTTGAATTCTGACAAGTGACAAGTGATAGTGGTTTACGAGGCCCACAACTCGCGATTTCTGAAAATATTTGGTTAAGTTTGATGAAGGAACTAAAAAACTATAGGTGAAAATAAAATCATGAATTTAGACTGAAGAAACTTTAATATTTAATATCATGGAAAATAAAAATTCTATATCAAATTTATACTGAATGTCTTATATTATGTGCGTGGTAAAACTTCTAAAAACAAGAATATTACTACATCGCTCAAATGAACTGCTGTTTTTATAGCATCCAATCGTATTGATTGAATATATATTTTACTATAATAATTTACCAGTCCTATTCACCTTAAAACTTCCGTATATTCGTTTATATTCAAACTATCATATATTGTATTCTCCATTATTGGTAATTTTCAGCAAATGTTTTGCCATTAATAACAAAATATTTGGCATTTATGTGTTTTTCTTACTTTCTCTTTTATTTAATCTTCCTGGACAGTCTCAACATACCAAGGCGAGGTTTTGCGTCTGGCCAAAATAACGCGCTCTGAGATGGGCGCTTACCTCTGCATCGCTTCCAATGGCATTCCACCCTCTGTCTCCAAGAGGATCATGGTCAACGTGCATTGTAAGTAAATGCGCATTTTTATCGAAAATTGTAAAGAAAACTGTTCCTGTGAAAATGAAATGTCCAATACAAATAAAAAGACAAGAAAAATAGCAGATTTACATTCGACTGCAATCAATACGGATGTGGCCTACTTTGCAGCAAAAACGCACGGCTTACTTTTCAGCCCTTTTTATTATTTGGATTTCAGTCGTAATGCAAACTCGGTGACTCTATTTTGCTTTTACCGTCAGGAACCATTAAGTAATAACATTACATTAAGAGACGTAATAGCATAAAATATCTCTTAATGAGACGCAATAATCTTTAATATAATTTTTTTTAAATTTATGTGGAACTAAGACGCAAAATCACCTAGTAGTCATAGTTATTGTTGTGCTCCGTAATTATGCCTAACTCAAAAATTACGGAATTTTGAATTCATTACACGAATAAAAAATTGAGCCGTAAGTATTTGAATGTACATGTTTATTATTAATATTCCAGCGTAACTTTGTGGAATAATTCCATAATATGACATTTAAAAATGCAATTTTCCACTTTTTTGGACTGTTGCATTGTCTTATTTCATATTATTAATATTTCATGCATTCCAAACATATCTATTCTGTTTATCGAGTGGAGATATGCCTCTTCATCCTATCCTTCATCTTATGCAGCCGCACATACAGAGCTTCAACGCCGTGCTGCCTAGTAATCTCTTGCTCTCACGAAACACCTGAAGATAAAATTCCTTCTAGATCTAATAAATTGTGGAATTTTAAACAATCAATGACGAATTGCGAAAGTTTTACACGGGGATGGGAGCAAATTATTTTGGTGGTAAAAAACGTCCGCCCGCATCCCTTAATAATCCCTTTCCCCGCATTAAAACGACGTCCCTATTACTCTGTCCTCCCCTCCCTCCCTTCCGTCTCTCTCTCTCTCTCTCAGTCCACTCATCCTTCCCCTCGCACTGTTTACCCTCATCTTTTCTCTCTCTCAGCCTCATCCCTCCCATTTCGCGCCTTTCCACTCCCTCCCTCCCTTACATTACTAATCTCTCTCTCTCTCTCTCTCAACATCCCATGCCATCTGCTCCACATCCGGAGACAAGGGACCCTTCCTTCCCCCCTTATCCGTCCTCCGCGCACTAAGAGGACCTCTTGTGGCGTGGGATCGCCTTGGAGGAGAAGACCCTTGTAATTGTCTGCTTCCAGGATCCCCTTTTGTCCTCTCCACGGCGGTGGTCCATTAGACGAAAGGGGCGGAGGGAGGGCCGACTGAGGGAAGTTCTCGCCGCTCTGACACTACCCTCCCTTCTCTCTCTCTATCTCTCCGTCGCGCCCCTCTCCCTTCTCTCCCTCACTTTCCTTCTCTCCCTCACTTTCCTCGTAATCTTTTTTTTGCCAATCGCGCTCCATCAAATTGTAATTCCTTCGCTTTCTTTTGCTTCATCCTTCGATAAGAGAGAAAAAATGCTTTATTTTTTCGAGGTTTCATAGAAAAGATATGGTTTTTATATTCTCATTATTTCCAAAAACTATTCCTTCGTAAATTCCATTCTTTTGAATCAAAATTACCTCGTTGAATACTGGTTTATAACTAGAGGTTCAGATTTACGCTGACCCGACTGACATTTATGCTTCCTTGTCATCGGAAGGTCAAATTCCACCCTCTATACTTCCCTTCCTCTCCTTCTCTTCTCTTCGAACATAATGCACCACGACGCCATTTCGTCGCTCTCCAAGTGAATTCTCGTCCTTCTTTTCATCCCTGCATAATACTCACTTGTCTTTCTCTCTTTCCTTCTCTCCCTCTCTCCACATTCTTCCTTTTCATCCTCCTATCCCTTCATCCGTCATTCTCCTTTCAGAAAAGAATACCCACTCACATTATAATACGCCTTCGTTTTTTCAAATCCCTCCCTTGCCTGTATTTACCTTTCTTATCGCCTCTCTCCCTATTTCTCCTCTTCTCTTCACCTCTCTCCCCTCCATTCCTTTTCTTTCCTCTTCCCCTAGATGTCTCCACATCTCTCCTTTTCTATTTTTCATCCTCCGTTTGCGATATCTCCGGCCGTGATTCTCGTGTCGATCTCAGTCGCCCAAGCCGTCGGGTCGCTACTCCGCTGCCACAGACCCTTCCCCACCCCCTCGACACTCTCTCTCTCTCTTTTCCCCCCTCCCCCTCTCTCTCTCTCTCCACTTCGATTTCGAAGTAATCCAAGTAGAACTGACAACGCCGCCCTCGACGTGAGAGCAGGGTGTCGTCGAAGCGGCTGTATTTTTCTCGCCAGCGTCGTCGGTGACGCGGTGGGCTAGATCGGCGTCATGTGAAAGTATACGTGTGTGCGAGAGAGCAAGTGATGATGTTTGAAGGTGTGACGCATGGATCCGCCGCGGAGGGCGGCGAAGGGAAGGGGGAGAGGGGAAGCAAGAAGAGGGGGAGAGAGGAAGAGAGGGAGGAGAGGGAGAGAGGGGCGAGCTGGCTGCTGACAATGCGGTGCAACAAGTGTCTGATGGTTGCGAGGCGAGATTGGTAGAGGGCAGCAGGTGAGAGGGTGGCGGAAGAGAAAGAGGGAGACTCGCCCTCTGTGCCGCTATGCGGTTCAATAAGGCGGCGAAAGCAACGGCTCGTTATCGGAGGAAGAAGAGCGTGGAGGGAATATATGTACCACTACCGTTCCATTTCATACCCTCGTGTGATAGAATGCGGTGTAAGCTCGCCTTTCCGAATGAAGCATTAGAATTGTTAGGTCGCGTCCGTTACCGACGTTGGAATAGCTTGGTATTAAACCCTATATGCAATTTTGATGCACATATCCAATAATAATGACCGTTATGCATAAATTTAAAATCGAATCAATTTTTTATTCACGTATTAAAATCTTTGTAGTACTAGTTTGACATTTAAACAAAATTCACTAATGAACAGTTATTTATGATTTTTTAGCCTATTTTCCAGAATGGAAATCTTATACCTAATACATATATTAAAAAGAATTTTGTCCTTCTTTCTGTTTGTTTGCACGTTTGCAGAACATTTTTCATTTGCATTTTAAAATCACTTAGAATTGCTATATGAATATTGGACTAGCACCAAATGACGCCTAAAAGAAGAGATATCCATTTTCCAGCCATCGATTCTCGAATACGCTTCGAATCGTTCCACAAATTCGTTATTAACACGGAAATTTATCTAAGTTTTAGACGACAAAATTTCGTAGTCAAGGACGACGGCATTGTTGCAGATCTAGCAAAATTACGTCTATATCTAAAAGCAATGACATGAACTTTGATATTGTATTTGAAATCAATTATGAGAACTTTTCTTATATATTTTCATTGCATTTTAATCGAAAGGGAATTAATGATGGTTTAATTTGAACGATAGGCTTGTTTACAGCAGTGCTATATCTAAGGCGTGGAAGAAATGCGAACAAACATACGACTGCTAATATTTTAATTAGCTTTTTGTTTTGTTTACCTTGACGACGAAATAACTTAGTGAGTAGCTTTTTTAATTCACACATTTTTTGTAATCACTATAAATGCACCGGCCATGCGTCAAATATCTTGCTTAATTATCGAAAGAAATTAATCATAATCATTGGTATAATAGTAATTTGCTTTAAACTGCCCAATAAAATTTGCAAACGAGAAGATATTTTCAATGTACGCGTGAAGTATCTTCCTATTTGAAATGTCCATCAATACAATACATTGGAGTCGTTTCTGGCTTTAAGTTTTTACGCTACGTTTTCTTTATTATAAATTTACATGAAACTTTTCACATAAATTTTCGATCGGTTTTTGTCCTTCGTGATGTTCTTTCATTGCAACCTCTTTATGAAATGTCGAAAAATCGGAAAAAATCGAATATAAACTTAAAATATGAGGGAGGAGAATGGAAGAGAGAAAAGGAGGAAGAATGGGAAGTGCCTTAAATTTAATATTTAATCCACGCCATATTGACGGGCTTTTATACTAGTATCTATAAAAGTAAGTGTTTGTATGTGTGTGATTCTATAACTCGAGAACTACAGAACGTAGAAGCAAGAGAAAGTTATAATTTTAATCATAGTGCAGGGAAAGGTGGTGTAGTAGGGTTTTTAAACCAATTTGATTGACCCTTTTAATTTTTTTTAATAATTTATCTTCTATTTTTTTCCATTTGAATAACATGGAAATGAGTGTAGACAATTTTTAATTTGGACTTTAAAATTACTAATAACACAAGTACGAGTTTCAGATTTGAACCCAGAAACGCAGAAATGAATGAAGTTTTGTTTTCCTACCGCCGAATTTCAAACACGGACCAAAGATTTCCTAAATTACTCTTTAACAGCAAAATTTCGACATTTTTAATCGAAAACTTATGGATGTCATGTATATCCAATTGTTGCCGACTTCTTGAACTAGGAAAACGAGTATGCGAGTTTGCTATTTTTATCATGGTAACGTAAATAAACAAACTTCTGTCAATAGCGTTGTTGGTATTATGAGATAAAGATTAGCGCAAGCTACATGTGAAAGCGACTTCGTAAATTCAAGAGGAATATTTTTAAGGTGTATAGTGCGAAAATTGCGGATAAAGTAGAGAAAAATTTAAAAAATTTAAATTATAAAAGAACTTCATCAGAAATGTCAAAACTATACAGTTTAAAACTTGAAAAATTTGCCTGAATCAAAATGATTAATATTTTATTAAGTTGGGTGTAATATTATTATACAAAGTATCAAAAAATTCTGAAAGTTACTCAGTAATTTAAAAAATTGTGTTTACTTTTGAAAATTAGCGTTTATTAACGGAAGTCACGTACCAAATTCGCAAGATTGACTCTCAAAAAGTTCATTATCTTTGACAACCCAACTCACTCCTGGTGTACATTTCTTTTGCTAGAAATGCAAAGTCTTATGTCTGCGATGGGTCTTCGCTGGTGTTGAAATCGCGAGCTGAAATTCTTCAACGGGAAATTCCCCCGACCCAAACGTATACCCTTATTTATTTAATCGTATTGTGCCAGTGAAGACAAAATTTGCAAGAAAATGTGATGTATGATCCAAATAAAGCCCACCCTGGCCTTCATGGAGAAATTCCTGTTTTTCATAGCTTCCCTCTTCACTGTCATTATTTGAAGTTTTTTGGTAAAAGAATCTTTGCTAAATTTCATATATTGTATTAATACAGGACTGTAATGTAATAGAAGGTTGAATGATTAACACTTAAACATAATTTTCTTATCAATATTGAATCAGAAACCCGAACAACGTTGAATTGAGTCAAATAACATGCAACGTTTTCGTACTCAAAGTGTTTCTGTATACTCGGCATTGATTATTTGTTCTTAACATTAAACCCGAGTAACGTCCGGGTACTTCTGCTAGTAGGCTTATAGTTTTGCCGTTGTGTCTGTCTGTCTGTCTGTCTCATGACACTTGGTGGAAATCTCTTGCTACTTGGACCGAGCTCCCGAGGATAGTTTTTGTTGCGAAGATTGAAAGATTCCAGGAATTATCCTTCCCATTTGATGTTCCTGGAAAATCTTAAATCCATCGTGCAGGGTAATTTTTTCTTGTACATTAAAGTTTCTTAGAATTGTATTATTGGAGCGAGTTTTGTACTATTCTCTGAGGAAATGAATGAACATTCTAATTTTTATCGTAGAATTTTATTTATCCCTCGTATTTCTTACAAATTCACGTAAATACTGGCATTTTTGCTTTTTTATCACAAATTATGATAGTGTTGACATAGCAACAACTATTGTTAAACTCGGATTCGGTATAGTCTAATACATACACGCGTTATTTTTGCCGCACAAATAATAATCCATTCGAATGTATTTGTAATATTTTATAGCGCTAAATAATGAAATTTCGAAACATAAAAAGCAACATATCCGCGGTGATTTTAAAGCTATTAAAGGCAACATTAGTATTAAATAAATGATTAAACGGAAAGTAGGCATCATAAGTTCCGTTTGGATCATCTTGTTTAGTATTAAAGAAAATCACAGCTAAATTCTAAGAATTTCTTCGAGACAATAGAATTTATAAATTTTAATTTCATTTTCTCTTAAATAAGAAATGACAGTTTCTTCTTTCCTATTGTAAAGTACTTCAAAAAGCTGTTTTAACCAGTAAGAAAAATTAGTATCTTTAATTATCGATTTCCCAGCGAGATGATACGTTATCATCCCAACAGTCTGTAATGAATAATCTCCGCTTGTTATCATTCATGGCCGCTTTAACCATTCATTTGGCGAAAAAAGTACTGCTTTTGAATGACGTATGAATATGTAGGAAGCAGCAGTGAAACGGCTGACTCATCCAGTTGTTTATTATTACGTTTTAGGATGAGTATTAGTATTGGATGAGAATTTTCTGAGGCAAATGCGCACTAAACCATTTCTATTGCTGCCGTAACATTTTATGAAGCATTCACCCGTCATTCTAAAAGTTATGAATCGAAATCAATGTTTCATTTTATACTTATTATGGAGAGAGAGGGAGAGAGATTTCATATCTTCAGCCGAGATGGTTACATCAAAAATGTTATCTTCATCACAAAAAGTAGAAAATCAAACGACAGATACATTTCGAACGGAAAAACGTTTTTCAACTAATGTCGACATTTTTAAAAATAAATAGTCTAACACGTAACAACATTTTTTTATGTAGGAATAATCAATACAAACCTCCTATTCTGTGAACTGTAATACTTCCGTTCGTATCCATTTGAATCGAGACTTTATATTTTCAAGTTTTTTTATCGAGGAAAACCCTCGGTGTTTTTCATTGGAAAGAGTGAGAAGGAATAACACAACATAGTGTTATCGGTAGAATTCAAATACGATGCCTTAGGCTAGAAATTAAGTCAGTCTCTAGATATAATGTCACTACTTATAAACTTTCATTGAAAAGTGGAATAATGCGCACCTGATTATAAATTTGGTAAAATAAGTATTCGCTTTAAAATTAATCATTTTTCTTCCTATCAAAATATTCTAACATTAGGTAATCACACCAACGTTGCAAATAAACTCAAGAATAAACACTAGAGTAAGTATATAATATTTATCTTAGGTACCTCAAATAGCCCTAACACGGTTATAAAAAGCTACCTGGTTGTGGTTATCGCAAATACCTAAAATAAGTACTTATTCGTTCAAGTGTATTTCTTTTCAACCATAAGACGAACTCGATATTCTCCTAGTGGACATGGTAAACGTTGACCTTACGCTATATTAATCCATTTATCCGGTATTTATATGTCTCTTAAGGGCGACGTTTGCTCTTTATAATTATATCTTTCCAACACCTCTCATTTCCAGTATAATAATCTTCTAAATAAAGTGTCTTATAATTAACCGATCATGTGTTGGCGTTTTTACGTCAGACCAAAACGAAACGTTTACATAGTTTTAGCTTTAAAAAATTCATTTACTAGTTTAATCCTGGAAACGATTACTTGTGCTATAAAAATCACCCAATTTTTTCCATTCCTCATGACTTCATTCTTATCTATCGTCTTTACTGACGCACAATCCAGTATTTCTTCTCAGTTTCCTCACTTTCAAATCTTTCCTCATATGCATGAGTATCGCTATTACTCCCACAAATATTAAAATTACTTTTACTATTATAATTAATTAATTAATTATTCTTCAAACACGTCTTTATCCGTGCTGTCTCGAGGAATAACCTTTTTCTTCGAACCTGTCAATTATGTTGTCATTCTTTTTTCACATAGTATTTGTAATTCATATTTATTTCTTAATTTTAATATGGTTTCTTTTTGTGCCTATTTCTCCTCACAGCAATAGGCGATTTTCGCGCATAGTTCTTCACCAACTACTTCCTTACTTCTTAATTTACTTGGCAACAAAAGTTTTTTTTCCACTGAAGTTGACTTTCCGACTCAATGTTTTCTTGATATATTCATTTCCTTCAATTTTCCTTATTTACATCCACCCCAATCTTCTTTCCGTCTGTGATCAATCGTTTTTATGGGAAAAGTAAATATTCTTGTCTAAATTTGTACATTCATATAATGTGTTGAATTTTCGATTAGTTTTTGCAAACATCTGCTATTTTAATGTAAATTTTTTATTTTAAATTGTTTACGTATTCAACTGTTTCAATTTTAACTTCTGTCATAAAAATCGTAGATAAAATCGCTTCAATGAACACGCCCACTCTTTAGATGTTATTTTACAAGTGTACTGAAAACAAATTCAATGAAAATTCACTGAATAACGGCTTTTTGTAGTACTACGTATAAATGAAGTTCCATTTTGTGGTAAATGAGCGACATTTAGGTCGACTGAGTTGGAAAGAATTGATTGCATGCGGAATACGGATCGCTTCAATAACATTTTTCTTCGTCTTGCACGCCATCATCATCAGAAACATACATTCGTGGATAATAATATCACTGAATCGTAAGCATCCTCATTCAGAGGATTGATTGCTCCACATTTTGCTGTATCCTAATAGCTTCCCTTGAGTGGGTATCTCGAGATATTACATAATACTCATTCAAGTTACCCTCCATTTAGTCCCGGCATTTTCAAAAAATGCGTTTTATTTTTTAAGTTAGTCAATCAAAAATACGGTATAACATACATATTTTATTATAACGTAAAAACAACTTCAAAATTATATTAACGTGGATCCAAAACCAATGGCGGTATTTTTATGATAATATATTACCCGATTCCACGCTCTCACGAGAATTAAAGAAGTCTACATTTCGACTGTTTTGCTCTTCGTCACTTGCCGTTCGTTGGACATAAACTACCAATCATTGAAATATTCTAAGCATATCACATTAGCCGCAAATTCCTCGCCAATATTGTGACAGCATTTCACTTGATCGGTTTTTATTCATTTTTTTAGTAAACGCGATCGATAATACAGCTTAAGCAAGATTATCATGAATGAAGTGACGGACTGTTGCTAAACGCACGACTCTTTTCATTGTCTCTTGCGCACATTGTATCCTTTCCCTGAATCGTTAGTGTATCTCTGCTTTAAGGGCAACACTCGTGAATTGTAATTCTAAAAAAATGAGTTCCGAATATTTTCTCACGTCTCTAATATGACCCACAAATAAGGTAGCTCCCTTTAAATAAAAACGAAAACAAAATGTTCAGTTCGCGCAGCTAAAGACTCGCCGCACAAAGCCAGTGCCTCTGAAAGGACGGAGAATGGAGTCAAATCAGAACGTGGAAAATGGAGTCGTGCATTTCTGTCGTTTTATAATACGACTTTTTTTTCGTTTTTTAAGGCCTTGGATTAATATTTTTTGGGTTTTTTCCATGCTCGAATAAAATCCTTACGCGAACACGGCTCTGCACTGGCGCGTTTGTATATATTAACAAAAACTTTTAAAAACCCTTTGTGCATAAAGCAGTGGCTTGAAAAGAGAAAGAAATCATTCAATCGCTATGCAACAATATCCGATAAACTCCTTGAATGCAACATGGCGATGAGCATAATTTAATCAGTAACATTTATTACGAATATTTCCATAATGTATATGAAATAATTTATGTGATTATTTGCAGAGAAAATTTAGTTATTTAAATTGAATTTTAAGAAAAACTCCCTTTGCCTTCAAATTTACATTTTCTCTCAAACGTGGTGAAAGTCTATAAATAATAATTCCATCTAATTCCCTTTTAATATATCTGTTAAACTTTCGTGCACGCAAAGCTCAATTTCTGAAAATGAATACGTGCTTATTTCTACAGACACCTCTAGTGCACATTAAATTTCCGAACAACGCTCATGACGAATTGCAAAATAACTTACACTATATTTCCATTAAAGTTTTGCGCAAGATTTGTACTATTTTACGGTTGCAGAATCGAATGTGCAAAAATCGTTTTGAGCACTCATAGTCCTCTACAAAATAATTAAGAATTTCGAAATGTTTGTATTTCATAAATTTTTTCCATATATTTTTCGGTTTTAATAAAAAACATAAACGTTAGGTACCGTATTTGTGATGAGCACGATTATCAGTTTCCGCGAGATCAATTTTTGCGATCAAATAAAAACAACGAATAATATTGCGTGAATCCTCATTTAGGTCAGTTTCCCACACAAGCCCGATAAGGCGCTTCTTTTTCACGTGTCGTTTACGTATACAAAGTGGGTAACGGGGGAAACTCCTTCTCTCTCTCCCTCTCCCTACCTCTCTCTCTAAATCTGGAAAAAAAGGACTCTACGTGGTGAAAATCCGAGCGGAGAGCATCCGTCCACCCTTCTCTCGCTCATGCAGCCTCCCCTCCCCTCTCTCCCTCCCCGCCCTCCCCCTTCCTCCCCTCTCCATCGATTTTTCCCCTATTCTTCCTCCACCGACCGAGATGATGAGCTCTGCCTCTATCTTCTCCACGCAGATGCGGAACTCGAGGTTTGGGCGTTGAGAGAAACCCGGAAACCCGGAATAAGTCGCAGGTCGCCTCCCATGAATCCAAATGCGTCCCGGAGACAAAGAGGCGGGCGTTTTCCAGTTTCATTTCGGAGAGGAAGTTCGATCGAATTTCGCGAGGACCCGCTTCGAACCTTTCCTGCATGACGATTTTCGTTGCAACCAAAAAATATCGACCAACGCCCGGCGCTGCAGTTCTCAATTTTTTGTCTCGTTTTTTTCATTCTCCGGCTGAAAAAATGCGTTCATTTACAGCGTTCTTTTCTGCGTTTTACTGAGCGATATAATGTTTACTTCTCCGCGTGGCAATCGGAAAGAAGTTCGCTCAGTGTCACCCTGGGTAGGTTCCAACGCTTACAGATGAATTCGATGGAGTTTGTTTATCACCAAACCTCTCGAACTGTGTTTTATAGCCTTTCAGTTGTTATTTATCAACCCGGGCAATAATTGCGCCTCCATTTACCCGTCGCCTTCTTATTTTATTTCGCTTCGAGATTTATATGGTATTATGTCCTCTTTATTTTCGCTCGTCGGGAGACTTGGAAATCGTCCACATTACTACCGCGGCCGATCGATGATTCTCATTCATAACATTGAAAAATAACAAGCGACGCATAAATTCTGGTCCGTTTGATCCCGCGGAACACGCTTGTTTTTATATCGTTTCCTCGCCTTTTTTGCCCTAAATATCTCGGACAATTACGGGGCGACGGGCTTAATTGAAAAAACATCAAGTTAACTATTCGATAATTTGTGGGCTCGTTCGGTATGCTATGCACTTCACCTTCCATAAATAAATCGCCCCGTTTGCGTGTTTTTATGCCGTCGGGGAATTAGAGAGGGGAGAATTGGTGGAAAGAGATAAGGGGGGGGGGAGTGGGGTAAATTGCCTTCTTTCTCTTTCTCCCCGCTCGCGGCCGCGCCGTCGGGGTGATAAGTGGGGCAAGGAGCGCCCGCGTGGAATGCGGCTGTAGGGGGAGGCGATTCGGTGGGGGGGGGAGTGTTAGCCGCCCGCGGCGATGGCTAAGTGCTCGTATATTACTCACTGCGCATGCCCGGAGAGAGATCACGGCGAAATGGGATAGGAGGCAATTCGTTACACCCGCACTGCACTCACCCGTCCCTCTCCGCTTCCACCTTCCTCCCCTACAACCTCCCTCCCCCGCCCCCGCGTACGTGACCGCTCCCCCTCTCCCTCACGGCTCTCCCTAAACTACTCCCCCCCTTCACTTCCCCCTCCCTTCTCCACCACTCCCTCCTTTCCCCTCCTCCGCTCGCATTTTTCGACGCGATGTTTATTTTTCAACTTCAACTCGTATCGCATAAGGAAAAATTCTCGTTTTTCCCGAAAGTAAATAGCTCAATTTTTAATTAAAAGTTTTTGGGAGGAAATTGCCGGATTAAATTAGCCGTATCATGCGAGGTGCTATTAACAGTTCGGCACACGAGTGATGTTCCTTTTTCTTTCGGGCTGCAAAATCCACCGGACGTGAGACTCAGAAGCGCGAGGCAAAAGAGAGGGAACTCCACGTATCGGACATCATTCCGCGCCGCGAAAAGAGCCCCCAATTTGGCTCGCGAGGCGCCTCCGCCGCCTAACCGCCCCCACGGCATGCCCTCAACGACATGCGTCACCCACCCTAACTAGGAGCGACATCACGAGGAGGAGAAATGCTCTTATTGCGGTCGCATCCTCAATCGCCACGACGCTCATCCTACGTCAATCTATCTTTCTCCTCTCCCTCTCCCCATTTTCTCTCCCTCTTTCTCCCTCCTCCCCTTCCTTCTCCCCCACCCATCTCCCCATTTCCCCTTTCCCTCCCTCTCTCCCTTCCCCTCCCTCTCTCCTTCCTTCACTTTCGCCCGCTCCATTTCTCTGTCTCTCTCAATTTTTCTTGCCTCACTCCGTTTTCCGTGTTCCGCGTCTATCCCACTTATCACTCTCTTTCCCTCCGCTTTCCCTCCCCTCCTTAATCCTTGCTAATTTCCCCTCCCTCCCTCTCTCTCTCTCTCCCTGCGTATCCTTTATTTTCCCATCTTCTTTTTCTCTCCCTTCCCCTCCTCTCTCTCCCTTCCTCCCATTTTCTCTCCGCTAAATAACCATGTCGCGTGCCGTTCTGACCAATTGAACAGCACAACAGGTATCCTCGACGCTTTACTCAATTCACAATTAATTTCCTCAAGTTTCCCAATCTGTCGACCGTCTTAACCTCATTTTCTGACTTTTTCCGTTCATGTGTCGAGAACTGGTGTCAAATCTCGCCTTATTTGAATTAGGAACTCAACATTCTTCCCGAATAATCATCCCCGAGCACTAATCTTATTCTCTTTTCTGGGAGCCAGCCTTTCTTCTCTTCTCTGATCCATTATCTCCTCAAATTTTGCCTTTCATTCCCATTCGTTAGAAAAAATATCATTCGCCATTAAAATGAAGGAATTTCTAAAGTAGTTTTCAAATCCTATAAGTTTTTCGATCGAGGGTTCGTTTAACTGCCAAGCGGCGATGGGAAGAGCAAAAAGAGGAACAATTGAAAGTCTATTTCTGGCAACAGCTTCAGCGGATATATCCGCCAGAGATGCATCTCTCCATTGAAAACTTTGATAAACAAGAGCACTCTACTTATCAGAGAAAGATCGAGGAAAACATATGCGCGTTCTGGCTAGAATTTCCTATAGCAGAGAGTAAGATTTTAAAGTTTAATTTTACTTTTTTTACCTACTGTCTATGAATACTACAAACTTCGGATGCTTTGTGCCATAACCTTTATAGTTTTTGAAGCTAAGTAATTTATTAATTGGATTCCAGCCATAAGGCGAGCTTAATTACAAACTTTATTTGCTACAAATCTATTATTAGTATAATCTTAATAAAAATTTAATTAATATTTTCTGTAATAAAAGTCCCACCATGTATTCAACAGTATGCACCATCGGTGGCATAAGATCCAGGAGCACGTTTGTAAATCCCACTTGAATCATATTATCAGAAATAACTTGGGAGCGCAGCTTTTAAATTCTAAGTTGTTCGCCGTCCACATTGAAGTCATTGGTTCGATTTCAGGGGCGTTCACTTTATCCGTCTGATTAACGAGGGGATAAGTGCAGCACGTTAATCATTTGCATATTAAAATTACTTTGAATCGTCTTAGGAATTCGACACTTGAAACAACGAACGCCTGAAAGAACAAATTTCATTTTCCTGACACCGATTTTCGAAAAAGCTTCAAATCGGCCCACAAATTAGTTTTAATGCGAAAATTTGACGTATTTTTACGTGAAAATCTCAAGTCTTAACTTTACTTAACCTTCTGCATCCTGCGTCCCACCAACCATGTTGCCAAAAAACCTTGGTCCCACCATGGTAAAAACAAACCCTATCTTTTCGAAGAAGTGGATTTTTATGTCATCGGCATACAGTATTATATCAATAATTTTTAAGGGCATTAAATATTGCTGTAATTATTTTGAAAAAAGTTTCATATAATAATTATCTTCGAAACTTCGCCTCCCGACTAGACGACCTTTGTGCCCCTACGGTTGAGAATCACTGGTCCAGCTGATTCGCATTGTTGCCGGTTTCATGTAATTGCGTCAGATTGACTGGGATTATGATTTCGCGTCGCATCTGTCCACATATTCATGGAATTTCGACGCTCTTCTGAAGTTTAAACAATATCGTCGTCTTGATAAATAATACGACGTTGACGAAAATAAATAAATATTCCATTATTTATTGATATTGTGTTAATGAGCGTTTGAAAATGAGGTTTGCTTTTCTTCTTTTTCAAGAGAAACTTCTCGATGGTTGTTTATTGTACCTGGTATTATTCGAGGCGTACTAAATAAGTTGCGGTTATTGTAGGTTAGGTTACAACCAAATTATTATAGAATTATTAATTATGTGCAGCGAATTAATCTTCATCAATATTTCATTCCAACACAACTTTTATATGTATATAACTTTTTATTTTCTGAAACATTCAATTTTGTGTATTTTATATTTGCTAATGAATTACTCATTTCTACGAGACTTTAAAATTTGGAAGCTAATAAAATACTTTTCTGCTGTTTTCATCTTTACTGCTGGCCTATAAATTACTTTTAAATTAAAGAATTCTTCCAATGGAATCAAACCCAGTACCCCCGTGTTATTAGCACAATACACTAACCATTGCGCCACGGAAGCTAAATGACCAAATTATTATTTATTATACGAGTTGTCGGTGCTTACATATTGCAAGCGCTTAAAAAATCGCCATACACCAAGATCTACATTTGTAAATAAATCAACGCGATTTTCAAGGCAACAGCATTTTAGCCACTCGGAACCCATGTAAATAAGATAATAAATTGCAAGAGTTCTCGAAGAATATCTGTAAGTTCCAAATTCTCTGGCAATCGGCTTGCGTCGAAGTTTTCGTATTTCAAGTTCCGTGACTCGGACCATCCTGTATTATCAATAACAATAATCATCATTAAGACAATAATATAGCTGTTACACTAAAATTTATGAAAATTAGGATATTTTGTTTGTTATGGTTACGGCGTAAATGTCCGTACCTTTCAGTACGTGTCCTGATAAAAAAATTCGCGAACTACATATAACGTCATTATAGTTATTCGTCGGTATTAAGAGAAGCGTATGACATTCCTATTCCCACAGTTTCTTCAAACCATATTTCAATTCTCTCACTCAATAATTGAAAAATGATAAAAAATTTCTCGGAAAAATTTACGAAACCGAAGTTAATTTTCTTTCGCGTTTTACTAAAATCTCGTGTTTTAAGATTATGGCGTCTTTATAAGTTTACGTCGTAGTTTTAAATCAGTGGTATAATAATAAAACCACTGAGTCTCTCTAAATGCACTAAATCAAAGCTATTATAATATATAGATCGTCAATCCCCATAGTTGAAAAAAGTAATGTATTTTTATTGATCGTGTTTTAAATTATGACGTCATCATATGTATACATCTTTGGTTGAATCAATCCTCTATTTAAAGTATTGAATCTATGCTATTACAATACAGATTACCAATTCCCTTTTAAAAGTACTAGCGGAGATGCTCAAAATGTTTCCATTGACCACAATACAGTGCTACAAACGATTTTTTAGTTCATATCTGACAACTGCAAATGTTAATGGTGTGATTTGTTGAAGCACATGAGCGATACGGTCTTTAAGGTCTTCGAGGGATGCAGGTTCCATCTTAAACACAAGCTGTTTAAGATTAAGAAATCCGGCGGTCGTGGAGGCCATGACACAGGTCCATCTCGTCCAGTCTATTGATCACCAAACGTCATTCAGTTTGTGGTGGACCGTGATAACAAAGTGGGGAGTGGCACCATCCGGTCGGAACCACATTTTGCGCCATGTATGCAGCGGCAAATATTTTAGTCAGGTTTAGTTGTTTATTTCACAATTGTCAACTGACTTTTGTGTCACAGTGTATAACCGCACAAGGTGTTGACAAGGAGACATTTTCTATTGTCATAATTTCTTAAAATTGATAAATCTCCGTGTTTGGACCACGAATTATAACAGCTAATAGGAAAATTGTTGTTATAGGATTAGATTTTATTCTTGCAATCATACGTCCAACGAATTTATGCACTTCTTTTCCAAGTCGCAAAGAACACATTTTTCAACTTCGCTTAATCCGACATTGTATACTAATTAGCTTGTAATCGCATTGCGGTCTATTACGGACAATATACACACGTAATAAGTCTACACAGTAGTGCTGATTCTAATAGATAGAGGTCGAAAAACGTAAGGCTGGTTTTATCGTTTAAGTGAAAATAATGTCGCTGCTATTTATAGAAAATATATGTGCTACTGACATTTTCATTTAAATAGCTTCATTTGTTTAACTATGCATATGGCAGCGCCATTCAAGGCGGGGTACTGGTGCAGCAAGCGGTACCAGGCCAACCTTAAATGGTTACCAACGAAGTGATGTTGTATGTTTCCAGGCAAGCTCATTAGATAACAAAAATAAGTGGTGGTACCATGAAGCCGATGAAGCTATCCAACGGATATATGAAAAAAGAACATTAAATGGTACTTGCATAGGGTATCTACTAGCCCAGTGGTGCCAACCTTTTACCTATCGTGCGCCATTTTTTCAGTGCCAAAGACTCGATGCGTCGCTTAGTTTTAAGCGTGAAATAAGTGAATATAAGGATTTGATAAAAAAAATCTTATCTTTAGTCCAACTTCTAGTGTAATGTCAATTCCCTCAACTTTTCTATATTGGGTTGTCTAGATTAGACTCAGTAAGTCGTGAGCGCTGTTTATTTTTTGCAGTTTCATGGATCAGCAAACTTGTTCACTCGCGTATGTGCTTGCAAATTCTAAATTTACTGAGTTGGAGAAATTGCTCAGGAGGCAATAAAATGACTGATTTTCAGAGGTCGATCCATGATGGATAAACAATGGTGGAAAGAGAATAGTGAGGGCGGTACTTTGCATTTGAAAGGGGGAATTTTCGGGCACCAGAACCATCGGACATGACAGGGTTTCCTTACAATCACTTGCTCACTAAATTCTTCATTTTCAAATCTATTCATTCATTCAAAACTCACAAACTAAACTGATATATCTACGTAAAATTTTAAGATAATAGTTTTACATTATACATATTTTTCAACTGTGGAAAAGCGATATGATCGTATGAATTGTTTTGGGCGTCGTGCGCCAAGTTTGAGAGGAGGATGCGCCAAAAGTGGCGCATGCACCATAAGTTGGGCGCCGCTGTACTAGCCCATCTGAGATTCTATGTACTTCACAGAATTCAAATTTGAATATTTTTCTGCGATCGAATGAGTGCATTTTTTGTCTGCAATGTCGCGCATTGACGAAATTTTCAATTATGCGAAAATGTACTCGTTTTCCTTGCGATTGTTATGATCCACGTACTCTGCACATTATCAGGTGGATATTATATATTTCGCCTAGTGCCATAAGGTTACACTGAAACTCGTAAAATACTTCAGAATTCAATTTATTCGAATCTATTTACAGACAGGCGCTGCTGTCGAAATATTTTGATGGAAAAACCCAGAGCGTGAATTAATTGTCGAGCCTTTTATGAATCGCCAATTCTCGAAATCTTTAAAAATCCTTCGCTTGTGGTTTTAGCTACGCGAACGTACCCCTGATTAAATCCGTTGACGAATCCGTCCTTCATTAGTGGTGTCCGCCGTATCCAGATGAAATGCCGCCGAATCCGTGGTTCTCTCCAAATCCATGGGAGGCGCCACCGTAGCTAAGTCCGCCTCCGTAACTGCCGTCTCCGTAACCATGGTCTCCACCGTGAACAACCACCGGCACCGGCTTGTTGATGACCACTGGCTGCGGGTATGGCACTGCTACGGGCTTAGGCACCGCCACGGGATAAGGTTTAGGGACGGGTACGGGATAGGGTTGAGCGACGGGAACTTTGACGGGAACGTGGACGGGATAAGGGACTGGTTTCTTGACGATCACGGGGTATGGTTTCTCTACAGGGACGGGGTAAGGCTTTGGTACGTCAACTGGGTAAGGCTTTCTCACGGTGTAAGGGACGGGATGCGGGACAGGGTACGGGACCTTCTTTTCTATGGTCACTGGGTACGGCTGCGGGACTGGGTACGGGACCTGCTTGGTTATAGTGATGGCCTTTGCGTGTCCCACGCTCACGCTGACGTCAGAGCCTCCGTGTCCGAAACCTCCGCCGAATCCTTGACCTCCGCCGAATCCTTGACCTCCGCCGAGTCCGTGACCTCCACCGAATCCGTGACCTCCGCCGAATCCGTGACCTCCGCCAAACCCATGACCTCCTCCGTAGCCTAGGTCGAAGAGACCTCTCTTCTCCTGCTGCTTGGAGTCCTTCTTAATGTCCGTGCAGGACGAGAAGGCCACCATGGCCAAGAGAAGGGCTGACGGCTAGAAATTAGAGAATAAGGCAATTCAAACGAAAGTGGTTTACGTTTTACGCCCAGCTTCTTCTTCTTCTTGCCTATGCGCAATGGGTATCTAAGAGATAGTGCAGTGAATAGCCGGATAGCAGGGGAGGAGAGAAACCTGGTGCCGGCTTTTAGATTGCTCTTAACTAAGAGCACTAAGGGGGCCAACGGATTAACGTCCCTTCCAAAGGACGGAGTGTTGATTTGAGCGCGCTCCTCATTTCTCTTTTTCTCATTGGCTCATCCTCATTTCCTTAGTTTCAACGCGCATAAATAGGGAGCCGGGCGTCCTCGGAAAAACTTCTTAAGTGTTCGAACCGGGTGTCGCTTTAGCTGGCGGGGCCAACACTTTAACCACTAAACCACCGGCTTTCCTCGAAAGTGGTCTCACTGTTAGCACAACTACTAGGAGATTACGATGGGGAATTTATGATTACCACGGTTTCTTAAAGGCTTAAGGCAGTGTACTCACCAGTAGCTTCATGGTTGAAATGTTGGTGTTGTTGGCGGAGGGAGTGTTGAAGCCTGAGTGACTTACTTGCTGATTCTCCTAGCCTTATATACTCGAACTTTTACGAGTAATTTAATTGGATTCCATCATAATCATCTTTTTCGAAAGTTTCCATGCAGTGCATCGTGAGCACAATTAAATCTACTAATCAAAGCGTAACGTTTCCTCCAGAGCACTTCCTAATTGAGGATAGTAATCAGACCTGTTCCACTAGACTGTTTCATCCTGTTCTTTTTATTCATGCCGTGCCTAAAATATTATTATTATTACTAGTGGTACCCACAGAAACTTTTGCGTAGTCAGAAATCTGCATATTTAGAAGTTATCTTAGATAGGAATGATACACAGCAATTATTTTCAAAGTTTAATGTTATTAATGCTTTGAAATTGTTTCTTTTTATTGAAATACATGCAATTTTTATATACAATTATTTCAACCATTTATTTCATTTTTACTCATGAATCATTACCAACACATTTTTTTACTTCACAGTATTATTTTTTATTTAATAATAATTGCCGGTATTTTCCTTATAAAACTATACAACTGAAATTTTGGATGTGATGTTTGTTTTAAAATTTATATGTGTAATTTTAATTGCTTATCCCTTACGAAAAAGGTAATATTACAGTATTGAAATAAAGAAAGATTTTTTCTTTTGGTCGATCGTTAAAAACGCTCACAGTCTACACGAATTTTACTGAATAATTATCTTCAATTATTAATGCTGCATTCTATTAAGTTTGACGCATCTTCAACAATAACTTCGATGCTTCATAGAAAATGCGAAGCGAATAACGCAATTCCTTCTTCTATTTGAAGGGTTAATAGACGCTAATTCAATCGAAGGCAACACTGCGATTCGCCTTGGCGACATTCGGAAAGAGTACGGGTAAGCCTTAAGATTTCGAAAATAAATCCGTATTTCTGACACATTCTTCCTTGTTACATCTAAAATATCTATAATAAGACATTTTATAGTTTTAGCCGTCGAATAAAGTAAAAACTGAGAAATTTGGTCCATATTTACGTATTTTAGTAAATGAAGGAAATAAATCTTGCACCTTGAGAAATCGAAAATCCCGTGTAAACTTATGGGAAAATATAATCATATCCTAAAGTCGAATCTGGGGCACTTCCGTAAATGAAAATAGTTTTCCCGGTGTCTCCTAGTCGGTAGAAACAAAGTGGCGTTTACAGCATTTCTGCATGACAAACTGTTCAAGAGATAAAAGGGGAGACGAACAGACAGATGGACAGACTTTAAGTAAACCTCCTATACAAGATGATATGGAAATACCTCCGAAAATCTCGGGAGCTTGTTAAGCGGTTCGAAATAAAGAGAACAGTTTATATGATTATATATCGATAAACGCACCGTTTACGAGATACAGCTCCATTTGATCCATGCCGCTGAGTGGGAGTTGGGGTCATAAAAGGAATAAAAGGAGCAGCATTGTAGTGCGTAACTTTATTAATGTTCTGAACAATCCTATAGAGTACTTAAAAATCATAATAAATGTTCAAAAAGACCTCCTTCCGAACGTATGCACGCTTTAGTCCTTCGTCTTAAGGACTTCCTGATACGCTCAAAGAGGACAGGTAGTGCTGCAACGATTTGACAAGCATTGGGAATCCTCTGCCAAAGCTCCTCTATTGTGTTGACGTATTCAAGTAAACCGTAGTCTTTAGGGTCCTCCAAATGCCGAAATAACACGGATTCTTGGCAGATGTTCCGCGTATTTTCCATTTGCTCGTTTGTCAGATTTTTGGGCACCATTTTTGCACAAACTTTTTGCATGTCCAAATGATCTGTCAGAATTTGATCGACGGCATTTTTATTAATGTTCAGCTCATTTGCAACGAATCTAACTAACAACCGTCGGTCTGTAACAATGAAAGACCTCACCCCGCTCCACATTCTCATCTGATTTCACCGTGGAAAGTCTTACCGAGCGATGATCATTTTCCACATTATCTCCTCCTTCCTTAAATGCCTTGTGCCGCCGAAAAACTTCTGCTTTGGATAAAACTTCATCACCATACGTTCTTTTTAAAAGTTTCAAACGTTTCCGTAGCAGTTTCGTTCAATTTGACGCAAAATTTAATGGCGTACCGTTGCTCGATATTCCGCTCCATTTTACCGTTACGAAATGCACAAAAACGACCTTGAATAGTTAACAAATATACGGCCGACAATCAACGGAAAAAGACATAACTGTTGTCATTGTTTAAACAATGGTAAGGGGTAGGAGGGGCAGTTTTTCCACATCTTGCATAAGAATTTCAGTCTCATTACTTTAGTGATAGTCCTCGTACCTTCGTGAACTCTTTAAGAGAAGGATCGTCGTTATGGATTATTCTTTCGAAGAGTATGCAGACATGCACTTAGTGTACGGTGAAATGGAAGGAAATGCATCAGCCGCAGTTCGCCGATATCGTGAAAAGTTTCCGAATTGCCGTACGCCTACTGAAAAAAAGTTTTTGTCAGTGGATCGCCGATTGCGAGAGACGGGTACACTACCTCCGATAAATATTGACAAGGGGCGAGCTAGTAATAGTGCTCCCGAAATGGCGGAACGAGTTCTGAAAAGAATTGAAAACGATCCTAAGACCAGCATTAGACGAAAATCAGACGCTGTTGATGCATCATACTTCACGGTCTGGTCAGTTCTTCATGAGCAGCAGCTTTATCCGTACCACTTTCAGCGAGTTCACAGTTTGCTCGAAGCTGATCTTCAGCCGCGTAAAGTTTTTCATCAGTGGTTACTTCAAGAGTGCGCGACGGATCCGGACTTTCTATCGAGATTCGCCGATGAAGTAACTTTTACCAGGGACGGAATCTTCAACTCCCATAATGCTCATATATGGAGTGACGAGAATCCCCGCGCAACTCGACACGCTCACCATCAGCACCAATTTTCCTTCAATGTATGGATAGGAGTTGTAGGCGATCATTTAATCGGTCCATATCAATTGCCTGTACGTCTTACTGGACAAAGTTACCGTGAGTTTCTCAGGATGCATTGCCAACTCTCCTAGAAAACATTCCACTTGCACTGAGAATCACAATGTGGTTTATGTATGATGGCGCTCCAGCACATTACACCCGTACGGTACGAGGACTTCTTAATGAAATCTTCGGAGTTCGGTGGATTGGTCGAGTAGGCCCAAAGCACTGGCCAGCTAGATCTCCAGACTTAAATCCGTGTTATTTCGGCATTTGAGGGACCTTAAAGACTATGGTTTACTTGAATACGTCAACACAATAGAGGAGCTTTGGCAGAGGATTCACAATGCTTTTCAAACCGTTGCAGCACAACTTGTCCTCTTTGAGCGTAACAGGAAGTCCTTAAGACGAAGGACTAAAGCGTGCATACGTTCCGAAGGTCTTTTTGAACATTTATTATGATTTTTAAGTATTTCATAGGATTGTTGAGAACATTAATAAAGTTACGCCCTACAATGCTGCTCCTTTTATTCCTTCTATGACCCCAACTCCCACTCAGCGGCATGGACCAAATGGAGCTGTATCTCGTAAACGGTGCGTTTATCGATATATAATCATATAAACTGTTCTCTTTATTTTGAACCGCTTAATAAGCTCCCGAAGTTTTCGGAGGTATTTCCATCATCATCATAGGTAGTCTGTCCGTAGACAGGTCCGTGATTATTCATGGTTAAACCTGGTTCTCCATATACTCCTATTTTCCGCTGTCCTCTTTATATCTTGATAACTCTCTTTCCCTTTCAAATCGTCTATCAGCTGAAACCTTTTCCTGCCTCTTTCCCTTTTCCCATCTAGTTTTCCTTCTAACACGTCTTTAATCATACTCTCTCTCCTCAGGTAATGTCCAACCCAGTTAGCCTTCCTCTTTCTGATAGTCTGTATAATCATTCGCTTCTCTCCTATTCTTCGTAGCACTTCATCGTTTTTCATCCTATCTGTCCATTTTATCTTCAGCATTCTCCTCCAAGTCCACATTTCAAAGCTTTCCAAGTATTTTATGTCATTTTTCCTTAGCGTCCATGTTTCTGCCCCATACAATGCTATACTCCATACGTAGCATTTTATCAACTTCTTGCGGATATCTTCCCTTATATTCCCTGTAAGTAGTTGTTTCTTTCTCCTGAAAGCCGCTTTTGCTTTTCCTATTCTAGTTTTGATCTCATCCGTACATTTTGCCTCTCGTGTTATGATACTTCCAAGGTATTTATATTCTGAAACTTGTTCTAATGGCTTTCCCCCAATAGTTATGTTCAGATTCTCTTCTTTACCCGATATTCGAATGACCTTGGATTTTTCTGTATTTATTTCCATACCGTATTTTCTACCTGTTATCACTAGTCTATTTATCATTTTTTGTAGCTCCTCTTCCTTTCTTGCTAGAAGTACTTGATCATCTGCGTATTTTACTGTTCTTATAATCCTTCCTCCAATTTTGAAATCCCCTGTGCCTTCTAAAGCTTCTTGCATTAGACTTTCTCCATATATATTGAATAGGGTTGGCGATAGGCAGCAGCCTTGTCTTACTCCTCTACCGATATTTATTCCGCAGGTGTCCACATTCTCAAACCTGACCTTTACAACTTGATTCTCATATAGATTCCTAATCAGTCTCCTGTCTTTCCAGTCTACACCTATATCCTTTAATATCTTCATCAACTTTACCCAATTTACTCTATCAAAGGCCTTCTGCCAGTCTACGAAACATGCGCAGATATCTTGACTGTATTCTATTGCCCTTTCTGATATGATTCTAACTACTCCTATAGCATCTCTAGTTCCTCGTCCTTTTCTGAAACCGAATTGATCTTCCCCTATTATTTCTTCTGCCTTTTTCTCCAGCCTTTTATTAAGAATCCTCGTGATGATCTTGGATGTGTGTGACAGAAGGCTTATAGTTCTGTAATCTTTACACTGCATTGCCTTTGGCTTCTTCTTTAGAGGGATCATTGTTGTTACTTCTAGGAAATCCTGAGGCCACTCTCCCGTGTCGTAAATCTTATTAATTAATTTCGTGATCGCTTTTAGTCCTTCTGATCCTATGACTTTAAGTATCTCAGCCGGTATTCCATCGCTGCCCGTGGCTTTCCCCTTCTTAAGTTCCACTATCGCTTTTTCTACTTCGCTCTCCATAATACTTGGTCCTAAGTTGTCTTCTTCAATGTTTTCCTCATTTTCCAGTTCTATTTTTGCCGCTCCTGTCTGTTTGCTGTATAATTCCTTAATGAATTCTTCCCATATCTGTGCTACATCCTTTGTTTCCATATCACCCTGTATATATTAAGCTAATTTTGTTGGTAAAGCAATCTGAAGAATCTGATTGGCTGCCGAAAAGCCAATTATATCTTGAGGAAGTTTAACCTAATTTCCCTTGAAAAAATGCGATAAATAAATAAGAAGTTAAATATGTTTAATTTTAATCGCTATTTAATTTTAACAAATGATAAAATATATCAATTTATATGCCGCACCACAGGTTCTTCGTTATTACATTTTATCACATGGTAACACATGTACAACAAAAAATAAATAAGCATATAGGATTTAGCGAAATGATATGGATGTAAATGGATTGCTGTTTAAATTTCTTCGTTATTACATTTTATCACATGGTAACTAATGGGAACAAACAATTATGTGAATTTTATATTTATTGCTTACTTTTTAAAGTTGGCTTCATTAATTATTATTTAAATTTTAACTTAACACTTAATTCACGCATACCCGTCATATTTGAAAAATTCATTAGCTACCTAATTGTTGTCAACGTAAATAGTCTTATTGGTTACTGAAGTAAATAATATCTGCTATAATATATTTAATTCCTTACGCGTGCATGGCATATGTATTATCTACAGCGAAGAAAATAACATAAACGTAAGTATTACAACTACTGAACTCAAGTGAGGTATGTTTTAAATAATTTTCGATTGTTTGGTTGATTAAAACTGATTAGAAAATAAACCACTAATAGAAATTGAATATTTCCCTGGAATCATTTCTGATATATCGTATTGCAGTATTTAGTCATTAAAAGTACATGATATGCTTATTGATGCACCAACAAAGGGGGGAGAAGAAATTTTTAATAATAATAATTCTAAGTGTGGTGTTATTTGGTTTATATAGGAGGATGCGTAAGGAATGCTTGCATTGAATGCTTTAATACGAGAAAGAGATAAGGAGAGAGACAAAATTAAATGTTACAAAGATTAAAAATATTTTTTGGCGTATAGGAATTTTATAGCGTAATGTATTTCTTTTTCAAAAATTTTTATTCGCCTAAAATTATTTTAACACTCTGAAACACACAATTATGTGAATTTTATATTTATTGCTTACTTTTTAGTTCATATAAAAGTTCGTTTCATTAATTATTATATCAGTTTAACTTAACACTTAATTCACGCATACCCGCAATTACGCTAGTTATATATAAAAGATATCCCCCTAATTATAAAAAGCTATGTTGGTTGGTTAGTTGGTCCATGTCACGCTCTTAAAACGCGAATAACTCGATCAAATATGCAGATATAAACTTCATATTTGGCAGAAATAATCTACTTGGATATTAAAATGTTTTGACTAAGGAAAATTTACGAAAAACGTCCAGGTTTTGACTCCAAACGATGATTTGCATTCCCCATAAGATAACACGTAAAAATCGACTTTTTGACATGCAGGCTTTTCTTCTTTTTTAGATTAAAATTATAAAGAACTAACCTACGATTTTCGGATCTTAACTATTTTAAAGAAAACATTACAAGGTTTCATATTCTCTTCATATTTTCCTGTCTACAGTTCGAAATTACTCATGTTAAATGTTTAATTCACATATTTTGGGGAAATCTTGCCATTTTAATGGAATGTTGCCATGCCTACCAATTACATTGTTAAACCTCGAAATCCTATTATTATCTCAACCCTTATAAGTTTAAGCGCGTATTGAAGGCTTTTAATACGAGAAGGAGAGAAAGCTGGAAGGAGAGGGAAATGATATTCTGCAAACAACATACGTTTCGTTATTTACGAGAAGGAACACCACAAGAGCTGAAATATTATTCAAAAAGATTAAAAATAGTATTAATGAGCTAAATTCAATATTAATTAAATAGAAATGGTATGAAAATAGGAGGTGTTTGCTGGATGTTTTAATAAACAAACCGAGCATGTAAAAAATGTATAGACTGAAGGAAGGATTGCGCGATAGGTTACTGAAGTTAGGTAGAAGGTTGGAGGACTTGAAGACAGTTTTGGAAATTTGAAAGAATCGCAAAAATAATAATGAAAGGCAAATTTTTCGGTCAGTTGGTCTGAGTGTAAAGTTATTAAAACTCGAATAACTCGATCAAGGATGTAGATAGAAAATTGAATTTTGGCAGAAATTTATATAATGTGCTAATCAGAATTTTTTATTTAAGGTTGACATGATAATTTAAGAAATAACTGTTCGTTTGTGTCACTGTTTTTAGGGGGGATATATTGCACTTCCTCCGAATATAATTTATAAATTTTAACTTAACGAAACAATATTTAATGTGGACTGAAACTTTAAAAAATAAATAATTCAAATTATAGTATGTTCCCTAAAGTTGAATTATATTCTTGGTCTCATATTAATGCTTACTAAATGCATTATTTTAGTGCTTTAATACGGATCAGACTTTTATGCAATGATATAACACACATACTGAATCTATTAAGTAGTTAGATGGTGGAAGGAAAAGGGAATGGAAATGACCAGAAATTGAGAAAAAGGAAGAAGACTTAGAGTTTGCATAGAATTAAAAGGAGCTGCAGCGCAAAAATAACAATAATAAATTTTAATTCATTATAAAATATGCGCCATTTCCAAATGGTGAGATTTCATAAAACTAAATATAACGTTATTTTCAATGGATTTCTTTAAATGATAATACAGAAAATATTTCGAACCGAATTTCTAATAAGATTGAAAAAATAACATTCTATTACTTTTATGTAAATTTCTTTAAATAAAGCCAATTTTCTGAAAATATTTCAAAACTACTATAGTCAAAAGAAAATTTGGCTCTTAAAATATAGTTAAAACTTATTGCAGTTCATGTATTTAGTTCACAGTAAGTTACAAAACATTTTTCCTTTGATGGAAAATTGACTTCATTAACATTTTATCCTGTTTTTACGCGTAAGAGTAAAACAATTCAATTATTAAGTTAAATTCTATACGCTTGAAATAATTTATAATTTGCTTAAATATTTAAAGTGAATTTCTATTGATTCTCGATACATTATATCTTATTATTTCGATTTTACTCTTATTTTCAACAAATATTTGGACAAGAATTTGCTCTCACTGATAATAATTTTTAAACAATCTAACAACGATAATTTTCAAAAACACTGATTTGATTGTGCATGAAAGCTAAACAAAATCATAGCAAATTTTACTGATTTTTCATTACGAAATCAAATATCTCTGGAATAATTTTATGACTTGATACGAGAGAAAGAAAGAAAGAAAGGAGAGAGAGATTGAGAAACAAAATTAAATGTTTCATAAATTAAAAATAGTTTTGGGAATATAAGAATTCTATAGCGTAATGTATTTCTTTGTCATAAAATTTCTATTAGCCCAAAACTATTTTTACACTCTGTAACACTCAATTCTGTGAGCTTTATATCCATTGATTACTTTTTAGTGCATATAAAAGTAAGTTTCATTAATATTTTATTTCAATTTTATTTTTATTTAATACTTAATTCACGCATATCTGTCATATGTGACGGGCAATTACTCTAGTCACTTAATATAAAACGCTTGATAACTTTGTCTGCGCGACGGGGATGCATCGCCGGGGATGTCTCCATGTCACGCTCTTAAAACGCAAATAACTCGATCAAATATGCATATATAAACTTGAAATTTAGCAGAGATAATTTACTCGGATATAAAAATACTTTGACGACGAAACAAAAACGAAAGACGTCCAGGGTTCGACTCCAGGGAATGATTTGCATTCTCCATAAGATAGCAGGTAAAAATCGACTTTTTGACGTGCAGGCCTTTCTTCTTTTTAATATTAAATTAGAAAAAACTAACCTATAATCTTCAAATCTAAACTATTTTAAAGAAAACATTATATAGTTTCTTATTCTGTTCATGTTTTTCTGCCTACAGTTCGGAATTACTCATGTTAAACGTTAAATTCACATATTTTGGGGAAATCTTGCCATTTTAACGGAATGTTGCCTTACACTGTTAAACCTCTAAATCCTATTGTTATTTCAATCCTTATGATTTGAAGGCTTTTTATACAAGAAGAAGAGAAAGACGAAAGGGGGGAGGGAAATCTTTTCATAACAATCAATGTAAACAACATTTGTTGCGTTATTTACGAGAAGGTATACCTAAAAACGTGAAATACTATTTAAAACGATTAAAATCGTTATGATTAACTAAATTCAATATTATTGAAATAGAAATGGTATGAAAATCGGAGGTATTTTCTGGACGTTTTAATAAACAAATCCCCTTTAAAATATTTATAGCGTGAAAGATTGTGCGATAGGTTACGGGAGTTAGTTAGAAGAATGCAGTACTTGAGGACGGTTTTGAAAATAGGGAGAGAAAGATAGGTTTAAAAGAATCAAAGAATCACAAAAATAATATAAAAGGCTAAGTTTTCAGTCCGTTGGTCTGAGTGACAAGCTATTTAAACTCGATCAATGATGTAGATAGAAAATTGAAATTTTGCAGAAATTTATATAATGAGCTAATCAGAATTTTTTATTTGAGGTTGGCATGGTAATTAAAGAAATTACTGTCCGTTTGTGGCGCTATTGTGAGGGGGGATATGTTGTACTTCCTCCGAATAAAACTAATTAAATTTTAGAAGAAAGGGTGGAGAATGGGTGAGAGGAAGATGGAGAATGGGAAGAAAAGAGGAGGGTGAAGGATAAGAGGGAGAGAGGGATGGAGAATGAGAAGAAGAAATAGGGAAAATACGACGGAGAGAGAGAATAGGAGGGAGAGAGAATAGGAGGGGAGAGAATAGGAGGGGAGAGAATAGGAGGGGAGAGAGGGAAGAGAATGGGAGGGAGGAAGAATGGGAAGTACCTAAATTTTAATATATAATCTGCCCATAACCGTCATATTTGACGGACAATTACGCTAGTATATATACACACTTTCGACACGGATTTGAGTTCAGTCTTCAAAAATAATAAACCTTATTCTTTCAACTATAGATTTACTTTCGTCTCGAGTTTCTATCTTAATTTAAACTAATTTTAAAATTAATTTCTTTCGAGCTCTGCGCAGATTTCCATGCTTTTCTTATGGGATATTGAAATGGAACAATGGGATCAAAATTAATTCCCTAAAGATTTATATTTTTGGAAGTTTAGATTTTTTCCCATTTGTTGTGCCCAATAACCTATTATCTTACCAAATTTCGTATCTGTACCCTATCTGGAAGTGTCTAAAATAGGCGTGACAGACAGACGAAATGTTAATGATCAAAGATTGCGCTCGATGGACAGGGTTATATAATAAACATTTCCGGGGAAGGTTCATGATTTTGTTTGATGCTTTCACGCTTATATTTCTAGCGAAATGTTGAATTCGCAAATGACAGACACTCCAGAAACATTCCACATAATAGGCAAATAAAACCGTCACTTCTTTACAAGTTGTAGTTCTTTGTCGCGCTGTTTCGGTATGCTTATCTAGTGTAGTTATTCTTAGTATCGTAAACCAATTAATAATAGCATTATATTGTAAAAATGGAAAAGATTCATTTCATCATAATGATAAATCTTATAGTATTAATATAAATTTTAATATAAAGTACATTTTCATGTATTTTTTCTCTGTAACTCTTTGATTACTTTCAAATAACTATTAAAATATTTTTCAGATAAATGTATCAAGATCACTTTTGACAGAAATTTAATATCACCGTATGTATCTCTAACCACATGGCTCTCGGGTTTTATGTTTATGAGTAAAGACAGAAATGGATGAGAAAAGTTTGCCATGTCCTTTAACTGACATGCTACGGTTACTTAATGATAGGGCATCAGCTGGGAAAGTTGAAAGCCGGGATTCAGTTTCACATCATTCAAGATGTTTCCTAATTCATGTACGTGTTTAGTCATATATATATTTTTCAAGGTGTAAATGAAAAAAAAATTTCAATATGCGTAATATTTACGTAAGAATATTTTTAAGGTTTCTAATGAGAGATAACTTAGGTACTTAGATTTACAAGAAGGGTATACTCAAATTATTGCACCACTAGCCACAAAGTCACACGTTTGCACTGAAGCCATTTTAATTTAATTAATGAGACAATTTCAACATTATAATAAAGTATTATAATGAGCATGGTTAAATGTTTAATCGTTTGTAATCACTACGCTATGTTGATAAGGTGAATGTCATATTATGAAACCTAATAGACTATTCCATACAGGAATAATTTAAAGTTTTGCTAATTAAATTTATTTATCAGTAGTATAGTCTCCATAGCAAATATTTAAATATTTAAAATAAAGACTTTTGTACCCTTAAGCTCAATAAAGAGGTATATTTCAGGCAAAGCTTAAATATTCATGAAAATAATAACGCGCTCTTCGCCGAAAATCTCAAAAATCTATGGCCAAACGTTAAAAGATAAAATACGCCACGCGTATGGAATTCATATTTTCAGAATACCTATAAATTTCGATTGAGAAAATAATTAAAATTGAATTGATTTAATCGTTCTTTTTTCGTGCTTTATATTTCTCAAAAACTCCTCCCGTAGTCCTCCTATTATGATTGGTTTCATGAAATAACCAGTCTTGAATTGTATAATTACAAATTTTAACCTTAATTAAGCACTTTCGCCGAAGAAAGTGTGCTCTTGCATGATGGGGTAATGCATTAGTGGGAAAAATAATTCCCGCGGGCCACATGCGGTCCCTGAGAGGGTTTAATCTGGCCCCCGAAGCTATGATGAACAAAAGGGCCGTAAAATTTAGAACAAAATATTCATATTTTGTAATTCAAATTATGTTAATAAAACATTTAATACTGAACTTTAACCCTAAAAACCGCATTCAGAGTTGATTTTCACTTGTATCACAGAATATCTAGGTGATTTCCGATTTAATCTCTAATCCGGCCCGCCAATGCGGCCCGTCATCAAGAAAAGATTCTTTACCCTTGGAGTAGAGCATTAGTTTAACGGAGCGAGATATTTAGTTTTTAACCATTTGTTCTAATGCATCCTTTTATTGCAGACAATTAATTTTTTAACTGCGGTAACCGCAGATAAATGCGCTGCGTAAAGCTTTCTCTGTTTCCTTGGATATCGCCGTTTCTTAGGAGACTCAAGAGACAGATATATATGTATATACATATAGGAAAGAGGTCTCTCGCATTCCCGACTGTAATTACAAGTACATTCCGTTGCGATCCCAAGAACTTATTAAGAAGCATTAATCAAAATGTAATATGAGAGAATAATAACAGAACGAAGCATGTATCAACTCCAAAGCGAGAGCATGTTTCTTTGTTCCATAGTGAAATTATTTAGACGTTTATATATCTCAATGATGAATGCCTTCATTATTTTTTTTCTAAAAGTTAATTAGAAAAAATCATATTACCACTTGTTTTATATTCGAGCTTACAATTATTTCTATATGTTTACTTTGGCCGACATTTTAACTGACTGATAACATTTTACGAAATTTATCTGTAATCAGCAGAATTGCATGCCTCCATTAGATTATGGTTCTCATTAAATCTTTATTTGCTACCTTGGATAAGTTTAGTATAGAAATAATAATAAACTTCCAGAAAATTTCGATTAAGATTTCAACCGCAAAAACATAAATTCCAAAAAAGAATATTTTACAATGATATACCGAGATTACATTATAGTCCAGCGGTTCCCAACCTTTTTCAGTTCACGAAACCCTTGAGCTAACCTATTTCTCGTCGCGAACCCCTTGGATTAACCTTTTATCCTCGCGAAGCCCTTGAGTTGCTACAGTTTTGGCGGCGAACCCCTTATAACGGAGAGTAAATTTTGTAAAAGAAAATCTTTTTGAATGCGTTTAATTCATGAAAAATAAAGTTTAAGTAGCACACAGTACGTAAACGTTTACAATAAAATCAGAATCTCAGAAATTGGCCTCAGTTTATAGTAGTACCCTGTAAAATTCAAATATAGTTCTTGAAGCATTAGAATTTTTTTTAAATAAAACCATGCAACTAATTTGAAAGAAATTAAGATATCGTTAAGAATTGGAGAACCAAGAAAGTGAAAAATACGCCATTGCCAAATTTTTCTCGCGAACCCTTCAGATTTATTTCGCGAACCCTTAGGTTTACTCCAATCACCGGTTGGGAAGCGCTGCATTATACTATTCATGTATAATGATGATGCCCGTTATATTTAAATAGAGATAGATTTTACAATGATTTGTCGAATTCAACAGGAAACTATCGATCTTGTCCTACGGATGAAAAAATTCAACAACAAGCATTTAAAAAATACTTTTCTCAGGTATCTCCAATAACCACAACAAGGTTGTGAAACACCAGATGCACATTTCGGCTACAAAGCAGCCGTCTTCAGTGGTAACCTCTAGAATAGGCTCATATTTTTGGTGAATTACCACTGAAGACGTGTGCTTTGCAGCCGAAAAGTACATCTGTTTTTCTGCAACCTTGTTGTGTTTATTGGAGATACCTGAGATAAGTATTTTTTAAATGCTTGTTCTTGAATGAATTATCGTGCTTACATTATACGGTCCATGCATAATGATGATGCCAATTATATTTAAATTGAGGTTACACAGATAACATCTAAATTTATAAGCATCTATCAGAACCTCATTAGAGTAACATTTGTTAGAACCTCGTTATAATAAAATTTACGCGTTGAAATTATTACAATCGAAGTGGTAAGATGTATGTATTTCTTCCGTAATCCTAAAAATATGAATAGTATACATCAACTTTTTAATTATGGTCCGCTGCGTAACAGACAGTCCTCACGTGAAATTCAACGCAAGATATACATATTTACATCTCTCTTCAACAGAATACAAATTAACTTTCTTTCGAGGAATGTGGGCCGCGAAAATAGATTCCGACCGGACGCGCGGGAATATTTCCTTTTTAATCGATAATCCATTCGGATGCTCGCATTCGAGTGAACGACGCTTGCCTCCCTCCCCTCCTCTCTCCCCCTCTTCCCTTTCCCTCGCCCATACTCTTCTCTCCTCCCCCTCCCCTCTCCCTTCCTCCTCCTCCCACTCATCTTCCACTCCACCCCCACCTCCGACACCCCTCTTCCTCCTTTGCCCCCCTCCCATACTTTTGTCCTCCAATTAAGTCGGCATGACCAAGAGACGCAAATGAATGGCTTGGATTCGCTGGTTGCGTGCGACGGCGTTTGGCGACGGAAGCTTGTCGAGGTGAAGTTAGGTGAGAGTGGAGTTATAAGGGAGTGGATACAGATGGGGTAAAGCATACAGGAAGCGATGGCTGGACGGAGGCACGCTGATAGTTGACAAGCTGTAC
Source organism: Tanypteryx hageni (assembly GCA_028673005.1). Lineage (NCBI taxonomy): Eukaryota > Metazoa > Arthropoda > Insecta > Odonata > Petaluridae > Tanypteryx > Tanypteryx hageni. The sequence goes on from CM054116.1 coordinate 134,056,731, forward strand.
GAACCCCTAATCCCCACCGAAATAGCGATAAAAACATTTGCCGAGAAAGAAACGTTTAAGCTAAAGGAAATACTAGCTGCAAACAAACATCTCAAAGACTCTCTCTATTTCCAACGAATTATATATCAAATGCAATGGCGAAATTACAAAACACTTCTAAATTCCATTTAATCACGAGAGGGGTTTCAACGAGGTCATCTTCAGCTGGCATTTTGCATGGTTGCGTGGTTACACGATTCAGCGGTATCTTCACAGTTAAGGTTTCCTCAGCGGATTGTATACATACTAGGGGCTCGTTGCAGTACTTCCTGCAAACATCTAGAGACCCATGCGTGAAGTGACCCAATGTGATAGTTCCTATGACAGAAAATTGTTACAAAAAGTGTTATTAGTTGAACCATTTTTACTGCCCCTCTTAAAATGATTATATAGCTCACACCATTTTCATAACCAAAACCTACATACATACATACCTACATGATTTAGACTACCGTTACACAATATTTTTTGTTTTGTTCACTATTTCTGATGGTATGGCTTATCGTATGTCCTGTGGTTTGTTTAATATTAAGTAATCAATGCACCGACCACGCGTCAATATCGAAAGAAATTAATCACAAAGATTATCAATATAGTAATTTGCTTAAACTGCCCAATAAAACTTGCAAACGAAATGATATTTTCAATGTATGCGTGAAATATCTTTCTATTTGAAATGTTAAATTGTCCATTATTACAATGAATTGGAATCGTTACTTTTCTTCGCTACGTGTTTCATCTGTTTTATATTTACACGAAATTTTCACATAAATTTTCAATCGATTATTGCCCTTGATGCGTTTGTTTCATTGTAAGCTTAGTGCAAAAGCACTTGAAAGCCTGATTCTAGCAATGCAAAAATCCGAGGTCAACAATTGAAATGTTGAAAAATCAGAGCAAATCAAATATAAACTTAAAATATGAGCAAACACGAATTAAACAACTTAATAGAAAGTAAGGATAAGAATTTTCATTTCTTTTTACGTGAAATAGTGTAAATCTCGAGTCAGAGTCTCGATCGTAAGATATTTTAAAATGTTAAATACAGAAGGTCTACACATCGTATTCCAGCCGATTATGTGATAATGAAATGCAAAACCGAAAACTTTCCTGATATCGTACCCATGCCTTTTCGGGAGACGACTTCCCTCTTAAAACCTGCAAAAGTTCGCGTCGAGCATTCAGGCGAAAGATTTGTCGAAATGGAGCCGACCATTCTTGATTTATTTGCGTTTATACTGGGAGGTGACGTCACTCGATGCTTAATCTGTTTTTGTCCTTCATACGAGGGGAAATCAAAAAGTAATGGCAACTTCCACGTAATGACAATACACAATGTCAGAACGAGATCTCAAGTTCATCATACTTACTATGTAGTCAACCAAGTCTAAACGTGTCTTCCCAGTTGCCAGTGAACATTGTGCCTCGTACAGTTTTGAGGAGTGCTCTGTTTTCCGATTGCACCGTTAGTGAACAACGTGCTGTCAGCAGCTTTTTGTGGTCAGAAGGGGTCAAACCCTCGGATATTTACAGGAGAATGTTAGTACAGTATGATGAAAAGTGTATAAGTCAAATAAAAGTGTACGATTGGGTGGAAAGGTTCAAAAGTGACAGAACAAGTTTGGTTGACATAGACCGTTCAGGCCATCGGACAAGTTCAAGAACAGCAAACAATGTTGATCGAGTTAATGCTCTCGTACAAGAAAACAGACGGATTACTGTCACTGCTGTTACTGAAATGTTAGACATCAGCTATGGTATTTGATCATGCACGATGACCTAAATATCGCAAAGTTCGTGCTATTCACAGTAAATGCAGAGGATTTCTATCAAAAGGTGTTCTTTTGCATCGTGACAATGCTTGACCACATTCAGCCGCTGCAACCATTGAAAGAATTAAAGGGCTTAAATTTGAAATTCTTCCTCGCCCACCCTGCAATCCAGACATCGCCCCAAGTGATTGTCACCTTTTTGGTCCTCAGAAAAAAGCATTGCGTGGGCGTCGATTTTTACGTGATGACGAAGTCAAAGGAGCGGTGCATACCTGGCTGCAGGAACAACCGAAAACGTTCTTCTCGGATGGCATTAAGAAACTTGTGGACAGATTTAACAAGTGTTTGGTAAAGCAAGAGGACTAGGTTGAAAAAAGATTTAATGAAAAATAAATTGCCTTAACTTTTTTATTTACCCTCGTACGTTTAACTGCAAGCTTAGTCCAAATGCACTTGAAGACCGAGTCAAACAATGCAAAAATCTGAGATGAACAATGCCGGCTGCCATAGCAACCTCCTTTTTGAAATGTCGAAAAACCGGAAAAAAATCAAGTATTAACTTAAAATATGAGCAAACACGAATTAAACAACAGAATTGGTGGTAAGAATAGGAATTTTCATTTTTTCTGCGTGAAATGGTAAATCTTGAGTCAGAGTCTCGATTGTAAGATATTTTAAAATGTTAAAGAATAAATGTCTACGCATCGTATTCTATCCGATTACGTGTTAATCAAATAAAAAAACGAAAACTATTCTGGTATCGAACCCATACCCTTCCGGGGAACGACTACGCACTTAAAACCTGCAACACTTCGCGCCGAGTATTCAGGCGAAAGAATCGTCGAAATCGAACTGACCGTTCCCGGTTTATTTGCGTTCATGTCGGAAGGTGACGTCACTCGAGGCTTCAGACGCAGGCAGGCAGGGACGCACGCAGAGATGCAGAGGCACTGCCGTTATAATATATTAGATAAATTCACTCCGAAATTGTTCGCAAACACGTGTTGTAATGTATACTTAACCAATTTGATCTCGATGGTGACCAAGCAGAACGTTGGGTACAAACGTCCCGTCTCCTTCGCGGGTCGATTCCTTCACGTGTAACATATTCGGTGACTAAAGTAAGTCGGCAAAAATGCATGATACTCGCCTCTAATTGAGCCTGTGATCTCGTCTTTAAAACTACGGATGAAATCTTATCACTTGAAGACTATTATTTGTTTCGGCTTTGTGATATCGCTCGACAAGACAGAATGAGCGCGCTTTTGATGAAAATCCAAAAATCAACAATACAAACTTTCCTCTTTTAGTTCGTGTGTTAAAGGCGGCCGTTTTGGTCTTGGGTGTGAAATGAACGGCTGGGAGCATCCTAAAATGAGAGACCGCAAAGCAGAGGACAGAAGAGAGACCCTTGACCCGCATTTTGCGATTCTTTCAGTATAACCCTTTGCATGCTTTTAGAAGCACAATTCCGTTTAAACAGAGAGAGATACAGAGACTACTGTTTTTTCCGTTTTTTTTATTTTGAACATAGAAACAAATGGAAAGGCCGTTCAGGGAACACATCCTTCGACTGAGTCCTAGATTGTGTTGAAGTATATATCCGTCAAAGTATAATCGTAGATAATTGTTAGAAAAAAATATATAATATATAATATACGGCATTGTTGGCTAAACGTGTTCAGCTGTTTCAACAAGACGAAGCATAACACCAGAAAAACAATAAATCATTAAAATCAAATGTTACTGTTAGGACGATAACCAATAGTTCCCTCTAATTAATTTAAACAGAGCTGAGATTGTTCCTTTAAATATTTCATGCATTTATTGCAGATCTTTGTCATTAGTAATGCCCTCAAAATTCATTGCTTTCATTTTTAACGCGCTAAAAGAGTTACAGTTCTCCCGGAGAGATTAATAACGCTCCCCGAAAAGGTGTAAAATAAATTTATAATCAAGTTCACGTACACTTCGCTCAGCGTTGCTGCGAGATCAGCTGAATATAACGCTGTGCTTTATTTCAAATCTTACTTTATAACACAGATGGGAACTAGTCAAGCAAAACTTTTCCGATGCAATAGACACCTCTCGAAATTGAGAATAATTGGAGTAAGCAAATGACTCTGCTTTCCGCGCATGCGCGGAGGCTCGACACAAAACCGCGACTCCTGTAGCGTAACTTGCCATAGCCCATGAACCACAACATGAAAAGTACGCCTTTTGTTACCGTACAGTCCAATTTTCTATATATACCTACCGAAGCGTAAGCATCATCTAAGACTTAACAACTTTAAACTACGCATCATATCAGTTTTTTTTAATCAGGCTTTTGTGAAAGACTTCATAATTAATCATTCCTTATTTGCATAAAACAAAACACCATCGGCACCGCCTCCGGTGGAGCATTCCTTCGGCACTAATAACCACTCAAGCCCTCGCATCCATCGCGCGTAGCGAGCGAGTCTCCGCTCTCGGTGAGAAAGGGTCCCACGCGACACACGCGGGGGAATGAAAAGGTAAACGGCGGAAAAGAAAAGAAGAAATGGGAACACGAACGAAGGCACCCGCGATCAGAATTTGTGAAGTGCACGCCGAAAATAGTGGACAACTTTGGGCTGGAGAGGAAGGAGAGAATGATGGGTAGGAATGAGTGGAGAGAGAGAGGAGGGAGAGAGAGAGGGTGTAAGGAAATATAGGAGAGACAGTATAGAAAGAGAAGGAGAAAGTGAGAGAGAGGAGGAATGTAGGGGAAAAAAGAGGAGAGGGATGTAGGGAGAGAGAGGGGAGGGAGAAAGAGAGAGGAGTGATGTAGGGAGAGAGAGGAGGGAGAGAGGAGGAATGTAGGGAGAGAGGAGGGAGAGAGAGTAGGGAGAAAGAGAGGAGGGAGATAGGAGGAATGTAGGGAGAGAGAGAGAGATAGGAGGGAGAGAGAAAGTAGGATGAAAGAGAGAGAGGAGAAGGATGTAGAGAGAGAGGAAGGAGGGAGAGAGAGAGAGAGAGGAGGGAGAGAGATATAGAGGAGGGAGAGAGGAGAGACGGGTGAGGAAGAATTGTTCAAGTCGCTGCACGCAAAACATCAACCCGCTTTAAAATCAAAGCGGCGTGGCTGGGACTCCTCCCCTTTACCCGAGAAACGCTTCAAGCGCCATTAATAAATAAGCCTTAGCGTAATGGATCGTCGCGGGAAGGAGACGCAACTGACGAGCCACTTATCACTCCTTCTTTCGTACGAGGCCTACCTCACCTCCGTCGCGGCGTCACCTCTCCTCCTTCCCTTCCCCACTCCCTCTCTCTCGCAACTTCACAATCACGGCCCCTCCCTCTCATTCCCTCCTTCCGCCCACTCCTTTACCCTTTCGCTCTTCTCTCCTTCCCTCCTCCGACAACTCCACTCCAGTACAAAACATCGATTTCCCCTGTCCCGTTCCGGAGGAAGAAGAGGATAGCTCTCCTTCCTTTCCTCCTTATTCACCTCCCTCGCTCTCTCTCTCTCTCTTCCTCCTTCTTTCCTCTCTCCCTTCTCTCTCCCTCTTTCTTAATTCTCATCGCCTCCTCTTCCCAAAACAATGCTAACTTCTCTCTTCATCTTCTCCTCCTCGTTTCTCTCCTCTTTCTCTCTCTTTCTCTTCCTCTCACACCTTCTCAGCACTCATACTAATCAGTTGGGAATATTGCAGAGGTCGCGAAGCAGTCCCCCGGCGTGTTCGGAAGGAGACAAGCAGCGAGGAGGAGGCAGGTTAAGGGCAGCCGGGGATGTTGGCAGAATATGATTGATGGGGGGCGTGTGTTTCGCGAGAGGGGTCCGGAAAGTGTGACGGGGGCAGGGGAGAAGGCGGAGGGGGTGGGAGCAGCCGAAGAGAGAGAGAGAGAGACCGTGACGCAGAGAAGAGAGAGAGGGAGAGGTTGATTGATAGGGAGAGTGTGGAGAGACTTTCATTGTGATTAGCGGCAGAAGGAAAATAGCAGCGTGAACTCGCTTCCTCTCGAATCCGGGAGGAAGTCTCTTTCTCTCCCTCCCTATTTCTCTCTTTCCCTCCCCTCCTCTCTCCTCCAGGAGTCTCTGCTTCGAGTATTAAGGAGCCTATGTGAGTACCATCCGAATTTCAAAGCGCGCGCTCTCTCTCTCTCCTCCTTTCCCCCCTCTCTCTCTCTCTCTCTCTCTCACTGCCCCTCCACTTCCCGTCTAGATTGGATGCTCGCCCGCGGAGTTGGCGCCTTTATTTCTGATCGCATTCTGCTTAAAATTCGTTTCGGAAAATAATGGAAGGTTAGGCAGTATGCGGCCAAATGAGAGAGAGAGAGAGAGAGAAAGAGGAGATAGAAAAGTGATTGAGAGTGTGGGAGAGATATATGATGAAAGAGAGAGAGGAGATACAGAGGTGATAGAGAGAGGGGGAGAGAGAGAGGAACGGGATGCCTGCGATGTCAGAATTTACCGAGAGGACGGATTCGAGGAACTGCGGGTTTATTTAATAAGCCTATTTTTAAATTAACTCGGTCAAAAACAGATCTTTTATGAATTCCGTGTGAAAGTCATGTATTTTCCGCTGTTACGAAAAATCGTCTCTCGCAACATTTAGGTTCCAGATATGGGCACAATCAATCATTCTGTTGGCCTTGAACTGCTGCCAAATATGGCGGCGAACTCGTATGAGTATGTCTTTTCAATGCTGAGGTTAATTTGAATCGCCTACGCTAGTGGAATTTGTTGAACTTTCTGATACCTTATCGGGATTTATTTCAAATGTCGTCTTTTGATTCTAAGTTGTTTTTTAATTGTCAAATTTAATATATCGATTCACGGTGGATCTGTTCGCTTAACTCAGAGCTTTAAAGGGTCCTTCACATATTCTCCGATATTCTAAAAAACGATCTTGCGACATAGAGGGTGGCCAGGTCGACCTATGTTTTCCTTGGTTAAAACTTTAATCAAGTAAATCAATTATTATAATCAAATACGTTTACTCGCGTATTACATAAAGGTTTACAGGAATACAAACAGTAAATAGTATTACACAACTTCTTGCCATTCAAAATACCCATGGCTGTAGGAAATATCTCTGGTTAGGTGATTGCAAATTAATGTTATTTTGTCTCTTTTTCCAATTAAATCGTTAAGAAATTAGTGCTATACTATTATATAAATCACGTTTTTATTCGTGTAACATGGTTGCGTGCATTTGTTGAAAAATATTTTAACCGCACTTGTTAAATATTCGAAAATATATAATGGAGTGAGCTAAAAATGAAATTCCTTTTCTTGTATTTTTCTCCGTCAATGACTGACTGAGGAACTGTAACGAAACAACGGTCATTTAAAATCAAAGATCAGAAAAACAGTTCGCTTTTCAGAGAGAAACATTTTCACCGTTTGGAAAACGTCTTAGAATATTTGAACTGGCGATTGTAGGGAAGTGGCAAAATGATCCGAATGCGAGCGTAACCATAGAGTTCACTCGGAACGGCCTGTGTTTTTCAATTTCAAGAATCTTCGCTTAAAAAGCAACGTCTACCTCCAGTTTGACGACTTTTTTCTTCTTCTTCGAGCGAGATCGTTCTTAATTCATGACGCTCTACGCCATCAACTACAGGGAGTGTGAACTCCAGGACCGTAATTTGTTGGGAAGGGCAGCAGTCGCTGGGAGCCGAGTCAAAGTCCCTCTCGCCGCTTAAAGGGATGGGAGGAAAAATGAGTGGAGATTGATTGATTGTTATTTGAGCTCCGCGTCGCCGGAGACACGAACATCGGGGCCAAAATGAAATATTTATGAATTAGCCAATTATATCGGACCGCTAGCAGTTTGGATCGCTTGAAAAATTCAATTTTTGCTCGAATCGCTTAAAGATGCGCTATAGAAACAGACGGTAGAGAATTTGGCAGAGGACGTGCTATGAATAGAGAATATAAGTTCGATGGCAGTTTCTGCGGAGGAGGGAAGGGGGGGGGAGTTTGTCAGTTTGATTTTAGCTATGCGGTGAAATCGATAATTCCCTTATGAGTACGCATAAAAAGCATAAATGTGATGAGAGAGTGGTGGGAGACACGGGATGAGAAGAATACGACGGCATCGGATTAAACAGTAGAAGGTAAGGAAAGAGAGCAGCGAAGAGAATTGAAAAATCAGAAGAGAGAGTAAAAGGAGAGAACAAAGGAGACGAAGAGGAGAGAGGAAAAGGTGCGAGATAAAAAACAATGAGGTAGGAAGGGGAATTTTGAGCGAAAGAGACTTAGAAAGGAATAGGAATGGCACCGTATGCGAAAGAAAGAGGGAGAGAGAACGAAAACAGAAAATGGAGAAAGCGGGAGGAGAACAGAAAGACTAAAAGGAGAAGTAGGGGAGAAAGAGGAAGAGAGAGATAGATACAGGAGGATGGATGAGGAAGGAGTAAAGAGAAAGAGAGAACAGAAAACGGAGAATGAGGGAGGAGAACAGAAAGATTAAAGGGAGAAGTATGGGAGAAAGAGGAAGAGAGAGATAGACAAGAGAATGGATGAGGAAGGAGTAAGGAGAGGCAGGTGTATTTAAAGAGAGCGTTTGAGAAAAGGAAGTGAAGGGGAGACAAAGAGGGAAAGATAGAGAGAGGGGGAATCAGGTGAATGGCGAACAAAGGACAGGTGAAAACAAAAAAGCGAAGAGGGGAGGAAGGGATGCGCAGGCAGAGGAGGAGATAAGCACGGAGATAGAGTTTTCGGGAGAGAGGCATCCAAATTGGGAAGAAAAAGACGAGAAAGTGTCTCTCGGCTTGGAGAGAAAGAGAGAGAGAGAGAGATAGGAGCCGTATATACTCGCTCTGTATCTGATCCTGGCTTCAGCTATAAACGGAGACTTTTTGTAAGAGAGAAAAAACGGAGTGTTATTAATGCTGCATTGATTACGCAGCCAAAGGAGTGCGAAATCGATAATAAGTATCACAGTTTTTGATGGTCACGCTCGAGATTTTTTCGGCATCATGGGAAACCAGGTAAAAATTGAAGCTTACTCAAAACTGCGATAATATTGATATTGATAAGACACGGTGGACAAATGAACGAGCGGGCTGGTGTGAATGAGAAAGGGGAGGAAATGAACAGAAAAACATTAGGATATCAAATAAATGGTAAGGGAGCGGTGATCAACATGCCACTTGCTTCTTGTCTCGAGATGTGAGGGATGTATATTTAAAAGAAGGAAATAAATGCTCAGAAATGCTATAGGTTGGAATAGTCGCACCCACGCTGTAATTGGTTTATTTTATACAATAAAAACATTCATTATGTAACTGTAAATAAATATAAAGTTACCTTCAGTTGGTACCTTTAAGTTTTTTGAATTTGTCCCTAAACCGTTAGAAAAGTTGCTATTTTTATTTTCTTTTTCTGTGTCACTTCCCGATTTCTGCATTGTTTTAAACTAAAGAACAGTCATGATTGTGTAATAAGTAGATAAAATGACAGAAACGGTTTAATAATTATAAATAATATACAACTAATACAAGCTGACTTTTTTACGTGTTAAAAGGTTTACATAGCTTGCATATCGTAAGTTACTTTAAAATTTTTCCTAAATTTATCAATCAATTTTAAAAAATTCTATTAGGTTTTAGTTATGCTAGGAGTTTATCCAGACCTGTCTCTCCCGTTATTGCACGTCCGGAGATTGTCTTTAGCCCAGTCGAGATAGCAACCACGCTTTAACCACATGGTAAAGTGTTCCGCAGCGAAATGGCAACAGCGACGCGGTCCTATTCAGTAATCTGCTTCTGCTACGTGTTCTCTGAGAAATAAATCCCTTTCGTGAAGCTGCAATGTCGTTCAAGGAGTTTCAAACGAAGGAACATATCAAGGATTCAAGGATTCCGATTGCAAATATCCCATCGCATATTCTCTTTGAAGGTCCTCCCAAACATCTCTTCGACTAACAGTTTTCATTAATAATTAATGGATAACAGGAAAGAAATTGTCTTAGCCGGCAATCGATCTTCCGATTCTAGGGTGGATATCGAGGTAGATAATCTCGTCTTTGGAATAAAAAACTCAATATCTAAACTTTCAAAATAACGTGATGCGTGCAGTAAAATCTAGTTCATACAAAATCTGTTTGAAAAAAGTGCACGTTTATAAGAATCGTGATTTATTTTCAGCCCTTTTAAAGCTAAAAAGCTCGGTTATTACGGAATACTGTTAATATGCCACTCGGGGTCAATTTTGTACATTATGGAACGTTTAGTACAAATTTGAAGGTCGACAGTAAGACAAACGGTAATATACTTAGAATTCCGCGGTTACGAATGCGAACGCCATCCTTCAAAGATACAAAGTAGTGTAAACCCCTTGCGTGAAGGTAGCGTCGCATGGCTGTCTGCGTTCATTACTATGGGCAAAAATGGATGAAGCATGCAGTTATAAAACAGCATAGTGATTAACTTGAGGTGCACGATGTGAAACTTCTTGGGTAGCTACACCAAATGCTCGCATAAAATTTTTCCCAGAAATAATTTTGCAAAAAATTGTTAATTATTTTGGAAGCCACTCGAAAACAGTGAATTAAGCAACGGTTTTTGGTTCTAAAGCTTAAGATTAATCCTATACTGTGCAACTGTTTTATTCGGGATATTGAACTAAAACAACTTGAACAATTGGGGATATTTTATAATTTGCCACCTAATATGACAATCATTATTATTCGTGGAGGGTCTTACCAATGAGAGAAACACTGTTCTGTCATGTTGCAATGCAGACTAAAATATGAAATCTGATTGTTTATCCTTTAAAACCAAGCTATTTTGAAGAACTTTATCATTGCTATTGCAGCGTAGAACCGTTTCAGGAAGGTGGCATTTGGAAAGAGGGCTGAAGAACCGTTTCGTGTGTTAGAAATGGAATGTGACACTAGTCAAATGGAAGGATGGGAGAAATCGATCTGCGTGAATTTCGATGATCAATGGTTTTGTGAATATTGAGAGAGGTTGAGAGGAGGAAAACAAGCTCGGAAAATCGAAAGCTAAGAGATAATCGAGAAATTTGGGAAATTGAATTTGAGGATTGATGGCAAGACGCTTGTAAAAGTGGAGCATTTTATAATTTGTACACCTTGGAAGCATTATGACAAGAGATTAATAATTCAAAAGCACAGAATAACGTAAACCAGAACTGCCTTCGGTGGAAAGAAAAATCTGCCAATGATAAAAATAAATTAAGGGTTAAAGAAGAAGCTCGTGAAAAGCTATTTGCTGCATGACCAAAAAGACGGGAAAATGATACACATTACTTGGAGAGCTTCAAAATTTGTACATGGAGAACGATGCTGGAAATAAAATGGACGGATAAAGCAAATAACGGGGAAGTATCGAGAGGAATGGGAGAGAAGAGAAAGACGCTGCAACTGATAATAAACAGGAAGCTGAACTGGATCGAGAATTTATCGAAAATGGACTCCTTGCTTCAAGTCATACATGAAGGAAATTTGAAATGCTAGATTCCGTCTGTGGTTACATAAATTTCGTTTTAAAGCAGCGGCTCTTGATTGCATGAATTTATGTATGTGCGTGCGTATACACATAGGTCGGTTCGCTCATGAAGGAATACTGAAAGGCATTGAAATTTTCTAGAAAAGGGATTACATCTGGAGGAGTGTTTGTAATGAGAATATTGTTGTCTAATGCTCCGGAATTTGTAGCTCGTCTATATAGCTGAAGGTACATTTGGTGGCAAATGGATATCATGTATTATACAATCAAAGGATTGTTCAAAGCTGTTCCATTTATGAAATCGAGAAATTTTACCGATATTTCATGGAGAGGATTTTTTTCTTGCGCCTAAATTTACAGCGCATATACGTAAACTTTAAAAATATTTTTCCGAAAAGGAATTTAGAGGCAAAAGAATTCCTTTATTTTTTACTTCATTCCTTTAACTACCGAGAATTTAGGGTCATTAGTGGTTTTGGTTTGTTAATTCCTACTAAAGAATACGAATATCTCGAGAAAGATCGAGTAAAAATATATTTTACTCGTTACTTTATTCTCATTTGCTTTAAAATTTTCCAATTGTTTTAAGCGGACGTTTTAACGACTTAATAGGAATAACTCCACAAAAAAGAGTTGGGCTGTTGCCAAATCTTATCCTGGGGTAATTTGCGTACACTTAATTCTCGCTCATTATTAATTGCATAGCTCAGGAAACATATCAGTGCAGCTAGCTATATTTTCTCATTTATATTGTTATAACATTACTTATGAAAGATGTTTAGCACTAAAACTTATCAATTCCATTAAAAGGGGAAATGAATTCAGCATTAATATATTCAATGCTCAGTCATCGAAGAAGTTAGCGAAGACGATTATTTCATGAAAATACCAAGTTGTGGTTATTATTTAATTATCATAATGCTAAAATTAAGACACGTGATAAACTTACAATACCAAAGAAACATTCGCCACCCTTATCGAGCGCAAAATTTCTACTAAAAGCGACATACTACGACACTTTTCATTTTTTTGCTTCGTTCCTGTCAAGCACAGTAAATACCTGAATGAGTTAAAAATAAAATAGAAGACATTCCTCGTTGGACGCCGGAGGATAGCTATGGACATTAGATTGCCAGACGAAATTCCAATACTCCATCGGGACAAAGCATAAACGGAATAAATAAAAATTATAGAATCGATTGGACGGGAGTATGAGAGTGATGAGAGGACACAAAGCAAAGCTTCAGGGCACTAAGTAAACAGAGTCGAGGACAGACTATGCAAATTCCACTTTTGAATTAAAGAAAATTAATTGGAAAGAAGAAAAAGAAATGAAGTGGATTTAATCCGATAGAAAAAATGTCCGGCAGGTTTTAAAGGATGAATAAAGATGAAGCTATTATTGTATAAATACATTAAATACTCGCCTATTCCGTTAAACCTTGAAAGCGTAAAGAGACGACGGTCAATATCGATACTTTTGTATCGTATTACAACTGAATCTAAACATATTTTTATATAGCTTCAGATTTACAGAAAAAGACCAACTTTTTGTGGTGGATGAAGTCGGATATAATTGTAGGCACATTCCGAAGAAGCTTTTACTAAAGTAGTAGCCGAATGCTATGTAAAAATTACCATAGCGATTGATTTTTCGTAATAAAATTACGTAAACTCGTCCTGCTTGGTCCTTTGGAGTCGATATTTACACCTTTTTTTAGAACTTTTGTCTTGAATAGCAAGCGACTTGGGCCTGCGAGGCTTCCAGCATGCACGCACGCACGCCCCGACAACAGCTCAGATTGCAATCACTAAATATAAGTCCGTTGATGCCTATTGTTTGTTAGGATTTTCCACGGGGGAAATATAAATAATGATACTGATCAAGATAGCTACCATCAGATAAACCTATTTTGGTGCGAGTACTTATTTAAACTCAAACAACTACGAATTAAAGAAATAAGGACCAAGTTAGGAGTGGTGAATATTGTAATGAAGTTTATGGGTTGCAATTCTTTTAAATTCTGAATTAGTGATAATATCGAAAAAATACACGACTGGATAAATTGCTTGAATTCATGCAGTGTTTTTAAATTTAAATATACAAATAAATCCCAGTTTTTCATATTATTTGCTATTACGTTAGCTCTTGGACCTATACTGAACGTGTTTCTAAAATGTTTATCTTAACATGTGAGGTTCTTAATACTAATTTATTTATGAAAATCTCTCTTGGCGTAAAAACGCCTGAATAACATGGAATGTCCGTATTCCCGTTATCTCTGCTCGGCGCGAAAGAGGAATGGTCTGAGATAAATATCCAGAAGAAGAATTACGCGGACGCTGAGCCCGGGCAGCCAAGATAAAGCCTCCGATGTTAATTCCAATGTTCCTCGCTTAGCATTCGACTTTTTCAACGCTATTCCGAGTCTGCGGCAGTTTTAACATCACGGATACATTAACATTAATCCTTACTCTATATATAATACTAAGAAAGCCGACGGTCGGTATTTATGTGAAAAATGATGGTGGAAAGGCGTTTACGCGTTGGATGAAAATCACTGCGTCACCTACATTTAAATTAAAACGAGATTTTTTTAGACCCTTTAAAAGTTAAATTCCTTTTCGTATTAAATAATTACTTCAGCAATTTGTCGAGGTTTTTGCATTCATATTATGGGATCTTTTCCACATTGGTTTTGTTGCGTAATTCGTCGACATCTCGTTTTCTTTCGTTAAAAATTTCGTATTTTAAGACTCGGGAGCCTTATTCCTTGTGAAAAAGGAGTTCATTCGACAGCGGATACTTTTCCCTATTTGAATGTGCAGTGTACTATATCCCCCTAACAGGATATTCTAAACTCTGTAGCCCGCATTGTCACCCCTCCCTATCCTCAATCCCCCCCCCCACTCGCCACCTCCTCACTTCGCCTTTCTAATCCGTCTTTTCCTTCGTGTGCACAGTCCACCCGGTCATCCAAGTGCCCAACCAGCTGGTCGGCGCCCCCCTCGCCACTGACGTCACGCTGGAATGTTACGTGGAGGCGTCGCCCAAGTCGATTAATTATTGGGTGAGGGACACCGGTGAGTATTGCCGTGCGCGTGTATTAAAAGAGGCCGCACGGGTGCACGCGTGCACGTCCGGCAATTCGAAACTCGCGATTAATCCCTCCGAAGAATGCCGCGAGCTCCGCTTAATTACTTCCATCCATCCAGCCCCGGAAATCCAATTCGCTCGACTCTCCGATGCATCCGTCTGAATTTACTCGAGCGCGTTCAAGTTTCCTTTTTCCTGCGTATCGAGGCATTAGTTTAGGTGTTTTTTTTTTAATTCGAAAGGCAAAATAATGCGCTATAAGAATATTCCTTAAAATTCCCTCTCAATGGAGGGAGCTTTATATTGACTGCATTTTTCATTAGTATCATATTCTGGAAGTGTCTTTAAGTTGGGAGAAACTCTCTCGTTCCGATAATAACGTAGCGGTTAATTTTAATCCCAATTAATGATTTTAACGGTTATTTTATTTATCACAAATTGAAATCGGTAATGGATTACTTATTACTTTTACATTTGTTTGGCAAATTAATACTTTTGCCAATATATTTTCATATCTGAAATTTTCTTTTAAGTAAGTTTTATAGTATGGCAAAGATAAAATTTATATTAAACAAATTTGAAGTATATATTCAAGGTAGAACGAACAATAATTATGGTTTCTTTCCTTTATAAAACATTACAAAAACCGAGAGAAAAAATTTGTTCTTTTCATTATTATAACTAGTACTTAAACATATATTGTCTTGTTTCAAAATTATCACCACTCCACAAAGATTTGGGTATTCCATTTATTCTATTACCATCATTTTAATATTTCACCGTTACCATATTATAAAATGTTTTGTTTACATATTGCTTTTACTCGATTTCTGAATATGACCAGGGAAAACTAATTACCAAATGTGATCTTTACTGCTTTTTTCATGATATCAGAAGATAAATATTTTTCCCATGAATATTATTTTTTGAAATGGTCCATAAGATTTCCGGTCGCTGGATATACTCATTGCACCATTCATTTGTATGGTAGACTTTTCGAGAGAATTTTAACAGCAGTTTAAACTTCTGACCACGAAAATCCTTAGGTTTTATGTTACTGCTCTGAAAAATTTTCCGATTCCACGAAATAAATGCTAAAAAATACACCTTATCCATTTTCTTTACTTTTGCAAAGGGAATTATGTAGCGGTGCGACCCACATTACGGCTAATTACAGAGAAAAGAGAGTGAAAGGGGGAAAAGGCGGAAGATAGGAAAATTGAAGGTGGAGGGGAGAAGGGAAGGAGGGGATAGAGAGGGAGGGGGGAGAGAGAGAGAAGGGAGAGAGAGGGGGAGAGAGGGGAATTGAAGGTGGAGGGGATAAGGGGGGTGGGGAGAGAGAGGGGAATTGATGGTGGAGAGAGGAAGGGGGAGATGGGAGAGAGAGGGGAATTGAAGGTGGAGGGAGGAAGGGGGTGATGGGAGAGAGGGGGGAATTGAAGGTGGAGGGGATAAGGGGGGGTGGGGAGAGAGAGGGGAATTGATGGTGGAGGGAGGAAGGGAGAGATGGGAGAGAGAAGGGGATTAGAAGGTGGAGGGGAGACGGGAGGGGAATTGAAGGCGGAGGGGCGAAGGGAGGGTGGGGAGAGAGAGTGAGGGGGAAAGGTAGGGACGGGAGAGATAGGGAGGGGAGAGAGGGGGGAATTGAAGGTGAAAAGGAGTAGAGATGGTGGGGAGAGAAAGAGGTGGGAGGCAGATGGAAGGGAGAGAGAAGAAGGGGAGAGAGAGGGGTAGAGAGAGGGGGAGAGAGAGGAGAGAGAGAAGGCGGAGATAGATGGAGAAGGGGAGAAGGGAGGGTGGTAAGAGAGAGGGAGGGGAGAGTGGGGGAATTGAAGGTAGAGGCGGGAAGGGAGGGTGGGTAGAGAGAGGGAGGAGAGAGAAAGAAGGGGGAGAAAGAGGTGAATTGAAGGTGGAGTGGAGAAGGAAATGAGGGGAGACGAAGGTAGGAGAGAGAGAGGAGAACTGACGGTGGAGGGTAGAAGGGAGGGTGGGAAGAGGGAGGGGAATTGAAGGTGCATGGAGAAAGGGGGAGATGGGAGAGAGGGGGAATTTGAAGGTGGAGGGGATAAGGGAGGGTGGGGAGAGATAGGGAGGGGGAGAGAGAGGGAGGGGAGAGAGTAGGGAATTGAAGGTGGAAGGGAGAAGGGAGGGTGGGGAGAGAGAGGGGGGAGAGATAGGGAGGGGAGAGAGTGGTTGGGGAGAGAGAGGAGAGAGAGAGGGGAGAGAAAGGAATTGAAGGTGAAAGGGTGAAGGGAGGGTGGGGAGAAAGAGATAGTGAGGGGCGAGAGAGAGGGAGGGAAGTGAGACAGAGGAAGGGGAGAGAGAGAGGGGGAGAGGGGGGAGAGAGGGGAATTGGAGGTGGAGGGGAGAAGGGAGGGTGAGGAGAGAGAGAGAGGGAATTGAAGGTGGAGGGGAGAAGGGGAGGTTGGGAAGAGAGAGAGTGGAGAGAGAGGGGAATAAAAGGTGGAGGGAAGAAGGTAGGTAGAGATAGGGGGAAGAGAGGGAGTGGAGAGACAGAGGGGAGAGAGAAGGAGATAGATACAGAGGGAGAGAGGGGGGAGAGGGGGAAGGAGAAGGGAGAGAGAGAGAGGTGGGAGAGACGGGGTGAGAAAGAGGGGAAGAGAGATGAGGGAGAGAGAGGGTAGAGAGTGAGAGAGAGAGAGAGGGGGGAGAGAGGGTGGAGTGAGGGAGAGAGAAGGGGGAGAGAGATGAGAGAGGGAGGAGGGAAGATAGAGGGGAATTGAAGGTGGAGGGGAGAGTGAGGGGATTTTAAGGTGGAGGGGAGAAGACAGGGTGGGGAGAGATAGAGAGGGGAGGGAGAGGGGAATAAAAGGTGGAGGGGTGAAGGGAGGGTGGGGAGAGAGAGGGAGTGGAGAGAGAGGGGAGAGAAATGGGGCAAAGAGAGGGGGGAGAGTCAGGGGATTGACAGGGGGAGAGAAAGGAGAGAGAGGAGAGAGAGGGGAGAGAGATGGCGGAGAGAGAGAGGGAGAGTGAGGTGAGAGAGATGGGAAGAGAGTGGAAGAGAGAGCGGGAGAGAGAGGTAAGAGAGAGATGGGAAGAGAGAGAGGGGAGATAGAGGAAAAATAGAGAGAATGGGAGAGAGTGGGGGGGGAGAGAGTGAGGGGAGAGATTGAGGGGGGAGAGTGGGGGCAGAGAGGGGAGAGAGAAATGGAGGAGTGAGGGTGAGAGGGAGGGGGTGAGAGAGGGGGAGAGGGATGGAGGGTTAGACGGAGGGATGGTTAGAGGGATATGGGTGAGAGAGGGGGAGATAGAATGGGAGAGAGAGATGGAAAGAGGGGGGGAGATGAGAGCGTCGTTGGAGAGAAAGGCAGAGGGAGAGGAGATAGAGAGAGGGAGGTGAGAGAGAGGGAGAGAAGGTAGAGAGAGGGGTTGGAGAGAAAGGGAGAGGAGATAGAGAGGGATGAAGGGAAGAGAGAGTTGGATTAGAAAATGAATGGAAGTGAGAAAAGGGGGAAGTGTCGTAGAGAGAGGGGGAGAACGAGAGGGAGGGGGGAATGTGATGGGAAAAGGGGAAATAGGTGGAGGAGAAATAGGGGAAGATTAGGAGGGAAATCAGAGAAGAGAGGTATTGGAAAAAGAGTGAAAGTGAGAGGTATGGAAGAAAGAGGGACAGGAGAGAGGAGAACAGAGTTAAGTTAGGGTAGAAAGTGCGGAAGAAAGAGAGGGGCATAAAAGAGGTGGAGGAGAGATGTTGAGGGAGAAAGTGGGAGATAGGACAAAAAAGAGTTAGGAAAATGAGGGGAGAGGAGAGAGAGGAGAAAAGTGTGAGGTAGGGTAGAAAGAGGAGGGAGAGGGAGAGAGCTCCCGTTTAAAATACATTTGTGGAGATTTCCAAATCCAATTTCTCGGGAAACGAGAGGAAATGGGTGCCACATAGGGAAACCACTTTGGAAAAAAGATTGACCTCTGTACATGGGGGCTTATATGAGCGTCACCGCATTTCATTTGTTACCCAGTTTTGAACAAAAAAGAACTAAAATGATGTCATCATAAAAGAAATCCTCGACATTTTTCGAAAGCCGAAGAGCAGTTACTCTTCCGATTGCATTTAAATGACTCTTTTGAAATATTATCGATACCTTTCAATGTTCTCTTTCAAATGGATACTCTTTCGGTTTTTTATTCCGTTGGTACGAGAAATACAGATTTCATAAAGCTGATTTCTAAATGAAGTGAAAATATCTCATAAATGCGTAATATCGTAGCTACTACGGAAATTATAAATAATACTTGTGTATATGGAAGACAGCCATTTGTGTGCCCTTCTTTTTACTGTCTTATTTTTCATTCTTAATAAATATAACTCCTCTTTCTTACTAACAAACGAATTATAAAATAACAAATAAAATCATAAGTAAATTATTCGAGGACGCCGTTTCCTCAAAGAATATAAAATTAATAATTCTAATTGGCGTTCATTCTAATTAAGTTGAATTAATTCTAAGAAAGTTTCCCTTTCTCCTTCTGTGTCATTGAGATAGTGTACAGAAAGACACCACTCCATCTCTCTCTCTGACTGGATAATCTTCCTTCTTTTCCTATTTTCTCTCCGTCTCCTCTCCTCTTTCACTTTCCCTCATTTTCCCTCTTTCCTGAAGAAATGTGACAACTCAAGCCCTTGCCATCCTCTCATACTTGTTTTCCTCTCTGCCCCTCCTTCTCTCTCTCTCTCCTCCCCTTCCTTCTCTCTCCCCTGTCTTCCTCCCTTTCTCCTTAATGCCTCCCTCCTGCTCGTCACTCACCATTTCCCCATCTCCAGCCACGCCATCATCTCCCTCACTCCTAGCCACTCCTCACTCCACCTCTACCTCACTCCTCCTCCTCCCTCTTTCCAGCTCCACTCCATCCCAGCTTACCTCCATTCCCATCCAATCCGCACTTCCTGCCCTATAGATCACTACACTCGACAGAAAAATTCTTTCACCTCAGGTTCGATCGGTCAATCGTGCGCTTTTAATCTCTATCTTTTGATGTAAATTTTTCGATTGATGTTTAAAATTCGTTGATAATTTATTGTCGCATATGAGACGCGGAAGAGTGACGAAATAAATCAAAAGTATTGCATATAAATAAAATTCATTTAAAGAAAATATTCCTATTTTGCCATTCCCATGGGAATTGTCGGCGCTTTTGTTATCTGCCCTTACGTTTTGTTACGAGATAACGGATATAAATAGCATTTTTAAGAAGAATAAATGAAAGGGGAAAAGATTTTAATTTTACATTTATAACGCAAATATACGAAAAGCAAGTAAATATTTATTGGACACTTTTCCCTTCAAGATTATTGAAATTTACATCATAGGACAACATCGGCAGTAGAATTGTTTTTCCAACGATATTTTAATCACGGGTTGATGAGGCTTAGAGATCACTTGAGAATTGCTATGAAACTGTTTTCAAACCTAAAATGACGAAAATATTTCGATGCTGCAAAAGGCTTGGTCTGATTGCATCGATTTCAGCAGGTCGACTGAGCGAATAATAATTACACCTTTTCGCTTTGTAGTTTATATCTATCGGTACGGAAGTAACTCCAATGCTTAAGATTTGCAAATTCACCGAAATTTGTAATAATATTTGGAATTATAATCTTTTTTGATAGATTCTGGGTAATAGTAAATAACATATATTGTGATATCAACCGGAGCACTTATTCAAACATAATTGCTACACCATCAAAGAGGACGCATAACATAATGCAATTCATGTGGAGGATTAAGTAGTTTCATAAATCCCTAATCCTTATAAAACTTAATCATTTTTATTATCGAGTTTTTATCTTCTTTCTGCAGTTGAATGTTCATTGTTATAAAATTTTCTGTAGCCAAATCTATCGTAATAGTTGAAATGAGAATCTTTAACAGATAATTTGGGAATATTTTGAGATTTCTCCTTCATAACTACAACAAATATACCGAAAGAGTAATAATATAGGGAAAAATTACTTTCCAGCAATATAATAGGTAAATATTGTCGTAATTAAACACCCAATTAATAAAAAGTATTAATTTAACATCAGTAAATTATAAAATACCTGCCTAAATTGATAGTACACAGCATTTGATATATTTTCCCAAAATTTGGCGAACATTTTTATTTAGGACTCGTCAGTTTGATTTATATTCCAGTCCACTTCATATAAATTTCGCAATAATCCCATTTTTCTCGTCGAGTGCAGGGACCCGGCGATGCCGAAGTGCACTTGCACCTAGCGAGAGAGAGAGAGGGAGAAAGATATTATGATACTACGTGCGGAACTCCATAAGTTACCGCATTCGCTCCACTCTGAAATAAAAAGACTGCAGTTTTTTGCGTTTCAGAGACGACACATAATGGTCGTAAATTTGGCAATCAAGCGCTCTCTAGCGAGAGATTGCGAGCGAATATCCAAACAGCATCATCCCGGCGAAACGGAAATGGCCGTCCCGATGCGGCGTCGTCATTATTACCTACCAATGCGTCGTTCTCTTCGAGATCGGAAGGGCGCGACCGCCGCGACGTCATCTCCTCCGTCCTTCCACGATCATCGGTAAAGACGTCCCTTATCGGGGGATCCTGCGGCAAAACTTTCCATCCATCCCCTTTTCAATCGCTCCGCTTCCGAGTCGACGAGCGGTTACGCACGCCGTCGTGCTACCGATAAGGTGATGCGACGCCACTAGCGGCGATATCTGAATTAACGCTGCCGGTGTTGACTGTGGCCGAACGTTTTTTGCCATCTCGACCCCTCCCCTCCTCTCTACCTTCCCTCCTATCTCCCTTCCCTCCTCTCTCCCTTCCCTCCTCTCTCCCTTCCCTCCTCTCTCCCTTCCCTCCTCTCTTCCTTCCCTCCTCTCTCCCTTCCCTCCTCTCTCCCTTCCGTCCTATCTCCCTTCCCTCTTCTCTCCCTTCCCTCCTATCTCCCTTCCCTCCTCTCTCCCTTCCCTCCTATCTCCCTTCCCTCTGTCCTTCCTTCCTCCCTCTGTATGTGTATTTTTGGCCAATGAACCTCTTGAATTATTATCGTCATAGCTCCTTCCACACCGAACACACAAGGGAGGAGGGAAACCCTGTGCCGGTGGATACAGGATGGACTCCCCAAGCAGGGGTAGACTTAGAGACCATCCTGCCTGGCGACATGTTGAACTCTCGAGTTCGTCTCGCCTAAACCAGTCATCAGAGTCCGTCTTGCCTGGGCTAGGTAGGGTGGACTCGATGAACTTTAGATTTTGATTTGTCAACGTTTTAATTTATATTTTGATTTTAACGTGCATCTCATGATTTATCGAGTAATATAGAATAATAAAATTTTGATTTTGATAGATTTAAATTTTTGAACTATTATCACAAACACAAGAAGTTAACAAAATGACTCCATGTTAAATAATAATTCATTTTATATTTATATAGATTGTGAAAATTATTTATTTTGTTTTTCCTATTTTCATTGAATGATATTATAGGAAGCATAAACAATTCACAGACTCATTGTACATCCTGGCCCTATACCCTTTTTTTGACAAAATTTCTAGAAATTGAAGCTTTTCGCCCATTTTGATTTGATGTTATAGTATTTAAAAATGATTTTTTGTCATCATAACTTTAATGTATTTTTTTCCCTGTTGATTAGTCAATATTGATTTGTAATAATATAATAAAAGAATATATTTACAAATTTTTTAAATGTAATTATAAAGGTTAAGAAAATAATTTTTCAATTTTTGTTTTTGTCATGTGAGTCTTTAACTTAGGTTATTAAGTTAACGAATGTTTTTTTACAAACTTATGATTCCAAAACCGTATTCTCTTTCTTAGTCGACGATGGAGGGTATCAACTATTCCTAGATTTTTATGAAAAACTTTTTAATATGCCATTTTTAGGCGCGTTTCGCTTAGAAGCTAACAAGATGTAAAATTATAGTACTCCATAAATGGAAGACACAGAGATTTCAAAGGTATTCTTTATGGGAAATACATATAAAGCGTTATCAAAAAATTAGGCGCCTCTGGAATTTTTTCTCCGTAACTATAAGTCGTAATTATGTGGTCTCGCGGACTTTTACGGGGTAAATAATGTTCTTTATCCGAATACATTTTTTAATGTATAACTCACAGATTATCGCACCTGCAACGCAGAAATAATCAACATTACATACATTTTTTGAGTAAAGCAAATTCGATAATTAATTATCATGTTTAAAAATCAATTGTACTCACAATCACACACGATCCGGGTTCCATTTGAGAGAAGATACATTCGATAATTGAAAACAGTTAAACAAACTTCGCGATCTGAATAATACGCATCACACGAAATTGTGCTTAAAATTGCATACAATGTTTCTTATTAACTTGAAAGAAACATTTCTTAATGGAAAGCAATAAAAAATGTCCGGAAATCGCTTACGAATAAATAGGATTATTGGTGTACTTGGATTATTACGTAATCGTATGCTAACATAGTGGATTGGCGTAAATGATAGTTCCATGTAATGTATTTAGCCCCATAAAAAGCATTAATTCTATTCTATTATAGGAAAAATTACAATTTTCTGGATTAAAAGCAATTATTTGGGATAATACTGCACGGATTTCTATTTACTCCCAGACAAAAATGAGATATCATCTGTAAATTGTATATGCTTCCTAATTTTTTATTCTTATTTGTAATAGAAACTTGGATGTATGGGCCTTCACTTGGTGATATTTTATCTTAAGAAAATACGAGAAAATTACCTTTTACGTTGGACATATTGGGAGAAAATTCAATATTACGTGCAAAGAATATCTGAAGGGTTTCCAGAATAACTCAACCTCCAACTCCCACTTTGCCAAATATTTGTTAATGTGTAAACATAGTAGTAGTTTAAATATGAAAATTGGTTACTTTTTCGGAAAAGGACTCGGACTTGACGCTTTAGAGTAATTAGAAATTTTATAATGTAACAAAGATAAAATTGTAGCGATGCTAAATGAGTATTTGTACCTTTCCTCTTCTCCTTTCTTACTGGCCGTCGTTACTCAGCATGAGACCACACACCCTTCCCTCCCCACCTCTAACCCATAGTGTCGTCCTCCCTTCTTTTTAGACTGCTTTAACTCTCCCCTCTCCCGTCCCTAACCTATCAATGGCGTGGTTTTGGTCCCTTTATCACCTGATGGTGATGCTAAGCGTCGAAACCAGGGTCGTGAGTTTTTCTAAATAAAAAGTTTGGTGCTATGAAAGTTAAATTTCTCGTGTTGTTTGTTTAAAAAATAAATTTAAAACCATCAGATCAAAATTTTGTTATTGTATATTTCACAAAAAATCTTGAGATGCTCATTAAAATCAAAATATATACGAAAACTTTGACAAATCAAAATATATATTTATGTAATAGAGTCCACCCTGCCTGGCCCAGACAAGACCGACTCTAGTCCAAAGTGCCGCCTAGAGTCCATCCTTCCTGATGACTGGTTTAGGCAAGACGGACTCTAAGAGTCCACCTTGCCGTCAGGCAAGATGGACTCTCTACTCCATTCTACTTAGGTGAGATGGACTCTAGAGTCTACTCTGCCTACAGTCCACCCTGCCTGACACACAGACATATCTACTCTTAACGAAGAGCAACAAGGGGGCCAACGGCTTAACGTCCCTTTCGAAAGACGGAACGCTGACTATGCGCAGTCTCCTCAAACCACACAAACAGGGGCCGGGCGACCTTGGGAAAAATCCTAATTTCACAGAATTCGTGCCAGATGCCCTTTCGAGCAGCCGGCAAGTAGTAGCTTGCGTCCTAAATACTACAACACCGTCATCCCCCCCCCCACCCCTTCCTACAGGCGCTTTCGCGACCCCGATCCATCGTTCTGCCCGCCCTCTGGTGACAGAAGATACGATCGCGGCGCCCACGTGACCAACGTTCTGCGTGTCTTATCCTCGCAACGCGGCTGCCGTTATCCGCTGCCGGCCACCGCTGGCGATTGGGAGAGTAAGGGGAAAAGGAGCAGAGGGAGAGGTGGGTGAGGAGAAGAGGGGAGGGTTGAGGAATAGTGGGAGAGATTGTTTGGGGAGGGGAAGTGTTAGGGAGTGGAGTGAAACTTCTTTGAGATCGAGTAATTCCGGAGTTCCGTTCCACAGATCGATATATCTATTTGACATTGCGTTAGATAAAATTCGAATCAGAGTTATGCCGATTTTAACGTTTAGGCCAGGATGACCAGACCTCCCGATTTTCAACGTTCAGCCCCAGTGTCCCAATTTTTTAAAAATATAAGTGTAGTGGATTACGCAGCAGTTTTTTATCACTGGTTTGTATGAAGTCATTTTGAAGATCAAGGCCGATGTACCAAATACGATTCCATACGGGGAGCTCGCAATTTAAAATTGTTGGAAAAACTGCTGATCCACGCAAGTTCGCCTACTGCTGAATCTTTAAAAAAAATAAGAATAACAGCTAGGCATACTTTTCCCTTCTGTGCCTGTTTCTATTGGCAGCGTTAATGGAGCAGGTTGGGAGTGCACCTGCGGTGACATCCTGCCGAACAACCATGTGTGGGTTAATAGACAGAATCCGAACAATCGGATATATTCGGAGAATTAATTTGAATCCCGATAAAAGGATCGTTTTATGCAAAAAGGCGATGTTCTATAAGTGCGATATTTTATCGGAACCTACCATCCTCATTACTAGTTCGCCTACGTTTATAATTAGTACCACCGAGGTGCCTTTTCTTCCATAGAACACTCATCCCTAATAGTAGAGAACATTTTATCGTAGTTTTATATGTATGCAGTACGTACCGAGCGATTGAAGGAATTCTGTTCTTTTGTAGATTTACAATATGCAACATTTTTGTCTCATTCGAAAACTCTCTGGTTAATTTTATGCCCAGCAATTTATCGAATAATAAAAATGATTGAAGCGCTAAATTTATTTTTCTTTTGGAAGAAAAGCCGCTGAAATGTATTGGATATTTCTTTGAAATACTTCCGAATAAAGCTTACATATATGTTATACATAGTGTATCTGGTATTTGTATGGAGCTAATTCTCAAAATCTAAAATTTACAAAATTTCATAATCAAAGTAATGTGCTATGTACAAGAGACGATAGATATGCTTTAAGTACGAATTATAGAAATTTTGTTTCGCTAAGTGTTCAAAAAGTTTTAACTGAATTCAATATTTCGGGAGAAAATAC
Organism: Tanypteryx hageni; assembly: GCA_028673005.1. NCBI lineage: Eukaryota > Metazoa > Arthropoda > Insecta > Odonata > Petaluridae > Tanypteryx > Tanypteryx hageni. The sequence goes on from CM054116.1 coordinate 134,082,272, forward strand.
GAGTAGAATCATTCAAAGATGAAGTACTTGAATTGTATCAAACAACACTGACCTATCTAGAAATACGTGTTGAACCCTTGAATAAATTAAAACACATGGAATGGATGCTATTAAAAAGTATACCAGATTAGAGCGAAGCGCGAAATACGTGTAAAACAATTATAGACATGGAATTTCATATAGTTGAAAACTTATTATTAAATACATTTTCTTTCCTTAAAAATGAAATTCCAAATGAATCGAGAGAGAGAGAGAGAGAGAGAGAGATGACCGATTTAATAACTCTTGTTACGATCAGTGGGCATTCTTCTTCTCGCAAGTCTCAATTTAAGAGCAGACTTCAGAGATTGAGAAATTGTGTAGTTTTTTGTTTGCCATTCCAGCACACAATGCAGATGTTGACAAAATATTTTCGCAAATAAATTTTCAGTGGTCTGACGAACGAAACCATATTGCTATAAAACATTCAATGCCATTATGTTATTTCTATTTCATTTAAATTTCAGTTTTAGAGATTTTTATCACGGGATTGAAAATAAACACAATTTGATTAAGGCAGGCAGAGTTAGTCCAAAATATGATTTTAAAAACCTTTTGCTCCTGATATAGTTCCTTGTAATTTTGCATGTTCATTTATTACATGTGAAAATTTATTTGTTAAAACAATAAACAGAATTATAGTTAATCTTTTCCAAACTTTTTGTCAGGTTTATGAACGTATAATTTAAGAGCTAGTAAAATTCCCACTGTCCTAATTAGTTTCGGTTTTTTCCATTTGTGTTCCGGTTATGTCCCGGATTTTCAACTTTAAGACTAGTGTTGTCCCGGTTTTGCTTCATCAGAATCTTGTCACTCTAATTTAGGTCCACGTAAGCATAGGAATCTTTGGATGCCCTTTACTATGATGTGAGGGCAAAAGGAGAAAGTAATGCGAAAAATTAAAATTTTTGCGTAAAACTGTAGGTTTTATGTCTTCCCTCAAAACTAAAACTAATTCTTATATGACTAATGAATTTTAATTTTTTCAGGCGTCCTTTGTTTCAAGTCCCAAATTCTAACGATCACTGTAAGTCATATTTAAACGCAAATTAAATATACCCTGTACCCATTCTCTGTTATTTAGATGAAGGGAATAAACGGTTCTGGAGTCAAAATTACACATGTTCATACAAGAATTTTATAGAGGATTGCAAGATAGCCTTACATACTAAATTTGAAGATCATAGCTACTAAAGAACTCGAGATGTAACGGTTCATAAGTGTTTAACACAAACAGGCAAAAAGACGTGAGGCGAAGTTAAAGTAAAAATTGTCTAAAAAGGATGCCATCCAAATATTTTCTGCTCGATTCCAGTTTTAAAACGGATGGAAATAAATTTATAAGCTGATATTTGCTGAGCTTGACGAAAGCAATCAAAGATATGTTTAAACTAAATAAAAATCTTTTGGGTAACTTCTGCTATATTAAATCAGTTTTAAAGGTTTTCTATCGAGTCTTAATGATACTTTGCTTCGTAACACTTGTGGAATTCAAATAGGATAAACATTAAGACGAAATACATCAATCAGACTTTTAATTGTTTCGTGGGAATCAATGGCGATTGCTTTAAACAAGACTCAACCGTAAATGATTTTCTGAAAATTGTCGTTACGTTTCGTAACTCTGATGTACGACTGCGTAACGTTCAATATATCAAATTATGCGTGTAATTTGCCTTTGTAATTGCCTCTGAAGTGTTTTAATCACGCGCTTAATGGATTTTAAGAATTCGCGATCATAAAGAAACGGACTTGCGAATTTAGGCTACCGACAAATTCAAAGGTTGTGCGGCAATTCGCATTAAACGAGCGCTATACACGGCGCTAATACGCTTTCACTTCATTTGTATTCTGATGAGATCGTTTTTTTCATGTTATTCCGAAGAATTACGTTACGCCGATATGCTCGCATTTATAGGATCTTTAATCGTTCCATTCGCTCGTTACGGAATCCTTTTGCTTAGCATGGAAAGAGGGGAATGCGATTACCTGCCCAGCTGCAATTGAATTTTTTTTAATAAGCTGAAAGGATCTGCTCGCTCATGCTAACTACAATCAATCGATTCCGAGCTTTCACATTTGGATGAAAGTCACAACTGTCAGCGAAAGGATGAATTTATAAACTTTCACTTATTACAAAGCACTTCTCAGTTGAACTATAAGCATATGTGTATAAACAATAATCTCAAATTTTATGAATATAATATTTATATTGAAATCAGTGATGGGGTAAATTATTTGCAAAATACGGTTAATGGCGTTAAATGTTGGTTAGACAGCTTCAAATAACTCGGAAAAACAGCGTTCCACAGAATATTTACTCCGCAGAATTTTTCTCAATTTGCATCAGAGAAAGAGCTGAATATCTGAACAAATTAAACGGATTTCTTTACCTAATAAACTATTCTACAAATTAAAATACAAATGGAAATCGAACGGCTGATTTTTCCAGAGGGTTGGATAACGCGACTGGCTAAGGTCGCTGGTTCTATTCCTGTTGGTCGACCCTGCTTTCCTTTGTTTAGTATAAATGATGCTTGTAAAATACTGTGAAGTGGTCTTTATGAGCTACTTTAAAATAAATGAATAACTAAATATGCCAATTTTGCATAAAGGATTTCGTTTCAATGCGCACACGAGTTTTATGTTATCCTTTATCTTATGTAACCCAATCACCATCAAAGTAATCGTAAAGCATAAATCAAAGGTAAGCTAGCGACTTCGATACATTGAAATGACACAAACGCTACAAGAATGCCATATCACTACAATTTCGTAATGACAAATTCTCTTCTTTAAAAATAAAATTATTAAAAATAGTCGATATATCCTAAAAATCATTCTCGAAACTAGGTTTATTATGGATCTCTTTATAGCTGATAGATGCAACTCAATCTTTTGTAAACAACGTAAGCCAACTTTAATTTTTATTTCAAAAAATGTTAGCAATAGCAGATAAATATTTCAACATTACTTACAGCAATAGTACTCGTTAATATTTTTCTTCCAGGATCTCAAACCAATTTAATTTGATTTCAAATTCTCTACTCCTCTTTATCAAAAGGGCATATTTTGCCAGATTTAATTATTCCATTTAAAATTCCAAGAATTATGTCTTTGCGGTAATGCCTAAAATTGAAAAAAATATATATATTTTGAATTCATTATTTGTATCAATAAGCAAAATTAGAAACATTATCAGAGTAACTCATAGAACAGCAGTTTTACATTTGAATAATGAGCTGCATGCCTGATCGGTCAGACTGTTTGGACCTTTTTGTATGCAAGTGTTTGTCGGGTCCCCGATTTTCCTCTCTTTTCATTTGAACGTGAATCTATTTAATGAGACTACAAATGCTCCACCATTACTTCTGAAATTATGGAATATATATACCAAAGAATACGCAATTTAATCATAACATACAATTTGGGTAATTTTATAGTCGTCATGATTTCTCACTAATATTCGAATTATCTCATATCTTAGAGTCCACCTTTACTCACCTTTCTTGAGCATATCTTCAATCCTCGCTACTAATTCTGTAGTAGACTATGAGAAAGAAAAAACATACATAAAACGAAAGATGAGGACAAAAAAGCAAGGTGATATCTAAGACTTAATAACTGTTACAGCGCCACAACTTAGCATAAGCCTGACGTATGCAGATTACTGAAAAAAATTTAAAAAATTGTTTAAAACGCTATATCTGATAATTACAGTGTTTAAAACATTGAATACTTAATAAAACGTTTTAAAGGAAATATTTCTTGATGCAAAATCAACTAAAATCAAAATAAAATATAATAGATAGTAAATTTTTTATGAGAACAGTATTTGTAATACGCTAAAGGCAGAATTAACTATGGGATAAACAGTATTTTTATATTTTCAGAAGTTAAGATAATTTTAATGATTTCGCTATTTCAACGAAGAGGTTTTTAAGTAAAGTAACCAAATAACTTACAACTTAAAAGTTATTCTTTTCCTAAAATATTTTGTCTGAATGTTAGCTGTAAGAGTAATTATTATAGTTATTTTCGTATAAATCTGTCAGATTGTTGAAAAAGGAATGCCATGCTTAACAATCGTTATTGATTGAAGCATTATAATTCCTCTTTTGGTCGTAACAAACATCATTGTCCAATGATTAATGGAAATGGCGTCGCCGAAAAGAAAACATTTTTCCATTGGATTTGACATTTTAATCATAAAATCCTGATTAACTATCAATGGATAGAACTAAAGGAATTTTTTCATTTAATGTAAGTAATTTAAAAGAGGCCAATAATGGCGACAAGTACTTCCATTTAATAAAACCTCATTTATCATTTAAATAGTAACCGCTTATTTTTAATTACTTTGTATGACTTGAATTAATGTAACATTTCAAAAACATGAGAGGAATGTCATATAAATCCTTTACAATTTTGTATTGTATCTATACTCTCACTACATCTAAATAACGCAATATCTTAATTAAGACTTAAATTTATTAACTTCTCCAAGTAAATCGCGATGAATTCATTGATACAACATCTGGCTATGCTGTAAAAGTGCGTTATTTAACCATCGAGGGATGTATAGAATTTAAAATGTAAAATACTGGCTATGGATAAAAGGACTTTTTTTAATCGACGTACGTCTATCGTCAACAATTTTTAGAACGCACAGCGATTAATTTAAATGCTTCCTTCGTTGCGATAACAAAATGAGTAAGAATTTGTCTCGTGACTATCGTCACGTGTTTTGCTAGTCTTTTCCAGGCGTGACTCTGCGTCGTCTGCGAGAAAGTGAACGTGGGCGGCTAGCGAATCATCCCCTTCCCGCCTCTCTCTCTCTCTTTCGGGACAATGCGGCGGCACTAACGCCTTCTCTTTGCCTTCCTATCAATCAACCACTCCCACTCTTCCTCCTTTTCATCTCGGATTCTCTCCCCTCCCACCCTTCAACTTCCTCCCCCCTCCTCCTTTCACATTAACCTCACTCTCCCGCACACAGCTAATTGCCTTGAGCCTCCCACTGGAAGGGAGGACGGCGGGAAGGAGGAGCAGAGGAGAGAAGGAGAGGAGGAAGGATTTCGAACGGAGCAGGAGGGATTTTTTTTTCAGAGGAAGGGAGGCTTAAGTGAAGGTGAGGATGATAAAGCGTGAGTCGCGTGAATGCGGGCGTCGAGCATCCTGGTGGTTGCGATAATGGGACTTTTGGAGTCAGCCTCTTCGTTCTCCCTTTTACCCACGACGTCCCCTCCCTCTCACCTCCCTTCCCCCTCCCTCTCTCTCACCTCCCCTCTCTCCTCCTCCCTCTCTCTCATCTCCCCTCTCTGTCACCTCCCCTCTCCCCCCTCCCCTCCCTCTTCTCTCTCCCCTTTCCTCTCCCCCTCCCTCTCTCTGTCACCGCCCCTCTCCCCCTCCCTCTCTCTCTCACCTCCCCCTCCCGTGCCGCAAACCAAACCGATTCCGAGCGAATCATCTCCGCTAGGTGGGTCGCGCATCCAATTGGCCACCCCGCCCTTATCTCCACCTCCCATTTGTAGCGGAGAAAGACCTCTCTCTCTCTCTCGTTACCCTTTCAACCGCTTCCTATCTATGCATTGTGCGGGGGCGGTCGCGCGTGATCACAGAACTGGATTGTTTTGTTCCTTAAAGGATACGTCCGAAGTCTGTGAGGCTTTCTCTTAATTTATTTTTCTTCTCCCAAGATATTCCGTTGACTGATCGTAAAATCCATATGGAAAGATATGCGCCGAAAGATTTTCAATAGTCAGATTCTATTTGATTTTAAAATTATGGCCAAAGTCACAGTTGCAATATAATTAGATTTTGCGAAATGGAGAAACGTCTCTTGCGCAGAACACAATGGTTGATGCATCAGATCTAGTTCTTAAAGGAATTTTCTAGCAAAAATTACTTGAGACGTCCTATGTAATGTTATATTATCTCTATTGAGATTTATTATATTTCCATATACGTTTGGCCGTATTTAATCGCGAAAATACTATGCTTGGCATGTCTAAGTCACTGCAGGAAACCACTTCATCCACGATTGATTTTAAATTTATTTCGAACAACTTCATGAAATTTGAGGTTTTCTTCATTATCACAATCATATATTGCTTAACTACGTATTTACATCCTAATATAACGAAATCAATGGTTTAGAATGCAACTTAAAATATTGATTCGAAATTCCCATATATTTCTCATTGAGACCGTTGATCGACATTATTATTTAAAATGGCAGAAAACTATAAGTAGAGCGTTATTTAATCGAATCGCCCGTGGCTATTAAAACGAATTTTTACTTTAGAATGGGAAAATTAGTTACATGATATAATTTTTTGCGACTCCTGATAACGGATAATTGTCATTATCAATATCATTGATTTATTAGACGGCCAAAGTGGAAATGGGAATCGAAGATGATACGAAAATGGAAAAAGCGTATTAGGGAATTATTAAATTACTATTTGCGTGATGGGAATACTGGACAGGCTATAATAAAGGATTTGAATGTCAGACCGTAGGATTAATTGGAATTGAAAGAGTCGAAATCAGTCAGGGAATAAGGAGAAGCTAAAAAATGAGAAGAGAATGAATTTGCGAATAAGGGAGAGGGTATTGGGTGGCGTTGGGGAAGAACGGTCATTGCATAAGGAGAAGAGGGAGGGGGAGGAGGGGTACAGGGGATAGATTGCGGGATAGTGTGAGGAAGTGGATTTGGCTGTACTCGGGGATTGGGGACCAGATAGAGAATAGGGAAAAGGAGGAGGAGAGGAGGGAGGATGGGAAATTCCCCGAGGTGGAATGGAAAGGATGTGGCAACACAGCAGGGAGGCGGATAAAGGGAATAATATTAGAGATGTGCGAGAAGGGATAGGAAAACAGCTAGCGGAAGATGGCGGATGGGGCAAACGTATGGAGAATTATATGGGGAAAGGCATACGTACGAACGCAGTTCGCACGGAATGGGGCAGATGAGAGAGAAGGGAGAGGTGGAGGGGGACGAGGGGAGGAAAAGGATGAGAGGTGGCGGCGGCGGGGCAACTTGCCTAATCTGCAGAGGACAGGATATTGGCCGACACTCAACCGATCCCAAATCTTTATATCTCTCCCTCCCTCTCACTCCATCTCTCTCTCTCTCTCTATCCTTCTCCCTCTCCTTTCCTCTTTTATCTCTCCCTCCCTCTTTTTATCTCTTCAAAAGCATTCCTCTCTCGCCTCTTTCCTTCACCTCTCTCTCTCTCATCACGCGTCTCCTCTGCGATCCCTCTCAACCTAATTTCCTACTTTTGCTTCTTCTTTTTCCTCTCCGTGCTTTTCTCTCTCTTCTCTCTCTCTCTCTCTCTCTCTCTCTCTCTCTCTCTCTCTCTCTCTCTCTCTCTCTCTCTTCTCTCTCTCTCTCTCTCTCTATCTCTCTCTCTATCTCTCTCTCTCTCTCTCTCTCTCTACGCTTTTTCCTACATTTCCTACATCTCTCTCTTTTTACGGCTGTTATACGCGTCGAATTCAAAATAAGAAAATAAAATACAGTCAGAAAATAGTGAGTAAATATTATATACATTCACTAAATAGCCTCATCTGGTTATTTGATAATTTTTCAAGCGATTGCTTACTTTCTCTTTACATTTTTTATTTTGTACGTTTTGTAATGAATTACGAGTTTGAAGCGATTGAAATCATTCCACGCAGCATTTTTCCTATATTTAAAATACATCTGGTTACATTTCGTTATTTTCCCAGAGGAGATCAGAGTCTTTCATATTCTGCTCATTGAAAATACTGATCCCAATTTGTGAGCTTTAGGCTTTTACGCTTAAATTCCTTTTCTCGATAACATTTTTCGCTGACATTTAATATCTTGATATTTATCTAATAAACATGTATGTTTGTTTAGCTTCGTATCGATTCAATGTGTGTTTATCCCGCAATACTTGAACTGTGATGCCCTTTCCACTGTGCTGCATCTCCCAGCGCCTCGTAATATATTTTTCTTCCGTATCTCGCACATCGCTTCTTTCTTACCAACTATTTATAATGGATTTCTGGCCGAAAGTTAGCCGTTTGCATGCGCAATTCAAAACCATAAGTCGAATTGAAAAATATACGCAAGTTATTTTTTTAATTTCCCCAAATTTTTGTCGTAAATATTATTACATAAACTTCATAAAATCCTCCAAAATTTCTCTTCTGTATCCCTTTCGCTTCAAAGAAAACAGAAGCGCCGCCTTCGATAGCGCCCCCTCGTCCCCCCTTACGAGTATTTCCTTTTTCCCGAAATCTCTCACCCTCCACGCTGCAACCCTTTCCCGTCCCATCCTTCTCCACCGCTCCCTTCCCGCCGCACTCCCACCCCCTTCCCACCTCACTCCCGGCTGAGTTCCTTTTCAGGTCTCCTTTACTCTCTGCGCCAACCTTCTCTCTCCGCTTCAAATGTCTCCCTTAAGCACCTCTCCCTCCCTCCCTTTGGCCTCTCAAATCCCGATCGCCCCCGCCCCCCGTCCCATCCAGACCTCGCTTTCTCATTACCCACCCCGCCAATCTCTTTCCCTCTTAAACCTCTCCGTCATATAAAAGACAACTTCGAGGGGAACAATGGTGCCACATTTCAGTACCTGTCCCGGCCACCTGTCCGCACCAAGGCGGAAAATTCAGTTGCGTTTGGCAACGCCGCCCGCATCTCCTTCCCTAGTTCATCGGGAGAAGATCTCTCTTTCTCCTACTTCCTCTCCCCTTTCGCCCCTCCCCACCCTCTTTCTCCCTCTCTTCCGCTCGCCCCAAACACCTCGTATACCCATCCACCTAACCCCATCCGCGAAAACCTTCCCCTTCCTTCCTTCCCCATCGCTCTCTCATTCAAGAGCCAGCTATCGCTTTCCCTCCCTCCACCCTGCTCTCCCTCCCACCTCCATCCATCCCTCCCCTCCCTTTAAACATCTTCATCGCGTCATACCCAAGTCTCTGTCGCTCCTCTCTCGTTTTCTCTCCCCCTAACCTTCCTATTCCCTCACACCGCCCTCTCTTTTACGCCCACGCATACTTCCTTCCCTTTCATAGCCCTATCCTTCCCTCAAACCTCGCCCCTTCCCCATCTCTCCTCTTCTCTTGGCGTCTCTTTGAAGATTACTCTTAAAATCTTTAAAATTATTCGACCATATGCCTTTACATCCTTGCATTACTTCCCCGGAGCTGCCGACATTTCCAGGGCATGCCCTTTTCTTCCCTCGGAATAATAATACGGGCGCCCTTGGCGTGCACTGTTAAATCCCGCCCTTCACTCGTCATCCCTTCCATTCGGCGTCAGATTAATTCGCTATTTTTATGGAGGCGCTTTCTTCTTCCAAGTTAATACGGACAGCTACTGGCTCTTCGAATAGGGGAAAATCCTTCCGTTACGCTTCGTTTGAGAAAATTGCCTATTCATTTTTCGTTATTGCTGCATCGAGTGTTTCGTTAGGTCCCTAAAAGTCTGCAGCTACGGTCTAAGCAAGTTATGGATTTCTTTCTTTTCCTTAAACATTTTTGAGCGTTTTCTTAAAGATTAAAAGCAATATTTTGCAAAGCTAAGATTGATCATCTATAATAACCACAAGAAGTTTACAAGGTAACTTAAAAATACAGTAGCGGGGTGCAATGTTAAAAATGAAAGATTTAATAGCCTTGATTACGTGTAGTAATGAGAAAATGTTACGAAGAACATGTACTCTAGTATTATGTAGAAAAAGTTATTGCTAAAAAGGAGAAACAAAATATTATTATAATAGATAAAAAGGCTTAGTCTGTGTGTATTGGAAAACTACGGAGAAAACCGCTTATAACTCGAACATTTTTCATTTGTTTAAATCAACTTGCGGGAATTTCTTGGCAGCGCAACTTTTAAGTTTTACGTTTCTCAGCGTCCACATAGAATTCATTGCTTCGAATACAGGAGCGTTCATTTTCTCCATTTGATTAACACGGGGATGAGTGTACCACAGTAATCATTTGCATATTAAAATTATTTCGAATCGTCGAAGGATTCGATACTTGGAACAGCGAACATCTAAAAGAACGAATTTTATTTTCCTCCCTTCGAGTTTTGAACGCGCGTCCACAAATTAGTTTTCAACGAAAATTTTTTACGCATTTTATATAAAAATAAAATGTATTTTAATGGAACATTTCATATGCACTAAAAATATAAAATTCATATAATACTATGTTCCAGAAAGTTAAAATAGTTTTGGGCATATTAAAGTTACCTAGCGTAATGTATGTCAAATATGTATTCATTCTGCAAGATTTTTATCCCGGGGAGAGGGAGAATAGAGTAGAATGGGAGGGAGAAATGGAATGGGAGGGAGGAAGAGAATGGGAGGGAGGGAAATGTGAATATCTTTGATTTTAATAATAATATACTATATTCATACATGGCCGTCTTATATGACGCACAATTACGCTAGTATATCAATAATCATACTCGTTACATACGTGTGTACTAAATAGAGGAAAATGTTAATGTTAAATATTAGTTTAATAATTCCATCTCCGGTAAAAGTCAGGAACTCTTTGGTGGGATATTCTAAATATCGCGTAAAACCTTCCAAATTTTTGGCGCTTTTTTCGGTTCGGTTCATCCGTCCGTCTGTACAAAATAACTCAAAGTTACTTGTCTTATGGGGTTAAATGGGAAAATGAGGAAACTGCTTATAACTGGAAAAGCTCTTACGATCCAACTTTCAGGAATTACTTAGCAGCGCAGCTTCCATATCTTAAGTTGTTCACCCTCAACATTGAAAGCATGGTTTTAAATTCCAGGAGCGCTTATTTTCTCGATTTGAATTACATGGGGATGAGTGTAGCACAGTAATCATTCACATATCAAAATTACTTGGAATCATCGCAGGAGTTAGAGACTTGAAACAACGAACGTCTAATGGAATGAAATTTTGTTTTCCTGGCATGGACTTTTTTGGATATGTTTCGAATTCACGCTGTTTTGAAGTTTTAACAATATCTTGGTTGAGATAAATAATACTTTGTTACAAAAATGAACAGATATTCGAATTTCCTTGATATTGCGTCAATTAAGTCTGACATAAAGATTAAATGGCCTCATTTTTGAGTCTTTGAGGAAATTTCTACGAAAGCGGAGTACCTTTTTAATCTTTGACTAAAAATATAAAAATAAAATTAATTTAAATTTATTTCAAAGAAATTACGTTTTATGTGCAATAAAAAGTAAAAAATAAATCAAAAATTCACATAATTGAATGTTCCAGAAAGTGAAAATTGTTTTTGTGAACTAGCGCGATGTTTAACTAATACATTTTCAATAATATTTCTTAGTCACACAAATTTTTTATTCCCAAATACTATTGCTACTTTCTGAAACATTCAAGTATTACGATTAGTGTTTACTTTTTAGTGCATGTACGTAAAATTCGGATTCATAAATTTTTACGGCCGTTTTCTACAAAAAAATCGGTTATGTAGTCAGTTAATTCATTATTCTAAAATGGCGTAAGTTACAAACGTCAAAATTCTACATTAAATCCATATGTGGTAAATATTGGAGGCTCTATGAAATAGAAATAGAAAAATATGCTGAAAAGTACACGCTACTACAGATGTAGGCAACATCGCATCTGCTGTTCTTTACTCCAGGGTATCGAACATGAGAAGTGATGGGTTCGGTTCAGGTTCATGTTAAAAAAGTTTCAAATTTTCTGCGTTCGGATTCGGTTCGGTTCATGAAAACCTTCTTTTGAACGGTTCGGTTCCGGTTAAAAAATTTAATTCATTTTAAATATAAAATTCATTCATTTATTAATTTTTAAAACGCAAATCAACATCGGAAAATACATTATAATAGCAAACAAAATTAATTACAAAACTAACAAGATGAACCAAACGGAACTTATGATGCCTGTTTTCCATTAATCATTTGTTTAATACTTTTATTATTTTTAATTGCTTTAAAATCACCACGGATATGTTGTTTTTTGTTCCCAAATTTCATAATTTAGCGCTATAAAATGTTACAAATACAATGGAACGGAATATTAAATAGATCACGCGTGTTTGTGTGGCAAAAATAACGCGTGTATGTATTAGAATATCCCGAATCCGAGTCCAACAATAGTTGTTATGTCAACACTCTCGTAACGAGTGATAAAAACTGCAAAAACGCCAGTATTTACGCGAAATTCTAAGAAATACAATCGATAAACAAAGTTCTACGATACAAATTAGAATGTTCATTCATTTCCTAAGAGAATAGTACAAAACTCGCTCCAATATTACAATTCTAAGATATTTTAATGTGCAAGAGAAAATTGCCCTTCACGGTGCATTTCAGATTTCCCATGTAAATCAAATGAGAAGAATAGTTCCTGGAATCGAACACGGGACTTCAATCTTAGCAACAAAAACTAACCTCGGGAGCTCGGCTCCATTATATAGAGATTTTCACCAAGTTTCATGAAAATCGGTGCATTGGTTCAAAAGTTTATAGTTGACGGACAGACAGACAGTTAGACAGACGGACAGACAGACACAACGACAAAACTATACACCTATTTCCATTATGGAAAGTAGACTAATAACAAATGTTGGTAGAATTACGAACTGTATAAAAATGGGCAACATATACAACAATTAACAAATAAAAAATAAATTTTAAAAATATAACAGAAAATAAACATTTTATTTTTTTTTCGTTAAAACAGACCAGCAGAATACTTTCCAAGTGTGTCTCCAATAAGTTGTCACGCTTTGGTGATAAAATAAATTTCAATGCTGAGAAAGCTCGCTCAACACCGACCTATGTATGTAGGGTTAAATGTAAGAATGGACCTTCTGGTCTATATTTCGCCCGAATAAAGACGATTATCTATCTATCTATGTTGCTGGAATTCCTAAAATGACCTGAGAAACATGATACAAAACAGGATAATGGTTTTTATTTTCTTCCCAGAAGTTAAGAACTTTACTGTCCTTTGGAAGCCTTTGAATTTTCTCATAAACTTCAAATTCTAAATAATTTTGATTTTTATAGTCAGGTTGGCTTTTATTGTTTGTGTGAGATATCTCGGTTTTTCCAGAAACTGCTTTAGCAAGTCGTCATCTGCTGTAGAGCCTAAAACATCCACTGCTGGTACAGAATGTTTCATAAATTATTTTCAAGCTGTTTGCAAGTCGTATATTTTACAGTAACTTCAGCGTTTTAGTAATTTTGATTTTAGCTTTCTTTACTTTCTCCTCATCTAAAGTCAGTCTGTATCTAGGATATAAATATACAGCAGCAAACAAAACTTCGTTATTTAGAAAATTCTCATCTCTTTTAAGTACATATAATTGAATGTAAAGCTTGTGCCAAGTATTGAGCATTGTTACAGAGGTCCAGTTTAAAACGAAGCTAATCACCGCCATTGATTCACGATGTGTAATGAGATCAAGCAACAAATCAAATCTAGAAACAAGAGAAATGTTCTACTTTTGAGAGATCTCACAATTCGAGACATAACATCCCTCTCGTCCACCAAACTTCAGTAAGAATTATTTTATTTTCATTTGGTTATATACTTACTTACTTACCCGTCTGCAAACATAGCATTGTAATTCTTTGCTGAAACATGCGTGAATCGAGTCCTATGTAATTATTTTTTATTAATTAAAACAAAAAATAATCCCAATTTGCTCATTATTTGAATACTAGTGACCGAAATTCGTTAGTCTCTTCTATATCTTCATAATGAATAAAAAATCGCATTTAAATATTTTATTTACGTAGTACCTTAAGATATCGTTTAAACTATAAGTCAAAATAGTAATTTTTATTATAAATTACAGTACATTCACTACATTTTCCAAAAACATATTCCTCCAGCGTAAATAATATAGGATGAATAATAATATTGCATAGATTCTTCAATTTTACAACTTTGAAATATTTAAGGTAGTGTTAATTTATTTGAATAATCATATGGCAATCCTTATCTATATTACTAAAAGGCGGCGTTTGTCTTTCTGACTGTGTGTATGTGGACAACATTTCTCGAAAACTACTAAACGTAGAGAATTAAACCTTGGTACACTTACTAATGAGACCTTGAGGATGTGCATCTCGGTGCCAGAATTTTGATCTTTTTGGGGAGGGGGTAAGTGAAGGGGAGGGGGTGAGGGAAGGGGAGGGGTGAAGGAAGGGGAGGGGGGAGCTATACAAATCATGCTCTGAATAGAGGCCCGTGTTAATTTTGTGTAAAATTACAACTTGTTTTGAATATTTGCAAAATATCAAATTCGAATCAATATTTAATTTGTCCTTACCAATTAAGGGGGAATATTGGTCACTTATCTCGAGAGTGCGTTGAGTTTGAATGAAAATATTGGCAAGTGAAATGAGCATGAAATTTTCGAAACTGTAAACCAGTGGCAAAGCCCGGATAATTAGCTCGTATTTTGATAAATTAAACAATTACACCATTTTATTTATGATTACAAATATTTATTCATTTTATTCAACATTTCCATTAATTTGCTTAATCTATCAAAATAAATCCGCGACCATTTACTTATTTATTTTTTATTTTTTAAGACCTGCTGATTCCCTCTTGCCTACGCACAATGAGCAGCTGGTCAGTTTTAAAAATTAAGAAAGAAATATTACTTCCTAATCTTAAGACATCCATTCAGAAATTCGTGATTATTTCTTATTTAAGACCTGCTGATTCCCTGTCCTACGCAATGAATAGCCGGTCAGTTAAAAATTTTAGGAAGAAAGGTGACTTCCCGTTTGTTTTATTACGCGATTATTTATCTGTACATGAAATTTTATTTAATAAATTAATACAATTTTGGTACCCATGAAAATATGTGTAGCAGTTCGAATATTTTGAGAACATCTATCTGGCAGCACTCTAAATAGCTTAAATTTATGACGCGATATACTTGAAATAAAAATGTATTGGCGATGATATATTTGACGGATTTTACTTGAATTGATTCCGTCTTAGCCAGAGAGGGTTTTTCGTTTAATCGCTTGGTCCGCCACCTAGCGATAAAATAAGTGGGCTAGGCGTTAAGTGACGTGCCATTTCAGCGCGGAAGATGGACATGTTGGCGAAGCTAATAGATCCCGGCGTGCTCTTAGTCGAAGCAAAAAATACATCAGCGATCCTTATTTTTTCCCCGAAACATCAGATAGGAAGAAACAAGATGTTTCCGCCATTGCGGACAGAGAATCGATTATATTACTTCTTTTCTTTCTTCGGAATTATTTGTCCATCTTTAAGGTGCTGTCACCTATAAGTTCATGCATCAAACTTAAACAAATGAAAGATATTGGTGGCACACGACCCTCTACTCCAAAAACACACACGCATTTTCAACGTGAGTTCTGAACTTCTCTCTTATTCGGTTTATCCTAGCAGGAATTGAAGAGACAGTGAAACTCGTACCTCTAACACAACCGGTCCTAGAGACACTCTTTTTGTTTCTTGTTTTGAGTCAAAGTTGAAACGCTTAACTCCCATAACTAGGTTGTTGAAATGGCAAGGAAATTGAAATTGTATTGTTTGAGACAATTAGATATTCGTTTGCAACAGTCAAACAGTATGTGTCCGACGGCGTTTCACCAAATACAATGTTAAAATATCGGTCCATCCTTAATTCGGTAAGATTCTCTCGAGTCAGTATTGAATAATCTTAGCGCTTTCCATTGTAGCTGAACTCCAAGGATTGCGGACCCGGCCAATAACTTCAATTTGAATTTAAGAGAAATAAACCTTAATTTCTCTTCGGGACTTTTCGAATGCCGAGAAATGAAAATGGTGAAAACAGTGCTTGTAGGATCTGCTAAATTTGCCAAGGGAAATGTTTCTATTATGTTTTTCGCTGCATTTTTGCGCTAGATATAAACCGCGCAGTTTATTAGTTCTTTAGAGGTGATTTTCGTTACTTGATTGCACTTTTATGTTCAAATATTTGAGGTAGATAGGTAAGAATGTTTTGCACAAGCAAATCGATTTCTGACAATTCATCAGAAGTTGAGAAAATATTTAATTCCTCTCAGTTTATGCAATCGTGATAAAAATTTTCTAGGGTAAAGCAAGCGTTCCTCTACGTCTAATAGCAAATTGTAATGTCCTGCTTCCATTTCATCACGCAACAACGAGAAAAGACGACTTTGTCGTGAATTTATGAAGTTTCGCGATCTTTAGTTCTCCCTTCAAAACTTAACTTCAGGTAACATTTAGCCATAATTATTTTCCTTTGTAGAAAACAGTGGGTAACCAGGACATTGTTTTTTCAATTTTGTTTTGTTCATTGACCCGGGTTACAAATCCTTTCTCCATCATTGATGCAACTCCGTCTCTGCAAACACTCGGACAATTTTTGCAATGTACTTTTCCCTCTTTAAGACAAACCGTTGTCACCCTGATAAATTCTTCCCCAGTTGATTCTTTTCTTTTATACAGTCTTCATCAATGATCCTGACGTTGGCCAAGAGCTGCGCATGAGCACTGATATCTATTGACCCATCAAGCTGCAGCGCGAATTTAATGCTTGATTTCATGTATCTCGAACAATAATGTCAATTTCAGTTGAAATGCCAACAATTCGGCGACTTATCTTATTGTATTCCAAAAGACATATGTTATTGCTCATGTCTGAAGTCACATCGGTTGAAGAACAATGCTCTAATCTAACTGGAGCACAGGTCGAACCTCTCAAATCCAGATGCTTGGAATTCAAGAAAGTGTGAAAACCGGACACTTTTCAAATTATTTAGTGTTATATTAATATTTCTATAATTTAATCAGGGGAATCGGAGGTTTAGATACTATTAGACGTACTTTATTAGCATATTTTATTTTACTGCCAACAAATCCAGAAATATTTGTATATTGCTCATTCAAAATTTTAAGATACTATATTGATTAAGCAATAATAGACTTATTATGTGATTACATTTAAATTTGCTTAATTATCAACTTCTGATCCATTTTCCTGCTCTTATACTAATACGATATTCTGAAGAAAAAATCCTCTTCGCTTAATGTAAATTCAGTGTATTAATATAATTTTTCAATGTTTGCGTACATTGTAATTTATGTTTCATCTCTTGTTCATTACAATAGGTATCGGATGTTATATACCGAAATCCGGAAAAAATCCTGTCTAGCAATGTCTCAGTCGCCTGCTTTGGAAGTTCGACCTTTATTAGATATATGTATCAGAAAGAAGAAATAACTCCAACGCCACATTAATAAACAAGCCAGCACTTCACTTGTACGACATGCTGTAATCTAAATCAAACTTTTTGTTGATAGAGATGAATATACCATATTTTGAATGAATAGGATGGCATTCTTATAAGCCGTGCTCCGTATGCATCTGCTTTGTCGAATGTCCGTCTAAGGCAAGGTCATATGAATGACACACATTTGAAGAGCAATGTGAGTAAGCATAAATTAGTCCGGGTGGTACGGTGAGTAAGGCGAATATGAAGTTCCAGGTTCGATACCGATTAGGTCACTTTTTAATCCAATTTTATATTGCATTTCTTTGCTTAGTTTGAATGATGATTTTGATTTGAATATGTCCGTCAAGTCATCTTTTTTAACTAAAGTTTTAAATAAATTATAAAACGTACATTTTCTGTTCTCCTGAAATATATGAATTATAAAAGAAAAGTATATTATTCTATTTTTTTAAGTCGCCTAGCAACGGGCAAACCACTAGTTTTACTGCACTCACAATCGTGTATATCATCTCTAAATAATAGGTATGTTTATCGTTTATGCCGAAGGGAAACCGCAATTCCTCAGCCGTTCAACTTCATTCCCATTCATTCCATTCCATTTCGGTCTCTTCGGTGAAACTTGAGTTATTATAACATAGATACAAAGAAGGTGTTTTTCGTGTTATAATGAAAAAATTCTTATTTCTGAGGAAAAATAGCGAGTAAACTTTAGATCAGAGTATTGATTACAGGATTCTCGGCCTTTTTCTTTTTAAACTATTTGCTTTTTGCTAAGAATATGGTTGCTACGGAAGTATATCTGTTTTACAATATGGGTGATAGAAACTGGATCATTAAAGACAATTTCAGCATATATAGAACGTTAGAAGTCGATAACAAATAGCATTTTGCTCACTTAGCAACGTTGTAAATACACAATATTTTGCAATCAAACCCTTTCACCAGTTTAATTAATTATATCAAGTCCGCATGGAATGTGAAGTAAAAATATACAATGGCACATTCTTGGTGGCGGAGTGGTTGGCGCGATGGCCTTCCACGCAGCGGTGACAGAATGGAATCCGGCGGAGGTCAGATTTTTCAACCTGGGATCGTCCCGTTCCCTACTTGTGTGCTTTGAGGATACCGCGCAAGTCAGCGCTCCGTCCTTGGGGATGGACGCTAAGCAGTTGGCTCCCTTGGTGATCCTCGTTAAGAGTAGGTTAATGCCGACACCGGGTTTCCCTCCTCCCTTGTCTGAGTGTGTTAGGTGTGAAAGGATTTATGGCTATAATAATCCAAGAGGTTGATTAGCCCGAAATTCCATACAAACATTCTTGGTAGAGATCAGAAATCGGCGCATCAAAGAGCGCCATCTGATTTATTCGAAAAAATTTCTCGACGCCACATATTTCCTTAGCGTTTTCAACATTTCTGTGTTCACAACGAGACTCGGGAGTAAGGATTGCGCCTTCTCCACACGTGGCTCGTCTCACATTACGTCACCCCTTCCAAATTTCCACACCAGCATCAACCTTTCACTATGGAGCTAATGTTTTGCTATGACGCAATCTTCGTTCTCAACCCCATCGGAGAAAAGCCTCCGCCAGCGACTCCCGTTCCTCGTAAAGCCTGGAAGTGGTGCCAAAGTTAGCAGTGCGGTCGTTTCGCGTACTGTGGATCCTCAGCTGGTGGTAGGTACACGGCTTTTGTCTTTCAGAGAGACCACCCCTCGAACGGGGAGGAATGGCGTGTGGGTTTATTGGGCTGCTGGAAGAGGAGGATGCGCGCTAAATCATTCATGGCGCGTGCTTTCTGGCGGAAACCTGTAAAAATCATTTTTTCACTCTCTCCTTGGGGAACACATAATCAATTTTGAGTTGAAAATGCGAACGAGGAAAAGCAAGAGAGGCGCTGAAAAAGCGAGGTAGGTGATGAGGGGCCAAAGGATTCGTGCGGTAAATGAGAGCAAGGTCATATGGGAAACGTATACGGGTGGGCAGATTGAATTGGGGAGGAGAAGAGGGGATGGGAGAAAGTAATGAGCAGGATGGCATATGAAGAACTGAAATCAGACGAGAGGGAGGGAGGAAAGAGATGTGTTACTTGGGGAGCGAGAGAGAGAGAAAATGGGAGTATTGAAGTTGGAAGGAAGGAGGAGCTAGAGGAAGGAGGGGAGAATGGAGGAGCAAGGAGAGAGGTCGGAATGGAAGAGGAATGTTGAAGGAGGATATGTGGTGTAGCGAGGATGGAGCCACATTGATTGCGCGTTGGAGAACCAACATGGATGTACGGCACGCTGAGGGGGTGTTACTGTGTTCCAAAACATTCCCTGCAATCTTCCATGTTTTTCTTCAGAATATGGCATTGTAATAACCGCAGTTAGTGTTTGCCTTTCTACACATATATTACGGATTGTAGGATTTGAATGACAATTTTTACTACAAATCTACTGAATTTTACGCACTATGTAGCGTAAAATCAACGACAAAGAAAGAATCTGAAAAAACTATTTAGACATTGTCATGAGAATCGATCCGGCAAATCGCTACGCCACAATATTGCATATTTGTTGTGTGTTTAACTTTATATCGATCCAACAAACATTGAAACAAAACTTTAATATATCGGTATGCAGTGAAAATAGCGCATTCTACCAGCACAGTTTTTTCCCAATCTTACAATTCAATGGATTTTCCATGGTAAACTTGTATCGAAGTAATTTTGAAACACTCTTCTCCGAATCACACGAGAGCAGATGGTCATCAACCGTCTTGCGTTTTACGGGAGAACGTAAGATTCGGCTTAAAGTAGCATTTAAATTTAATTTAGTTGGCGATTACAAAACCCTTTTTCGGATTTTTAATTCAGATACAAATTTTTAAAAATAAATTCGAAGTTTCATCAGCATTTCCTAATATCAAGGTCAAACATGAATCATTACATTTATTATTGGATTAGAGAAGGAAGGTATCAAAATGACTAATACGTTATTTGCTGTATTTCTTGAACACGAAATTAGATAATGAGATTGAATGGAATGGAGCTGCTAATGAAATTTCTGAAGGTCTGCGTCTGTAGAATGTTGGGCAGCAGCTAATTTTATTATCAGAGCGCTGGAACGGAACCACCGATTATTGCCGGCGGTCACTGGATGGCTGATGGGTCATCCGTCTCCAAAATCTGAAAGTTAGTGGGTGCGAGAATCTGAGGTGGAAGTTTCGAAAGATCTGTAATGAATAAAAGAGCCGTCGCTTTACCACTATTAGTATTCTATTCGCAGACAGATCCCAGTTTATGTGTCAAAGCGGATTCTCCACATTATCCTGTATCCCGCAACATTCTTCAATCTTTTCCAGTCCCACTTCACCTTAAATCTTCTCCTTCCTCTTTCTTTTTTGTACAGTTTCTTTCATTCACATATTTAATCATGGAGTTTTTCCTCGGAAAATCTCCTTTATAATTTGCCTTCCTTTTTCTTGTCATTTCTATTAACACAACCTAATTTTACTCTAGTCGTTCATTTTATTTTCAGCTATCTTGATGAAATGAAATGATCTTAAGATCCTATGCAGACAGACATAAACTGTAAAGTCGGGAATATTTTTGAAACGCTACAAAAACATTCCCAACATTATAGCTTATGCCTGTTTAGATGGGATCTTAAGATTGTTTTATTCAATCAATTTCTAACTTGGCAATCTCGCCATTTGCGAGGGTGGGGGTATCTCTTGGAGGACGTCCCTTGGGGCTTTTTGATACTAGCTTGACTAGCCCGGATAAGATAAACACCAGCGTTCAGAAAAGTCAGAATTAATTTGCTACGTTAGTTCAGTGGTAGCATATTCACTCTGCAAGCGGAAGACCTGGGTTGGGTTCCCGGTCATTACAGAATTTCTTCTCGCTTCAAAAATATTTCCCTGCATATATGGAATATGCATATTCATAAATGCGTGCGTGTTCGTGGGCAGTGCAGTTCTTCCGGAATCTTTCTGTCCGTCCGCACCGAGTTACTGTTGCGTCAGGGGGGTCGTCTGTGGCTCTCTTTCCAGGAGAAATGGTGATCTCTAGCGACAAGTACGACGTCCAAGGCGTGAGTCGATCCATGTTCGAGGTCCGGATGGTGCTCGTGGTGCGCGATTTCCAGAGGCAAGACGTCGGCTCCTACCGCTGCATCGCCAAGAACTCTCTTGGAGAAGTCGAGAGCAACATTCGCTTATACGGTGAGTTGAATGTGAAAGGATTAATCTCTTTATGAACCACGGGCGCATCTGGTAAGTGTTCATTTATAAGTACAACCTGCGTCAAACGTTGGAAATAATTCTATAAATAAAATTTGAAGCTTCGAATTTGACTGAATTGATTACTCTCTAATGTTATTCCATTCGTTCGTTTTCCAAAGAGACTGGATTCTAATGCAGAGATGCGTTTTGAAGCACAACTTCACCTAATAAAGTCTTCAGAATTAAGCGAATATCACTTTTTTGAGCTGACAAAAGGTTCGCTTAATCGTCGTCATACTTCGATGAAAATCTTGAACAGGAATCGCTAATCATTTCGACTAATCGCATAAACATTTGAGCTTTGGTCATGCGATTCCAGAAACGTACAGAATCCATTGGAGACCGTTTTCAAAATCTCCTTTCTTAAAGGGGAGACCAATATACCTGTCTGGCAGTTTAGCCTCGACTAGATATTCTCTATCAAACTGATTCTCTCTAATTGAATATCCCTCCCTCAGTGATTTAAGTATGCAAGTAATCGGTAACTGTGCAGTAGTTAAAAATTATTAATCCTATCCTATTGGTTCGCATTTAAAACTTAGACAGTTCGGAGTATATATTTAATCACCGACTGATGGCTGTTTTCACCTTTAAACACCTGATTCATATTTATTATTGAATTAAATTTTACAGTCATTCCACACCGCGAAAAGTTCACCAAATCTCCATAAAGTTCAGATTTTTTGGTAATAATAATAATATTTTTTCCCAATGACCTCGGTTAGAAGGTTCTTTCGCAGGAAGATGTCGAGATGTCAGTATGCGGGACGACGAGGTGATCCGCTGAAATCTTTCGCTGCGAGCGCACTCTGCTATCGCTGATTTAACCGCATAAATAAAAATATAAAATAAAAATATATTTTAAAAACTTTTTTAATTTATACTCTTTTTTATAAAGCGCACTGAAAAGTATAAAATAAATTTTTGGCTTCCAGAAAATATCTGGATCTTAAGGAAAATTTTCGTTAGATATAATCATGAATCTCTTTTTAAAAAATGTATGGCATATGTTATTAAATTATCACTACATTATAAGTATCATGGAAAACTCTTGTTTGGCAGGGTAACGTCCTCGTCTGCCAATCCGAAGGTCGCGGGTTCGAATCTCGCCTAGGTGGGTTTTTTTCCACCTAGGGCATGGATGTTTGTGATTGTCCTTGTTATTATGTTAATGAGCCCCTTGTAAAAGGCCGATTACGGCTGTTTAGGGGCCGCATGGAAATAAATAAATAAATATACCATAAATATTTTTAAAGATTCATGATTGTGTCTAACGAAAATTTTCCTTAAGATCCAGATATTTTCTGGGACCCAAAAATTTCTTTTACAATTTTAAGTGCGCTTTATAAAAAGAATATAAATTAGAGTTTTTTATATATTTTTATATTATAGTTTTGGTGAAATAAATTTATAATTATGACAATGAGGCCAAATTGTTATGTATGAATTTGTATAAAACGCTAAGTATTCAATATATAAATTTATATTTTAGCTAATATTGAATCATATTCTCAAAATCTGCCATCGTATTTTATAATTTGTATAAAAGGAATTTCAAGGCAAGCGTTTTTCTACGGCTGACAAACTTAATAGTTCACCTGGTATAATTCCAGGATCCGTTTTTCCAATAAGCTCTTCTTTTGGATTAATTTGCCAAAACATTTTACACCGGTTGGATAAGAAAAGTTTTTTACACAAAATTTATAACTTACTTTGAAATTTTCTAATCGTCCATACACTTTTTTATTTTCATTTTCTCTTCCTGACCTTGCCTTGCTTTTCATTCGTTCCAGTGTATTCTTTCTCTGCACCGATGTTTCCCTTTCTTTTCTTCTAGTATTCTTTTTGCCTCGTTAATCTCACTAGTCTCTTTTCCTCCGTTTCATGGATAGTTTTTCTGTTCATGTCCGGAATTTTTATGAAGCCAATTTCAACAACTCTGATCTTACAATCAAACTCAATATGGCCTTGTTTGTTCTCACAAGTATTGCATTTTCCTGCCGCTTGGTGTCACTAGGAGCGCAATCGATCAGTTCTTAAATTTCAAAATATAATTAAAATATCAAAACGTGAAAACGTTTTAAATATTTTTTATAGAGAAACGTCCTAATATTTTTTCATGTACAACTGTTGATTCAAACTCATTAATACACATTTATATTTCGGATTTGAATACATGAATATATCTCAGGTGAAGTTAATAAAAAAGAGTATAATAAAAAGACAAAAATTAATTTGCCGGAGAAAATACGCACACACGCAATTGATCAGTTCGAGTGAAAATACACTTGTGAGCCTCGTTTTCGACAAAAGGGATGGGAAATGTCTCGTCTGGTGAAAGGGGATAAAGGATGCCTTCACACATTTCTCTCCGAATCCAAGAAGGCGGATTTTTCAAACTGCTCGTGGCGATCAATCCATCACACTTAATAGTCCCGAATGACGTAAAAAGGGCGTTGAGACAGGTGAATCATTTCATTCGCGGGCAAATACTTTGTTCGGGATTTTGTTGCTAGTCAAATTTTGTCGCTGTCAAAGAATTTCAACGGAACTGAAAATCGGGCATATTTGTTTACCCTTTTTGTTTATTTCCAATGGATATTCAATTCGCCTAAAGTTCAATGATTAGTTCTGTGCGTCAGTATAACTCTTCAATTGTTTTTTCTGTATTACGCTTTTTTCTATATTATTTTAATAATAAAAATTCAAATAAAGGGATTAAGAGTAGTTTATTGCAAATATAGCGCTATGAAAATTTCGAACACTACCGATCAATTGAAAAGATGACAGTGGCGTAGTTGAACAAGACCTCTGAATTCTATTTTTAAGCTTTCATTGTCTTAAAATTCAAAAGATTTTTTAAGTGAATAGCATGAAAATGGATGTTAAATGTGAAATCTAATTCCTTAACCGTAAAGTTCACAAATTAGAGACACACAGGAAAAAAGGGGAGAAAAAAAGAAGAAATGAGGTGAAAAGTCAAAGAAAATGACAAATACAAACTTACAGGTTTAGGGGGGGGATACTCCACGCCAGAGACCTGAAGTCACTCACACATTCATTCACTCAATCGCACAAGCACTAATCCTAAAGATGGAAAAGGGATAAAAAAGGAACCGGGTTTGAGAGAGATTAATCTGCGCCAGGGACCCGAAAATCACACCGTTGCTAGAAGGTTTGTGAGTCTGTACGACCGCGACAGAGACCTACTAGGCAACCACAAACACGCGCACACGTACACACCAAGAGATAAGGGGAAATAATAGGAAAAAAGGGAAAAGGGGTGGGAAATAATACTAGGTTTACGGGAAATTAAACCGCGCCAGGGACCTAGTATCGCGCACAGTGCCGTCGGGCAGCGACAGGGACCTATCAGACGAAGTAATCACGCACACACTCCAATATTGAGGTAAACGTACTGGTACATAAACCTACAGGCAACTGTATGTCTCTAATTTTTTAACTTTATGGTTAAGGAGTTAGATTTCTCATTAAACATCGATTTCGCCATAGTCTCCACCTTTACCAATCTATGGAAATGGATGAAAAAATTAACATTGATAGCCATGGTCCTAACTTATAAAAATGTATACAACTCATCGTGTACATTTTTCAATATCATTCTATTACATAAAGTTGCTAAGATAATTTCACGCTAAAAACCGTTAGATTGGTTACTAACGCATATTACAGCACCTAACTTTTAGTCCATATTTCTGAGAAAATTGATTTTCCGATCTACTATAAATGTGGACTTTTTATATTAACCATTGCTACAATTGTGGGGAAATTTCTTTCTTAATTAAATAAAAATTCTGAGTCATGATGCACCGCCACTTGCTTGGATAAAAAACATCAAACTTTGTTTCTATGTTTTATCGTTGGTAGCTCAATAACTTTGGCTTAGATTATTAAAAGTGAAATACTCCTATAGCCAAACAATTAGAGGGCTAACAACACCCAATGCATTTCGCCCACAAGGTGGGCATCGTCAGGGGCAAAACCTGTTTCAACAGTGACTGGGAGTCAACTTGTTTCTATGAAAAAACTATCGATAAAATTTTTGTTTTTATATCGTCTTTATATTAACTCCCAGTGTGGATGATCTTTTAATAGAACCTTCCTTTAGTGCATCTGGAGATTTTTTTGAAACTTTTAAGCATAATGTGTGTTTTAAATTTCTCAAAATATTTACCACCATGAATATTATTTCCTCTGACTTTCAAAGTGGCGTTCATGTCAACAAATGTAAAAATAATAATTTTACTTGTCCATTATTTTAAATGTTCATGGATAAAATGATACATAGTCAATAAAAATACTATATTCGTACTAAACAATTCAGCAAAGCAGTTCTAATGAAAATTATTGGAGACGCCGTGAATCCCACCAGCAGCCTCCGCCGTCGGCGTCGCTAGGAGAGTTGACCGTGACCTTCTCTTATTCTTCGTTTCCGGGAGCAGAGATCCCCGGACCCACCCGGAGGCCAGCCCCCGGGCGCCTCTACCCACCGCCGCCGCAAGAGGACGACGACGAGGATTACGTGGAGCAGTATGGCTCGGCGGAGCAAGAGGTGGAGGAGGAGCTGTCGAACACGGTGGCGGAGCGGGCGCCCCCCCGCGGGGGGCAGCGCCAGCCGCAGCAGCAGCCGCCCCAGCAGCAGAACGGCGACGCGGGCGCCACCCCCGCGAGAGGCGGAGGTTCGAGGCACTCCTTGCCCACGGACACCCAGATTCCTTCGCCTCCCGACACCTCCTCCGCCTCCCTCCTCGGTCCCATCCTCCTCCCCCCTCTCTTCCTCCTCCTCTGCCTCGTCCTATGACCTACCACCACGGAAGACTTTCAGTAGCTGCCGCGGCGGCCGAACCCCGCTTCCAGGGGAGACACCGGAAGAGAAGCTCGGAGAAGCGGGAGAAGGAGGGAGAAAAGAGGCGAGGAAACTTCCGCCGGATCCGACCGCCCCCCATCCCACCCCCTCCCCCACCTCCTCCCCCCGCCATGCGCCTTCGAACCCCCACCTTTCTCCACTCGAATCCAACAATCTCCCTCCCTCGTTCGCGAGCTTAAAACTCTCTTTCTCTCCAGTGTGATGACAATAAAAAAGAAAAGAGAAAATTTTCAACTGACGTTAGTAAAAAAATAAATAAACCTTTCATCTATTACAAACACGCATTCCAAAAAACCACTCAAATGACTGCTACTTGGAGGTTCCGACGGCGACCTCTTTGCCCCGAGCGAGACGGCGACTCCGCTTTGAAGGGAGGAGTAGATTCGAGGAAGATGCCCGGACGGGGAAGGAGGAGGAGGAAAGCGGGAGTGCTGGGGTGGCCTCAGTTGTTTGTTTTCTGCTGCCTTGGCGACGCGGCGTGCACTAGGTGGGGGAGACGTGCTTTTCATGTGTGGCCTCGTAAAACTGTGGATGTTCCATGTCTCAGCTGGACAATAATAATGCTGGGCAGCTCACCTTCAGTGCAATAACTCGTTCAAACTCGTTTTTAGAGTGACGTTCATTCGCGATGCTGTTGGCGATCTCTCTGTCAAAATATTATATATATATATATATATATATATATATATATATATTCCAAAATGTAACTCCGACTGTCTCTTGCGATTTGAGAATATTAGTTCTGTTATTTTTGACGCCTAATTTGTGTATTTTGACATGTCTTCCATTACCATCTGACTACGGACAAAGTGCACTATACTTATTGACATGCCAATGATTATTTTTTTAGTGTTCTTCTAATTGCGGATATAAAATGTGCGTGTTCCTCTGTTGTCAACTAAAGGGCACTAAGACCCGCGATGAGCATCGTGGAAACACTTTTCTGTAATCAGGGAGTCGAACGCTGACATTCTTGCAGCACAAGTATTTAATGCCTTTATAGTTTCTTTTATAAATGTTGAGTGAAGAGCGTTTTCGTCGGCTTGTAATGCTGAATTTATATCTTCCCAATTCCTCAAAAATATATATCATATCAATTCCAATGAAATTTGAAGCTGAGGTTTTTCTTTCCTAATATTTTTCTTCTGTGAAGTTAATGGCGTTCCTTGTTTACTTGTACATGGAAAATTCGCGTTACATAAACAAAAGGATCGCGTAGAATATTGTATATATCAAAAGCAAAGTTTAATGCGGTCTATATTAATGTTAATGGCTGCATATCTGATCTATTTATGCAATTAATTTTCCATGCGTTAATTTTACGCCAGAAAAACTATCTCCTTTAATTTTCCAATGAAATTAAAATTTTAAATTATACCGGATATGTTATAAATCATAGATTCCGTATAGAGATAATATTATCTTAACATGCTGAAGTAATGCAGTCAGTTGTGTGTGTGCGGTGAAATATCTAGATTTTTGTTCCCTAATACGTACTATTTGTGCCCATCCAACTAATATATCACGCTTCGGAATAACTTCAGCTGCAAAGTCTCGATCATTTTTAGAGATACTGAAGATGAACCGAAGTGTACGACCCAAACTTGGATCGATTGGACAAATAACAACGCCCATCATTCTCCCCCGACGTCCTTTATGTCTGTTGGTACTCAAAACCAAAAGCGCTATTCATTTAGGTTTCTTCGATCATAAGTGAAGTTTTTATTCGACGTAACTCACTATTGTACGAGAATTCAGAGTAATCCGGTTACTTTTTCCGTCCCTAAACCAAAAACTTGAGTTCAATAAAACATTTCAAGATCGATCCCTGATGCTTTAGCCCAATTTAGGTACATACTTCAATTCGATTGTTAGATTTTTGCATTTTCCTTTCGCTTTTTAAAAGCTTATTCGACCCCTGCCAAATACTTTGTAATTAGTCTGTAGAAGACAATATATTCTCTTTGGCATACCAAATACTATTCTGTCGCATCAAGGGATTTAAATGTTGTACTTTAAATGAATATTGTTTGCGTTCTCAACGGTTTTTCCTTTCGCTTTTCCATTACTAGTGGAATGGAACTAAATCCAACCTATCTATTTTCTCCATCGTTTTTTTTACGATAAAGACTGTCGTTTTTCGATGGCCGTTGCAGTTACACCGATATTTTTTTTAATTTTCCATACGCAATAGCTTAATCGCATCGATTTGTTGTAAACAAAAAACAATCGTTTAGTGTAAAATATTTCTTTCCGCAGAGTGCCTTTAGGTGTTTGGTACGATAACAAGAACGGCAGGAACTCAGGATCGTTTTTACATGAATCAAAAAACTTCCCCAGCGTAGATAGGTCATCTCCAGTTACTTAGAGCACTTTCATCTTGTTCAGTAGTTGTGCAGACGTCGCGGATTTTTTCTTGTTTTCTCTCGCGTCATCCGCATGGTCACCTAATGGTCGCCGACGCTAAAATGTAGACATTGCAACGTCGCTTGGATACAGAGAAAATAAATACGGCCAAATTCGGTCCCTTTTGTTATCTCTCTTCGGGCTCTTCATCCCCTTTTATTTTTCCATTGTTTGAATTTTTGTTCCCCAAATCATCATCGTTTTACGTCATCGACGATTAAAAAGTAAATATCGTCGCAAATGTGTATCGTTAATTGAAAATTATACTGTCTGATCATTTTACTATTGCAGTTTTTCCAAGGAATGTGATATATCTAGATATTTTAAATTTACTCTAAATATTCGCGTTCTAATTTGAATCCTAATTTCGTGTCTTATATCTTTCCAAGACTACTATCCGATGCATACATTTTCCAACGTGCGTGAACTGACTTTCCAAATTTTCTCGTAAGACAGAGCTTCAGGCAAACCTACATAAAACTTTCATCGTCCGTGATGATCGTAAAATACTATCATCTTATTTATTAAATTATGTTTTAGAGCGCACAAAAATATAAAATATTACAAGTGAATAGTTTGGAAAAATGTTAATCCATACCCAATAATTGAAAAATAATTATCTATGACATAAGCTGAATGTGAGCAAAAATCAATATTTCTTTGCTATGTTCCTCAACTTTCTCCGGATAATAGCCCTTTGAGACGTAAATATAGCCGAATTTTCTCCTATTATGTACATTTAAATGCATTATCAATGAATAGAGATTTAATGAGAAATGGAGTAATTTTAGAATAAATGTTCAAACTGCGTGTATTTACGCATATTAAGAAATACATGAAAAATATTTCAACGCTGTCCATAAATAAATCGATCTAAAAAATCTAAAAGTTACGTATGCAAAGACAATTGTTTTATTGCTTTAGAAATCGTGGCCCAGATAACAAAATACCAAAGTCCCGTTGGAACGAATTCCCTTCAAATGCATACTATCGATAAATTGAAATGCGAAATCAGAGTCTTCCGCGATTTCATGGTTTTACAAGGTATAACTTTTAAACAATGTAATACCTATACATCTTTACTGAGTAATAAAGCCAGCTTCCGCATTATAATTGACTGTGTCGTCCCACGTTAAGAAGTAAATAATTGATGTATGACTTTTTGTTATATTATGAACAAAGAAGAACTTAAAAGAGAGTTCTCAATTGCGGTTTCGTATTTTTTACAATTACTTTGAGTTCAAATCACAGGCGTCAACTTGGAAGTAACTTACCTGTTCATGTTGAATAAATCTATTTTTCAAGAATTTACGAAACCAATTATTTCAGACAGAAGAAAATATCTTTAGTTTTTGGTACATTTTTATTCGTTTTAATAAATTCCTCGAACAACTACTCAAACGCGTCTAATCCGAACAACCATTCATCGCTTTCAATTGAAACTTAATGGCTTATAAACATTCCCTGTCAGTTCATGACTTACCTCAATACTTTGGAAAGGAATAGAAATAGACATCATTCTTTGTTTGACTCCCTGGTTGCAAATAAATAAAAATACGCACACGTGAAATGTTCACGGCCAATTATAATACCATATTAGTTTCCACGTATAGATTGCCTATTACATATTTTCGGCGGATTGCCGTTTTTATTTTATCTCAGTTATAAATCATAACTGTGTTGGTTCTACTATCTCCAAGGCGCCAGAGTAGTATCAACAGTTACTGTTAAATTTATCCCCAACGCAGTTTTCAACAAGTCTTCAATCATGATCAGCATTGCAATCATGAGCGGAGGTAATATGTAACACAATCAAGCATGTTGTGCAATCTCTATAAATGCTCTGTAAATTTTTAGCCTGAAGGAAAATGCTTCCAGATTACATGTTAACAGTACACCGTATATCCTCCTGTGTTTTAGGCCGTTTGTGTGATGTTTCGCATAACGGAAATGAATGGTGAATCGTAATTCTCACGTAAAGATGGCCTTTCTCAGCCACGTAAACTCGATATTAGTTCTTGTAAATCGCGGGATCACCGTGAATGGCGCTAGAGTAACCAAAATGGTCGATCCTGACCCCATCCCTAATTCCCTTAAGCCTCTTTCTTCCATATTTTTCCATATCCCTCGCATTCTTCTATTAACTGTCGGTAGCACGTACTCGAAATTATAATCGTGCAGTTATTCCGTCGAGGGACATGTACCCACAATTAGCCTTTTTCATTCCTCTTCCAACAAAGGATATCAGCTTCGGTAAAAAGAAGTAGACGTTTGTTTTTTTAATGCATCTATAAGAAGCCTATACGGATGTTTTTCAAACGCTGGGAGGCTCCAAAGAGCGCAATTCTGCCAATTATTTGAATGAAAACAAAAAAATCAATAAATAATTACTCATACGCTGTCGTCCTCTGGTGAACGATTTGCTAAACGTGTTAATTTAGATTCGTGTATTCCTCTGATAATCGTTCTGAACTTTCGGCCTCGCGTCTTAAAAAGCTGCAAATTCTTCTTTACGTTCTCTAACCTGGGTCTGGATGATTCGGGCCCTTACATCATCTTTTGTACAGACATTTTATAGCAGCGTTTACAAATGGGCCAACGCCGTTATAAACAACGATGCTACCCTTGTTCATAAAGACACCCAGGCCCACAGAGTGATAATAGATGAAATGGCCGACGTCAAGTATTGGCAATCCGCGGTCCAGCCGCCGTATTAGTTGACGAGCGAAGAGATTTCTTGATGGCCATGGGCACTAGTGGTATCTATTGATTCGCATAATTCTTGAAAAACAACATTACCCCTGCAATTTAAGAAGGAGCGTTAATGCTCCCCTACGGCTGAGTTACTGCCTTGTAACAAGGAATACAAATAGCACGAACAGAAGTTAATATTAACCCCATTATTTGTTAATGATATTATTTCCCAAAAAACATGAAAAATATTTGTATAAATAAAGAATAGTTGTAAAGTCGAATGCAAATATTATATGTTTAAAAAACTGTAAATAAAAATAAATTCAAAAAGATGTTTAAATTGTGTTTTCCTATTTATTGTGCCGCTCCTCTCTTTCACCCTGTATTTTTAATTCAGACACACGAAAAATTCTTTGGTTTTACATTTGATTTCTTATTGCTATGTTGGCTAATTAGTGAGAGAAAACTTTGTTTTCTTTCGTTCTCACAAAGTTAGTCATTTAAGCGGAACTCTTTTTTACCAGTTTTCATTATGATAAAAATCTTACGTGCTAATTATTTCAATAAACATTTAATTGTTTGATTCGTTAAGTAATAATAAATTTTTATTTTTAAAAGTGCTTTAGACGATAGGGACTCGATTAGTAGTCATTTACCTCACAATAATATAGTATCTGTATGATGAACTGGAAATTCATCTGTTCAAACTTGCGCGTAATTGACGCGTATAGAAGTGCACTTCCTGTTTGGAAAGCTACTCGGGTACAGAAGAAGTGCGAAAATACGATAGCGTCTATTTTGCATATAACAGTTTTGTGCAGAACATAGGGATGGTTTCTCGTCGAGCCATGATTCGTCTCAGTAAGTATATTACTATCTTTGTATAAATGTTTACGCATATTATAATACGTACTAATTCATTTATTTACGCAAATAATTAGCAATAAAAGAGTTGGTGGTACCTAGAGAAGTGTATGTCCCAGTAGACAATTTGTTTTGGTTTTGCTTGTACGTAATTTTCAATAATTATAAAATGTTACTTTAATGCTTGAACTGAAACGTTTTACCTAATCATATTAAAAATACAGTTGACTATTTCCTTGCCAAACGCGAAGATTTTTCGTAGCGAAATGAATCAAAGCCTAATGGGAAGAGAGGTGTGCAACAACCGAATGATTTTTGTGTACGGGGCTTGTCGGAATGAAACCGTGGATGTGAGCGTATGTATGTCAGATCGATGAAAATCTAAAATCTGTTTTTTTCTTATTTATCACTCGTCGGGGTAAAGGAGTAAAATAACAAAATAGTTTTGTTATCCGTAAACTCAGTTGTCACGTACAAACATCTTCCTTTAAATAATCATACCGGAACGCAAAATGCGCTTCACCTCGGTACACTGGAAAAGTGAGTATACTTCCAACCTCAGTTATTACGAATGGAATATTTGGGAAAAGTGACATCTTCTAACTTAAATTTAGTTTAATTCATTTGACAGTAAAGTATGTTCGGGAAGCACATATCATAAAATTCATTTTGAATAGATATGCGATAATGCTTTCCCAAAAATCCTCTCACCTTTGTAAAATATATTATGATACGTAATGCTTCTTCTTTTTGTGATTAACAGTTGCTATGAACAAAAGGAATATAATCGCTATCTCTCTGGTAATAGCTCACGGTGATACATATTTACGCCGGATTTAATGAATTGTTTGTGCTATTATTACTAACTAAAAAAGAAGTTCTCATTAATTCTGGTGCATATTTTGTGCATATATAAAATATATGCATGTAAAAATTGCTAAAAATTCAGAATTTGTAAGGTATTGTTTTGGTTTTACGGCTTCGAACAAAATACAAGGTTGAGAGAGTGAGCCTTCGACGCACAATTAAAAGAAAAATAGTTCTCTTTTATCCAATTTGTGTGTTCAAACTGTCGAAACTGTCAAATTTCATTTATTTTTAGTGGCCGAAGGGAGACCAAGCATTTTACTTAGCATCGCGAGTCTGAGACGGCCGCTTCCATTACGAAGGCAAAGGCGCATGTTTATCAATACTTTCGGAGTATGGTATTTTTCTGTTCGGATTGCGAAACATTTTTCAAGTGCAATCGAAGCTTCGAGTACTGCGAAAATGTAACCTATATCGAGCGCAGCTGTGATAACGGAGTGAAGAGCAGAATATCTTTATGTCGCACTGATGAATCACACGCACACCAGTTTGAAAGAGGTCGTGTTCCACTGTTTGTAGGAACGTACGTACGTTGAGGCCTGCGGTGAGGGAGAGCGCCACCACGGTCGGCTTTCAAATAGTGCGGTGGGAGGAGGAGAGGGAGAGGAGTAGGAGGAGGGGAGAAAGGGAGGAGGGAAGAAAGGGAGGAGGGCAGAAAGGGAGGAGGGGAGAAAGGGAGGAGGGGAGCACCCAATGCCCCCGGGGGCGCAATATCCCAATATCCCGAATACGGAAAAAACGTATCAACGACGCGCAAACACACTCGCGGAGACATTTTCTCTTTTTCGTTTTAATTTGTCGAGTTATTACTGTGACAAGTTTCGTAGTCCCGTCACTTGTATAAGCGATGCATTCTTTGTATCGGGGTTTTGAGTTTTCATTTATTCTAAAAACAAAAGATGAACGTTCGTGTAGGAATCTTTAAAAAAATCACCTTGACTTAAATTGCATGGGTCTAAGTATGTATGCTTATATATATTAATTTACTAATTCTCTGTCCGGATAGTTTCCCTCAAATCAACTTTCTAGTATATATCGCTACTAGTTCCACAGTAAGTAAGCACTGGATATATATACATACTAGTAGAAGGTGCTTGCATACTGCAAGCATTTCATCTCACCTTCAAAAAACATTAATTTTTCAGAGAGATATTTCATCATGAGAAATATATCTTTAATTCTAAAGATTTCTCCTCTGGACCGGTTTTCGTTTTTTAATTCTGGATAAATTAATGGGCTAAACAATCACTAATTTTTTCAATTTTAGAAATATTATACTTTTCCCACATTGGGGTAATAATGCCAAACATTACCGCCAAATTTTAACTTTGTAGTACATTTAGAAGTGAAATAACATTTATCTAATTGTTTAAAATTAATTAATTTTTAACGGCCGCAATAACAATTTCGTGGATACACTGAAATATTTATTCGTTTGTATAAGCTATTCTCTAAATAACTTTAAAATGCCAACTCCGTATCTCGCCGCGTAGTATCTAAACATTTACCTAGTTGTTTAAACTTTACGAATTTCATGGATATATTGAAATGTTTATTCGTTTATATAAACTAAACACTAATTAACTTAAAAATTTCAACTCTCTAACTTGTCCCGTAGTATCTAAACATTTACCTATTTATTTAAATTTTAAGAAATTTTAACTGCCAAACAAATTAAAATATCAAAATTTTTATAATCCCTAATTCGTTTTTTTACAAATCCTACCTCTAAAAAAATTTCAGCTCCGTAGATAATTCGAAAATACCTAAACCTTGAAAATTTGTTTAAATAATTGCAAATTTTTAGTGGCCGCATTGTTGCACTTTTTTAAGATTTTCGTTTTTATAGTCGGTTTTGCACTAAATCGTACCTAAGAAAAAATTTCGAATCTCCAGCTCATGTGGAAGTGCCTAAACATTAGTATCCTCCTATATGTTATCATTATATATAGTACTAGTAGAAGGTGCTTGCATACTGCAAGCATTTCATCTCACCTCGAAAAAACAGTAATTTATCAGATATATTTCCTCATGGGAAATTTTTCTTTATTCAAAAGAGTTCTCCACGGGACCGAATTTCGTTTTTTCCTTATGGAAAAATAATCGATTAAAACAATCGCTAATTTTTGCTATTTTAGGAATATTATACTTTTTCCACATTGGGTTAATAATGCCACACATTTCTGCCAAATTTTTAATTTGTAGCACATTTAGAAGTGAAATAACATTTATCAATTTTGTTAAATTTAAATAATGTATAACGGTCGCAAGACCAATTTCATGGACACAATAAATGTTTATTCATTTATATAAGCTGAACTCTAAATAATTTTAAAATTTCAGCTCCCTAACTCGCCGCGTAGTGTGTAAACATTTACCTATTTGTTTAAAATTTAAGAATTTTTAACTGCCAAACGAATTAAACTATCAAAATTTCTATTATCTCTATTTCGTTTTTTTACAAATCCTACCTTTCAGCTCTGTGGCACATTCGGTAATACATAAACCTTGAAATTTAGTTTAAACAATTGCGAATTTTTAGCGGCCACTTTTTTAAACTTTTCAAGATTTTCGTTTTTTCTAGTCGGTTTTGCACAGAATTCTACTTAAGAAAACAATTTCGAATCTCCAGCTCATTTGGAAGTGCCTAAACATTAGTACCCTCCTATATGTTATCGTTATATATCGACGTTTCTTACAGAGACAGGCAGACAAACGACTTTATTTAGGGCGAAATTGATACTATATAGTCCCTTCTTACATTGAACCCTTTCGTCATATAAGTAATTACAATATTTACATATTAAAAGAAATTGACTTACATAAATATTACAGTAAAATATATACAAATTACATGTTAATTATATATTGGTTAATAGATCACAGAGTATTACCAAAGAATATTGTTAGTTTTGTGGGTCGAAAAAAACTGTGTATCAGCTAAATTTTAACACAGAAAATATTTCCCACTGCGGAAAATGCCTACGAAGAGAAGAGAGGTGTAAAAAACCGCGAAAAATTCCTAAATAGTTCAGTGAAAGAGGAAAAAAAAGAACAACAATAATTTGAGAAAAGGAGAAAAAATCATATATAAATACACACATTAATATCCATAAAAGGGAGGGGGTGAGCGGTAAATAGGGATTGTAGGGTAAGATATGCCTGGGAGATTACATCGTAATTATGATACAGCAAAATAAAGTAAAATAAAATTATGAATTTATGCCTAATAAGCGCATCCTTGTGACAACCTGAAAGAGAAGATAGGGAGTGGTTCAATGCATGGAGAGTGAGAGGAGATACTTCTGATACAAGCGTTTATAAGTGCCTAGAGATAGAGAGTTTTTTATTAAAGTTGGAAGGCCATTCCAGAGTTTGCAAGCAGTGACGGTATAGGTTTTGTTGTAAATTTCTGTTCTATGAAGTGGAGTTCGTAATTTATCGCATCCTCAGGTATTGCATTGGTGAACTGTATTAATGGCCAAATGAGAAGAAAGATAACATGGGATGTGATTGTTAAGAACTTGATACAATAGGGAGAGGAGGTGAAAGTTTCTTCTAGATTCAAGTTTTAGCCAGGAGAGTCGACGGGAGTATTCTGAGACATGGTCAGACTTTTTAAGATTAAAGATGAATCTGATGCAGGCATTATGAGAACGTTGTAGCTTAATCGCGAGATCCTTTGATAAGTCCTGGTATACAGTATCACAATAATCGAAGTGAGGAAGAATTAGAGAGGTCACTAGCTGTATTTTTAGTGAAGACGGAAGAATATTAGTGAGATGCCTTAAAGTGTGTAAGGAAGAGTTTACCGTCTTGCAGACTTTTATTACGTGATTCCAGGTAAGCGTTTCATTAATTAGAATGCCGAGATTTTTTATGATTTTGCAATAGGGAATAACTGAGCCATTCAAAGACAGAGGAACTGATTCCGCAAGGTTTATAGAAGTCAGTAGTTTTGAATAACCGATTAAAATGGCCTGAGATTTCAAGGGGTTTATGTTGAGATGATTATCATAGCTCCATTCTTGAAGTTGAGCCAAGTCATGATTTATGTTGGCAATGGAAAGAGATAAGTTATTGGGTTTGGTGTCTAAGTATATTTGGAGATCATCGGCGTACAGATGATGCTTGGAGTAAGTTAAATATTGAGAACAATCATTAATAAATAGGGAGAACGACAGGGGACCTAAAATTGAGCCCTGCGGAACGCCTTGGTTAACATTAAGCCGTGAAGACGAGGAGTCGTTGGAGATGACTTTTTCGCTTAGGTACGAGGAGAACCAATCTATTGCAGGTGAAGAGAATCGCATGCAGCGGAGTTTTGCTAGGAGTATGTCTTTGTCTACTGAGTCGAATGCTCTGCTAAAGTCAAACAACACTAGTACTGTGAGTTTTCTGTCATCCATGTGTCTGCGTATATCATCGGTGATTTTAATTAGCGCGGTGGTGGTGCTATGTGACCTCCGAAAGCCAGATTGATGGGAGTCAAGAAGATTATTTGCGTTGAGAAAATCAGTTACTTGTTCATGCGCAAGTCGCTCAAGAGCTTTTGATAAAGTGGGAAGGAAGCTAAACGGCCGTTAGTCATTGTTTGCGGAGAGAGATTTCTTAGGAATTGGGCGGACTAACGCGTGTTTCCATTGCGATGGGAATTTTCCCTGTAATAAGGAGTGGTTGACAATGTTAGTAAGTACGGGGAGTAGTAGATGTATTAATTTGTTTATGATAATTATAGGAATACATCAGCACCCTGGGCTGTAGTTTTGATTCTGCGTATTGCTGAAAGTACGTTAAATTGCGAAACAGCTTTAAAGTGGAATTGTGGAGAACCGGATGACTCGTTCGCTTTTACAGTAAGACTACTAATTAATTTGCGTTTTCGTTCTATGTCGATTGTTGTTGGATTCGTCGAGAAGCTCTCGTTAAGAGAATCTAGTGATATGTTTGAAGGTGAGGAAAATTCCTTGGACTTGCCAATTCCAAGGTGTCGCAGATTGTTCCATAAGGCGGATGTTGTTACATTGGAGCCAGATATAGAATAAGCGAATTTTATTTTGGCATTTCTAATCTGTTGCTTGGTTTTGTTTCTAATATTTTTGTAGGTATTGAACGTATTTGAGCATTTATTTGATTTGAAGAGACGAAAAATTGAATCGCGTCGAGCCATCAATAGTTTTAAATCGGCCGTTATCCACGGGGCGCGAGGTTTAGAGACGCGTGTGGTTTTGATGGGTGCGTATTTATCGAGTAAATGTAAAAGAAAAGTGTTAAGTGCTTCAATTTTTGCGTAGTCAAGGTTTTTAAAATTTCGTTGAGAGATGAATTTCTGCTTAAATTTCGGAGAGTTTAGGGAGTAGGCTAGAAAAATTAAGTCATTGGATGAAATGCCCGGGACAGGTAGTTGACCATGTGTGCAAACTTTATCTGGGTTAGCAGTAACTAATATATCAATCCAAGTGGAAGAATTTTTAGTGTTATTTGTGGGTTTTAATGGTAGTATGCTGAGGTTGTGCGATGTAAAAGAGTTTTTAAAAAAGACGGCATCGGAGGAGCTTGAGGCAAAATTTGCATTAAAGTCACCAGCTATGATTAGGTGCTCATAATCGTGTCTTAAGTTGGCAATGATCTCGCCAATGTCAGATAGATAACCAATTTTTGAAGGACGATAAACGATTCCTAACAATATTTTTTTTTAATTGACGACTACTTCAAGGAAGAGATATTCAGGTCTGCGGGAGTATTGTGCGTCGCTGATGGCAATTACAGAGAAGGAGAAGGAGGATATAACATATACATAACATACTAGTAGAAGGTGCTTGCATTCTGCAAGCATTTCATCTCACCTTGAAAAAACATTCATTTTTCAGACAGATATTTCATCATTACAAATATTTTTTTAATTCTAAAGATTTCAACTCCGCAGCGATTTTCGTTTTTCCCTTATGTAAAAATAATAGATTAAAACAATCCTCAAACTTTACAATTTTAAGAATTTTATACTTTCTCCATTGTGGGGTAGTAATGGTAAACATTTCTGCCAAATTTGAAAGTTGTAGCACTTCTAGAAGTGAAATAATATTTTTTAATTTTAAACATTTTTAACGGCCGCCGTAATAAATTTATGGAGAGATTTAAATGTTTATTTGTGGAAATGCACTTCTCTGTAAATAACTTGAAATTTTCAGCTTCCTAGCTCATCCCGTAGTACCTAAACAGTTATCAATTTGTTTAAACTAGCCCTTTTCAATCCACTGACGGATGAAAGCCTTCCCTAGACAATTCCAGTTTTCCCTATCAACTGCTTTCCTCCTCCAAGTTGGCTCTAGGAACTTCACAAGCTCTCTGTCTCATCTGTCTTTCGGTCTCTTGATGTTTCTTAGCTTCTCGTTTTCTTTCTTACCCAGTCGTTCCTTTTGAGGTCTCCTCGGGTGATCCCAATCATACATCTCGCCATGCTTCTCTGTGTTGTTTGCAGGCGCTGGACCATTCTGGCGTCCGTGGTCCATGTTTCCCATCCATATGTCAAAACAGACAGAACACATTGGTCATACAATCTCGTTTTCAGAAAGACTGGAATATTTGATTTGAAGATGTTTCCATACCTGCCAAAAGCACTCCATGCCATCTTCACTCTCCGTTTGATCTCTCCAAGAAGTGATCCGTCTGTAGTGATAAGTTGACCCAAGTAAACGTATTTTGTGACCTCTTCGAGTCGAGTCTCGGGATTTGTGAAGGATTTGTACATGACCTTTGTTTTATTAAGATTCATTCTAAGCTCAGCTTCTTGGCTTGCCTGCTCCAGTTCCTTAAATATTCTACGGAGCCCTGCTGGGCTCCCTGCTAACAGTATGATGTCATCAGCAAATCGCAAGTGACTCAGATAATCTCCATTTACCTTTATACCCTTTTATTCCCAGTCTAACGTTTTGAATACTACTTCTTCTATGGCTGCAGTGAATAATTTAGGAGACATAGTATCTCCTTTCCTCACTCCCTTTTCGGTCTTAAAGACACTAGTTTCTTCATTCAGCTTGATAGACGATGTCGCGTTTTTATAGATATAGCCATCTTCTAACATCAATGCCACCAGCTGTCTCTTACCAATCGAGAAATGCTGTTTAATTTTTTTATAATTTATATTGTTTTCTATAGTTTTCTCGATTAGTGCATAATTATATTTCTTCACATCTTCTTTGATGGACTTCTTAATAGTTTTTTTAGTTTTGTGAAGTGGATCATTTCCTTAGGGTCTTTAGTCACCTTCATTTCCCTTCTTTTCTTCATCAGAATTCTAGTTTTTTCAGATAACTCTTTATCTGGCTTAACTTTAACACATTTCCGTCTATTTCTAGTGCGGTTTCTCTGAGCACCTCTGTTAACTTTAATTCCGCTTCTTGGTCTTCTAGTAAATTGAATCGATTGCGGATTTCAAGCTGAAATTCTTCTTTTCTCTCATTTAGCACTTGTACATTAATGATAGGCCTAGGCTTCCTTATCACTCGTGAACTCAAAGTGCCTCTACGATGCAATTTTTTTCTTCCCTTTCTTCAGTCGGACTTTTCGAAGAAAGAATAGTTTACGGCTCAATGTCTCTAGTCAATCAGTCGCAACTGTCAAAATATTTTCGGTCGTAATCGATTGATGAGAAAGAATTTATTCCGGTTAATAAGTAGGTGTGATACTTTATTCATCAAACTATTAAATTGAAGTAAATGTAGGTAAATTAAACAACAAAATTGCAGCCATCTTGACTGGAAACTAAAATACGTCGTTTAAAGGATAGTCTTGGGCGAGGATATGCTGTCTGGATTAACATTTCGAGCCGAAGTAGGTGGTCTGAAGAAGGGAAGAGAGAGGCGAGGAATTGAAGAGTATGGCAGTGTTCCAACGAAGCCCGCATGGAAGATCGGGGAAAATAAGGGATACCTCCCCCCTTCCCCCAACTTCCGCCCCGCGCACCAATCATAAGCCCAGCGGATGACTTCCTCGAGCCTTCATCCCTCCTTAATCCCTCTCGACACCTCTCCCTCATTCCCCCCCTCACCTCCCTCACCCCCTCCCTTCCCACATCCTCTTCCCTTCGCCTCGAACACGCCCTCCGACACAATGGCACAACCCTCTTCCCTTCCAATCCAAGTCAGAATCACCGCTTCCCTTTCCTCTTGCCGAATACGATTCCCTTCCCAAACCTCATCCGATATACTCCGCTTTCTAACCGCCATCAGCGGAATATTACGGCCGATAAAAGATCCAAATAATTCGTTTTGTGATTCGAGCGTAAAATCTCGAGATCTTTTCTGCAGACTTAAGAAAATATTACGTGGAATTGCAGCTCTACATTTTGGTACCATTGGAAATCCGAAATGTTTTTATCCGACGATATACTCCCTCGATCTCAGGAGATTCGCGATTCGACGGAATTTATGCGTGACTTTTTGTTAGAGAGAGAGCATTACGCCTCTCGTGCTCCCATATGGAGAGCGTAAAGGCTCTCGGAGCGCTTGAGAAGGCGATGGGGATGAACGCCACGAAGCAAACTTTTTCTTCGACTTTCGGTATGTTTTTGCCGCAACCTATTCCAACGTTAACCGGTTGAAACGATGAAATATATTCCCCAAAGCGATTATTTCAATCGAATGAAAAATGTCAACATGCACCTATGAGATAAATAACACCTCCTTTAAAAGGCAACTGCTCTTGTTATTTTTGTAATGGAAAACGTTTAATGAGACAGATACAGGCTCTGTGTGCCTCTTGAAAATATCCCGATCCTTCGATCCCTGTTTTAGGTGAATCGCGTAGTGAATCGATGTAAACTATGAATAGATTATATTTTTGTACTCTTATTTTGAGGGTGTTATTTATCCGGTTTGTTTTTTACTCTCCGTAAAAATTTATGTAATTTTACCTTTTGAGAAATACTCATTTTTATTCATTCCAAATTATGTTTATTTCTCGTCTCTCGCTTGTCACTTTGATAAACGCCCATTTTTTAAGCGGACAGGATTTTTTGCGAAGAGTTGTGTTTTTTTCATCCACCCGATTAGTTCTAAGCGTAATAAATTCCATTCCGCCGAGACGTGACATTGTACACGAGAAAGATATTTCGTGGCCTTATGACAAGGAGCCTTTAAAGGCCTCAGTTCTTTTCTTGCCCCCTCGGGCCGCCCGCTCCTTCGGATACAGAGCCATTCATTTCGCCAGTCTTCTTTTTGTCGATGAGATGAAAACTCGACTCTGCAGTTCCGGGCCAATGCTCCGAGTCGTGTCTATAAGGCCTCGCTCGGGGATAAGCGCACGACGAGGGAGATAGGAGAAACATCCCGTGTTTTTTTAGTGTATGGTCACCCTGAAACCCAAACCAAACGAAAACGATTTAATGTTTTACATATTAATCCATCGCCATTGAATTCCCTTGTAACATATGACTAAATCGGTCATAATTAAATTTTTTTCTATTTATTTTACGTAGTATTTATAGCTAGAAGGAAAAAATCATTGAATAGATATGGGATGTATAGTTTGGTAAAATAGGATGAAATGAAGTTCAAGAGCAGAATGTAATATTTCTGTGTGTTATTGGTAATAACTGAATATCATCATCATCATAGGTAGTCTGTCCGTAGACAGGTCCGTGATTATTCATGGTTAAACCTGGTTCTCCATATACTCCTGTTTTCCGCTGTCCTCTTCATATCTTGATAACTCTGTTTCCTTTTCAAATCATCTATCAGCTGAAACCTTTCCCTACCTCTTTCCCTTTTTCCGTCTAGTTTTCCTTCTAACACGTCTTTATTCATACTCTCTCTCCACAGCTAATGTCCAACCCAGTTGGCCTTCCTCTATCTAATAGTCGGTATAATCATTTGCTTCTCTCCTACTCTTCGTAGCATTTCATCGTTCTTCATCTTATCTATCCATTTTATCTTCATCATTCTACTCCAATTCCACATTTCAAATCTTTCCAAGTATTTGATGTCATTTTTCCTTAGCGTCCATGTTTCTGCCCCGTACAAAGCTATACTCCATACATAGCATTTTATGAACTTCTTGCTGATACCTTCCCTTATATTACCCGTAAGCAGGCGTTTCTTTCTTCTGAAAGCCGCTTTTGCTTTTCCAATTCTAATCCTGATCTCATCCATACATTTTGCTTCTCATGTTATGATGATTCCAAGGTATTTATAGTCTGAAACTTGTTATAAAGGCTTTCCTCCAATACAATACATTTCTATTTATCATTTTCTGGAGTTCCTTTTCCTTTCTTGCCTGAAGTACTTGATCACCCACGTATTTTACTCTTCATATAATTCTTCCTCCAATTTTGAAATCTCCTGTGCCTTCTAACGCTTCTTGAATTAGACTTTCTCCATATATATTGAATAAGGTCGGCGATAGGCAGCAGCCCTGTCTTACTCCTCTACCGGTATTCACTCTGCAGGTGTCCTCATTCTCCAACCTGACCTTTACAACTTGATTCACATATAGATTCCTAATCAGTCTCCTGTCTTTCCAGTCTACACCTATATCCTTCAATATCTTCATCAACATTACCCAATTTACTCTATCAAAGGCCTTCTGCCAGTCTACGAAACATACGCAGATATCTTGACTGTACTCTATTTCCCTTTCTGGTATGATTCTAACTACCCCTATATCATTTTTAGTTCCTCGTCCTTTTCTGAAATCGAATTTCTTCAGCCTTTTTCTCCAGTCCTCGTGATGATCTTCGACGTGTGTGACAGAAGGCTTACCGTTCTGTAGTCTTTACACTGCATTGCCTTTGGCTTCTTCTTTAGAGGGATCATTTTTACTTCTGGGAAATCCTGAGGCCACTCTCTTAAATCTTATTAGTTAATTTTGTGATCACTTTTAGTCCTCCTGCTCCCATGACTTTAAGTACTTCAGCCGGTATTCCATCTCTACCTGTGGCTTTCCCTTTCTTTAGTTCCAATATCGCTTTTTCTACTTCACTCTTCAAAATACTTGGTCCTAAGTTGTCTTTTTCAATGTTTTCCTCATCTTCCAGTTCTATTTTTGCCGATCCTGCC
This sequence comes from Tanypteryx hageni, assembly GCA_028673005.1. Lineage (NCBI taxonomy): Eukaryota > Metazoa > Arthropoda > Insecta > Odonata > Petaluridae > Tanypteryx > Tanypteryx hageni. The sequence goes on from CM054116.1 coordinate 134,126,591, forward strand.
TGCTTGCTGTATAGTTCCTTAATGTATTCTCCCCATACCTGTGCTACATCCTTTGTTTCTGAGACTATCTTCCCATCCGTATTCATAATTCCTTTACCACAAATTCCATTAGACATCTGATATTCTAATTCCAGTGCTCTAGCGTACATCATATCGTACCGTCCTAATTTGCCATTTCTTGTATTTCATCACATTTTTTTAATCCAATTTTCTCTACATTTATCTGTTACCTTTCTCAACTCATTGTTTATACGTCTATAGTTGGCTCTACCTTCTTCACTGTTAACGTTTTTCCATTTTCGTCTCTCATCCATTTTCTCCAGCATTTCCTTAGCGATCCATGGTTTTCTGGTTTTCTTCTCTTGTTTTCCAATCTCTTTATCCAAGGTATCCTTGATACTGGTTTTAATTTCTTCCCATTATATTTGCACGGTCTTTGGTTTGTTTCCCAAATTTCTTAGACGATCTTCCAATTTCATGCTGACTACATCCTGCCTTGCTTTCAGTTTTCTGTCCCAAGTTTTCTTTCTCTTCTCGTTTTTCTTATTTGTTTGAGCTTTGTACTTACGTCGACTATTAAAAGGCTGTGTTCTGAAGCAATGTCTGCTCCTGGCAATGCCTTGGCGGTCTTTATGCTGTTCCTGAATCTTTTGTTTTCCTAGGATGCAATCTATTTGGCATCACTCTTCCCAAGTCCGTAATGTCCGACAACATTTTCTTCCTGTCCTTCTCAGACTATGCTGTTACAATCTCCCATTATTATGCAGTTTACCTTTCCTCGTCCGTCTTCTACGTAAATGTCATTAATTTGCTCATAAATCTCCTCGATTTCTTCATCTTCATGAGCTGACGTTGGCATACATACCTGGATTATCAGCATATCCACTGGGACTGCTTTTAGCTTTATTGCCATCAGTCTATCGTTCGTTGCTATTATCTTTGTCACGCTCTTCATCATATCTTTCCTAAGTACCAGAGCAACTCCCCTTTCCCCAGTATTTCCTCCAGAGTAAACTACCGTGAACTCTTTAGAGTCGAACTGTCCTTCTAGTTTCTCTCAATCCTATAATGTTAACTCTATTTCTTCTAATTTCTTCTTTCAAGTTCTCTAGCTTTCCTGCCTTTCTCATAGTTCTTACGTTCCAAGTGCCTATTCGTAAATTACTTTCGACAAATGTTTTCCTCAAGGCATTACCCGCCCGGAGATCCGATTGGGGGACTATTTTACCTCCGGATTGTTTTACCTCGAGATAACTCGTATTGTCCAACCATATAATCATTACTGGGGATTCTAATATGGTAGTTTCTCTCTTGATTTCCACATCGCAGTACTGTAGCCGTTCAAATCGTCCCGATCACGCCTACAGCTGTATTGGATATAGACCCAGGCAATATCATTTGTTTTCGGCTCTATACCATACTGAAAGTACTGCTGCCTACTACCAGGCACCGATGATGGTTTTTTTTAACCTCCATTCGCGGGGTTTGAACCCCGGAACTTTGTAATGGGGAGCCGACACGCTAACCACTATACCACCAGTGCGATATAACTGAATATAAAAAATGCTATATTAAATACCGCATAATTGAGTCAGCAAAAGGATATGTTACAAATATATTTAATATAATTTTTTATTTGTCTTTTTTGAAGCGTGTTCATTTTTCAAGTTCCTGCAAAAATTTTAATTGATACTAAGGATATTTTTCTTTGCACAGCTAGTTAAATTGAGGTCTATTCTTAACATTTCCATCTCTTTCACTGTCAAAAAGTAATTAATTTTACAGTCACAATTGCGATATTGTGGCACGCTAGAGAATGTTAAACTCGGAATAAATATCGCGCGGAACCGAAAGTGTTATGTGCAAAACTCAAACAGAATACGAAATTGTTCCAAGAGGTGACGTAAATGAAAGGCTGGCGTCCGATTCTGAAAATATGGAGACAAAGGGAGAAATCTGAATAACGCGGCCTAGAAGCGAGCGCCTCCTAACTCATTTGATAACACTAAATAAATTGAAATATCAGCCCATTTAAAAAAATGCCCGTCTCCTATAACATTTCATTTTCAAAGAAACCACCTCATTTTAGAATTTTAATTTGAACTGGCAGAATACGTTTAAAATTTAGTAATTTTAACCATAAATATAATGAGCCTTTAACAATTTTTTTGGAAATACAGTCTTAAAAAAGTTGCAATACACATAATTTTTATTTCTGTTCAGAAATACGAAGCCAAAAATTATTTTTTTAATATCCTATGTCTCTCGTACTTTTAAAATATTCTCTCTTCTCGCCTACCCTCTCTCCATTTCATTCTGTCTTCTCCTCTCGCCACCTCTCACAATTTTCACCATCTAACCCTCCTTATTAAGTGGCCCCAAGGTCATATCTCACCACGGCTTATACCTCTCCCTCCATTTCTCTTTCTCTCTCTCCCTCCCCTGTCTCACCCTCCCTCTCCTTCCCTCCCTCCATTTCTCTCTCTCTCTCTCTCTCTCTCTCTCTCTCTCTCTCAACTCCTAACCAACCCACAATTCCTCATTCCCAGAGAAAGCCTACCTCCGGTCCGCCCCTACTCCCTAATATTCACCCCTGTCCAAAATCCCTGTGGGTCCCCGCAACCCAAAACCGGCGCCCTGTCCCTCACGACGGCGAACAATCTCTTGGGTTCCGCATAAATGAAATGAATCTCTTTATTCGTGCATTCGTTCATCTGAGGTATTACAAAAATCGAGGGTTCGTGGACTCGTGCACTTTTACGGTTGGTTTTCTTTAACGTTCTTTTTTCTTGTTTGGAAGCCATCTTGGCTTTAGCATTCCGTCCACTAAGCTAGAAAGAATACACTCGAAACGGTCGGAGGGAAGGAACGGCTACGCCATAGTCTGAACGAGCCGCGACAAAGAGCTAAACGGATTAAATTGCTCCCCGGTGACAAGAGTGAACGACTGTATACCTGAAAGATTATTCATATTTAATGAAACATGGCTTTAATTCTAATAATCTGAAATAATGCGTGTTAAGTAAATGGAAAAGGTGACTCTCTATGGAATCGGATTAAAGTGAAAAAATCTGATTTGGCCACCACATGACTTTCTCCATACCTGTAATATTTCTAAAAACACCAAATAGGTTACATAATAATAAATATTTTAAGAAACGGCGAGAAAATTTTTGACTTCTTAAAGAACAGAAATAAACTCAAACCATAGCTTGCTGATATTGAATATAGCCACAAAGCTTCAACAATTAAGAAAATTAAAAAAAGCGTTACTACGATGTAACTAAGCGTCAATTGTTAGCAATAATAGCCGGTAGATGGAGCCAGCTAAAAAAGTCGTTTTTAAAATATCTCTTAAACAATGCATTATATGGGGAAATATTTCAAGCCGAAGTTGTGGAAAATTAAATTTCCAAAAACTTTTATTCCGATATATTTTTACATTTATCAAATATTAAAGCAAATATTTTATAATAACGGATACGTGGCAAGAGTAAACACCCACTTCCGGATGACTGATTTTTACCAAAAACTAATCAGTTCTTCTGACTTTTATAAAAATGATAAATATAATATTTCGCATTGACCTGATTAATAGTATTTGAGTTCGAGCACTCACAAAAATCTGTCACATACACACTCACACACACACAGACATCCTCGAGAAAATGGTCAAAACGTGTTCAGGGGTCCTCAAAACGTGTATTTCCGTTGAAATCGAGTAGTCGATTTATTCATGAAAACTGATTTCCCCTATACTTCGTATGGAGAAAGTAAAAATGAATTTTTGTGCATAACTTTTATATAGATAATGACTTTATAAGCATTAACGTAATTTATTTTCAATAACTTAGGTTACCTTATTTAAAATATTTACACTGACATGTTTGAAGTACTTATATATTCATTCAGCACTTGTAAATTCATACTTAATTCAGTAAAAACTTACTATCGGCTGTCACGGGTGTATATTCACAAACAAATGGTTTCTCATTTTTCATATAATATCATGGAATCATACTATAATGGAGCAAGCGCGAGTTTTTCTATCCGGATTCTGATTGACTGCCGAGAAGCGACAACCCTGCCTCTTGCCTCTGACAAGGAAACGTAATTTTAAAATAAAAATTTAATGTATTTGTTTCTGAATTGAACCAATTTTGCAAGACTTTCTAAGTCAGATGACACTCTTAGAACAAATCCTTACGAACCATCGTCTTTGCAAAATCGAAGACAAAACAAGTAAGTGGAGGAGACGAATAAAAATTACTGCTATAGAGGATTTCCACAGGCCGTCTCACAAAAAAATAACACTAAACGATACACAATATAAAAAAATCTGATTTGGCCACCACATGACTTTCTCCATATCTGTAATATTTCTAAAAATTTCAAATAGGTTAAATGATAATAAATATTTTAAGAAACTGCGAGAAAATTTTAGTCTTTACAAAGAACAAAAATAAACTCAAACCATAGCCTTCTAATATTGGATACTAGTAGAAGGTTCTCGCATACTGCAAGCATTTGACATCTCACCTTGAAAAACATTAATTTTTCAGAGAGATATTTCATCATGGTAAATATTTCTTTAATTCAAAGGATCATCTAGAAGTGAAATAATATTTATTTAGTTGTTTAAATTTTAAAAGTTTAATACGGCCGCAACAACACTTGGTTGGAGATTTTTAAATGTTTGTTAGTTTCAATGCACTAATCTGTACATAACTTTAAAATTTCAGCTTCCTAGCTTGCCCCGAACTACCTAAACATTTATCTATTAGTTTAAATTTTAAAAATTTTTAACAGCCAAAGAAATTAAAATATCAAAATTTTTATAATTTTTTATTTCGTTTTTCACAAAATCTACCGATAAAAAAATTTCAGCTTCGTAGCACATTCGATAATACACAAACCTAAAAATATGTTTAAACAATTGCGAATTTTTAGCGGTCGAATTTTTGAACTTTTTCAAAATTTCCTTTTTTTCTATGTATATGTAATTTTCTACAAAATGATTTCAAAAACTCGAACCTACAGCATATAGTTTTCAAGATAAAATTATTAAACTTTAATATTCAAATGGGGTTAAAACAACCCCTAAAAATTAACAATTTTAAAATTTTCGATTTTTATTGTTAGTTATGAGAAAAGTTCTATAACCTTGCAAAATTTCAGCTTCCTAAACTTATTAGATTGGTCTACACAGTGGATTGCATTTTCCCATGCTAACTTATGGGAGATATTCCGGGGTCTCTGGAGTCGAACCCAAGACACTGTAAGCAAAAGTGACAATAATTCATAATAGATATTGCGGCCATCTAGCAACACTGAAAATTTCATCTTTCTAGCTTACCGGAAAGTGCCCATAATTAATTTACAAAAATGGCGCAATGCTTTCCTTATGGGAAAAAACGCAACTTTCGGAATTTCTGGAGTCGAACTCATGTCACTTAGGTAAGAAGCCTCATTTTATCTGTAGGTTTCTCTATCATATCTACAAAAACTAAAACTTTCAGCTCTCTAGCTCTTGTAGTTTGGACATTAGTATCCTCCTGTTATATGCTATATGTTATATATATCCTCCTCGGTAAGAAACGTCTATATATAATGATAGCCACAAAGCTCCAATAATTAAGAAAAGAAAAAGGAGCGTTACTAAGACGTAACTAATACTCAATTGTTAACTATAGTCGTCGGTAGGTGGCGTGGTGGTGGCAGCTAAAAATATAAGATATCTACATCTACATGTTAGCCTGCAATTCACCTAATTGGTGGGTGGCAGGGGGTGCAATGCACCAAAACCTACCTAAAGATTGTCTATCGCAGGTTGAAATTTTCTATTGTGATCTCGTATTGTCCTCGGAAAGAACGAGCCTAGATAACGCTCCGTCCTACAATCGATCTCACGTATTTTATCGTCTCGATCATTTTTACCTATATACGTTGGTGCTTCGTACTTTTGTTTTACGAATCTGGCTGCTTTGCGCTGCACTCTTTCTAATCGAATTATGTTTCCCTTCTCGTACGGATCCCATATGCATGAGGCGTATTCCACTTGCGGTCTAACCAGTGATAAGTAACATATTTCACATACTTTTTCTGTAGTATTGTACTATTCTACCTGTGAAAGCCAGTTTCTTGTTGGCCGCGCCTATAACTCGACAAATGTGCATGTCCTACTAAATATCTCAAAAAATGGTTACTCCTAAATATTTTACATACTCGGATGCTTGAATATTTATTCCATCTATTTTATACTCGAAACCTAATACTATGTTCTTACATTTCCAGAACGTAACTGCGGCACATTTTAATTTGCCATTCATTGCACCACGTTGAAATGGCTCTTAAGTCTTCATTCAGCGACTGATGGTTCTCCTGGTTTTTTTATTTCTTTATATAGAACGGTATGGGAATAATTTTGAAACGAGAAAAAAGTCTGCTATGACCGGGAATCGAACCCGGGTCTTCCACTTGCCGAGCGGATATTCTTGGGAACCAAGGAAACATCCGTGCTCAGAAACGAGAAAAAGTGTTCTGCTACGATAGTTCAGAGGTAGAATAACCGCCCGGCAAGTGGAAGACCCGGGTTCGATTCCCGGTCATAGCAGACTTTTTTCTCGTTTCAAAATTATTCCCACCTTTACAGATTATGCCTGTCTGCATAGGATCTTCGGATCATATTATTCCATCAATTTCATAGAACGGTATCATAAGCAAAAAGTCTAATTTTACTACGAACTACCGATCAGATATCATTCACAAAGATTAAGAAAAGTAGAGGGCCCAATACACTTCCCTGAGGAACACACGACGCAACTTTAACGGGGGGCGAGTATTTCCCATCGATGACAACTATCTGTTCTCTATTCGAGAGGAAACCTATCACCCAACTGACAACTTTCGGATTGATACCATATTGTCCTAACTTCGCAATTAATTTCTTACGAGATACTTTATCAAACGCCTTTCTGAAGTCAATGAATATGGCATCGATCTGAGTATTTTTCTCTCCGCATCGCAACAAATCATCCACGAACAGGCCGAGCTGCGTTTCGCATGATCTACCTCTCCGGAATCCGTGCGGGCATCCGCTAAGCAATGGGTGACTATCTAAATAGCGCATTACAGAGCTAAAGATTATGTGCTCAAGTATCTTGCACGATAATAAAGTTAGGGAAATTGGCCTATAATTTTCGGGGTTCTCTTTGTCTCCGTAATTATGGATGGGTGTAACGTGTGCCACCTTCCAATCTTTAGGAACGACACCTTCCATAATGGATTTCTCGAATATAATTTTTAAATACGGTGCGATTTCATAAACTAACTCTTTTAATACTCGCGCGGGTATTTCCTCCGGACCAGGAGATTTATTTGGTTTAACTGAATGAAATTGGAGCGCGATACCATTTTCGGAAAATATCAAATCTTCCATCGAGTCGCCCTGATACATAGGAATAGTGGTTTCACATTCATCGTCATTAGGAGTAAAAGCTTTCTAAAAGTGTTGATATAATAGGTTTGCTTTCTCCGTACTATCGTGAACTACATTTCCTGTTTCCGATCTCAGTGACGCAATAGTAGGGCCTCAACCTTGGACTTCTCTGACGTAAGACCAAAATGCTTTCGGGTTCTCTTTCAAGTTATCCTGTAAAACCTTCTTTTTGTAATCGTTAAACGCATTACGCATTGACACACTGGCTATGGAGCGCGCCTCCTTGTATTGCTGCCTTAACGTTGCAACCTGTTCGACCGTAGCTGTTGAGGATGTGTTATTTACGCGAGAGTGGAATTTTCTTTGCCGTCGGAGAGCGCTCCTAACTTTCTGGTTGTACCATCTAGGTTCTGCATTTTCACGCTTCAGTTTGCTTGGAATAAATTTATCTGTGCACTCTCGCATCATATCTCTGAACATGCACCAGGATTATTCAGCGTCTGCAATATCTGTTACCTCGCAGAATTTATTATATTTATTTCGCAGAAAAGACCTAAATCTTGTGAAATCGGCTTTGGCGAATACATAAAGCTTTCTTTTAGCCTTAACCTGTTTCTTAATGTTGAGCTGAAACTCCACATACACTGCTTTGTGATCGCTTATTCCCTCAGCCACAGATACCCTTTTCATACGCCCAGGAAAATTAGTAGCCAATAAATCTAATATATTATTAAATCTAGTGGTAAATCTCACTAACTGATACAATGAGTGTTTACCGAAAGTTTCAAATAAAGCCTCGCAAGATTCACGCTCTCTTCCACCGGGATAAAAGCAATTATGCCTCCAATCAATTGACGGAAGATTGAAATCGTCCCCGATTATAATGGCTTTATCTTTATTAATCGAACTTAGCGTCGCCACTTGTTTCTCTAGATAATAAATAGTTTCCACGCTCGCAAACACTTTCGACTTCGTCGTCATTAATCTGTATTGGGTAACTTTATTATTTATTGCTAACTGCTATAAACACTCCACCTCCCAACCGGATACATCATTTCTAAAAACGCTATAGTCACGAGGTAGGATCTCCTGACTGAGATCTCCTGACTGGATATGTCCGCCGTTAGCCAACTTTCGGTACCTATCACTACATCAGCACGCAGACTACGAATAAGATGTTCAAGTTCGGCCTCCTTTCTGAGAATGATGCGACAGTTAACCGTGATGATTTTTAGATATCTCTTACACAATGCATTATATGGGGAAATATTTCAAACATAGGTTGTAGACAGTTAAATTTGCTGCAACCTTTATTCCAGCACATTACATATATCAAATATTAAAGTAAATATTTCAAAATAACGGGTATGTGACAAAGAGTAAACACCCACTTCCGGTTGACTGATTTTTACCAAAAAACTAATCAGTTCTTGTGACTTTTATAAAAATGTTAAATATAAAATTTCGCGTCTATCTGATTAATAGTTTTTGAGTTAGAGCACCCACAAAAAGCTATGACATACACACACAGACATCAACGAGAAAATGGTCAAAACGTGTTCAGGGGACTTCAAAACGTGTATTTCCGTTGAAATTTCGAAGTCGATTTTTTTCATGAATGCAATACTTTCTCCTATACTACGTATCTAGAGAAAGTAAAAAGCACGAAAACTTATGGCGAACATAATCCTGTAACCACAGTTACAAAAGGGGGTGGAAGAATTATTATTATTATTATTGCTGTCTTATTGTTTGTCTTTAGATTTCGTTGTTGGAAGTGTGAGAGACCCACAAAGTTTCTTTATGTTACCACCTGGCAGATCGCCAACTTGTAGCACTAAGTTTTAAATAAAATAAATATTCAAAATCAATCTCAATGGAAATTATTTATTATCTCAAATAAATATAAACCTTGATGTTGCCTTGGAAGTGCCAATCAACGAATTACAGAAAACATCAGTATTGTTGCCAATAAATAGAAATGAAGATAATCATTTATTTTGCACGTTAAATAAATAATTATGTTAATGAAGTCAGATACAGAGATTTGAATTGATGAATATTTGAAGGACTTTGGGGATATTTTCTGGGAAGGGCGCGTGTCTTTAATCTTAAGCTAAAAAGAGAAAAAATTATTTACATTTATTTTATGAAATCACGTTTTGCATGCACTAAAAAGCAACTAAATCGCTATTTCTATTTTGAGGCAAAGGTAAATCCCACCCCATTAAGACTCGAATAGAGCAGTTCAACCCTTATAATAATCTTTTGATAATTGCCTTCACAGTTCACTGGATATTCCTAGATCACTGATATATTTCATAGGACACACGAAGAAGTATCCTGAAGAAATATTCAAATTTCTGTATAGAAATACAAATGAATAGCTAATGAGGACTGGCAAACATGAAATAATATGTCTAAATACAATTATTGCATCAAGTATCATTGATACGAAAATATTTAATAACCTAGTCTTTTAATAAGTACCTCCACAGTTCACTGAAATATATTTCGTAGGACTTACAAAGGAGTATTTCGAATAAATATTCAAATCTATTAGAATTGCCAGGAATAAGTTGCTAAAACAAAATCAGTTCTCAACAGTTAATTGAATAATATTTCGTAGGACTTACAAAGAAGTAGGTATTCCGAAGAAATAATCAAATCTATGAGAACTGCCAACAAATAAGTTGCTAAAACAAAATCAGTCCTCTAACTCACCAACAGATGGCAGACAATATATTGCGTTTAGATTAATATGAAAAGAGAATTAAATCTTAGTTTACGCGTATTTTGCATTAAAATACGTGTCTTGGATATTTTTTTATTCATTCTTTGACACTTATCGTATCGGAAGCTCAGTTCGCTTATATTTTAATTTCATATTAAAAGAAGGCTTGCAAAAAATATTCCACTAAGCTACAAGTATCAATATATAACTTTAATCGAAGTTACTAAGGATTTCAGTATCTTTTAACATCCGTCGAATATATATTTTTAAAAAAACGGATAAATGACAAGAGTAAACACCCACTTCCGGTTGACCGTTTTTTTTCAAATCTAATCAACTCTTGTCCCTTTAGCACAAATGTCACATATAAAATTTTGTGTTGACCTAATTAATAGGTTTTGAGTTATAGCATACACAAGATTTCTATAACATACACACAGACATCGTCGAGAAAATGGTAAAACCTGTTCAGGGAAACTCAAAATTTGTATTTCCGCTGAAATTTCGAAATTAATTTTTTCATGAAAATAATACTTTCCCCTATACTACTTATGGAGAAAGTAAAATAGATAAATACCTTAAATTCGGCTTTCTCCAATTTTGCCGTATCACTTAAACATCTAATAGTTTTTTTTTTAAATGAGCACGGAATTTCGAGGCGCGTGTGACTGTCGCTGCAAGAAAGGCCCGACGACGACGAGTATTGTCCGATGCAATCGGAGTTCGGCGTCGTATGAGAAATTTTCAGCGAACCCACATTTTCTCAGGGCTTTTTTTTATAGAGCGCACAAATCTCCGATTACCAGTCAAAACGAGTGTCCTGGATTTTTTTACATTCTACGTGCCAAAGAATGCTTGATTAAGAAGGTTTAATATTTTGAAGGTTCCCCCAAGATTTAACAAGTAGTTCTGGAAAGGACGAATTCGCCTACTTTTTTCAATACAATTTTAATATATAAATACCACCTTCGAAATTAACAAATTTTTGTGTTGGTATTAGCAGTAATTTTTATTATTAGGTGCATCGACGGCTAAGGTAATTTCTCGCCGTTTAATATTACATTCAGAAAAAAAATCAAAAACAAAATTCTCTCACCAAAATTGCCGTAAGAATTACACAAAAAGGATACCAAAGATGTCGTAAGAATTGCACAAGAAGAAACGTGGTTTTTAAAAATAAGGACAAACCAACCAAGAAATACGTTAAGGAAACCGATGAAAAAACAAAAGGGAACAAACCAATTCAAGGCCAATAAAAACCAAAAACAAAATTCTCTCGCCAAATAAGCCGTAGAATTACACAAAAAGAAGCGCCGTATTGTTTACAGAGTCGGTATGGTAACTGACAACTATATGTAGTATTCATATTTTTTGCTGCGATTCCGAAAGATATGAATCGACCCAAGGGTCAATTGTTACCTCGATAACTATGAATCGAAACACGGCTGGAATGTGCACTCGGCTATGCCCCAGCCGAGTTCGACAATAATAAACACCATAGCAACCAATAGAAAAAATCTGATGTTGCCACCACATGACTTTCTCCATATCTGTAATATTTCTAAGAATTCCAAATAGGTTACATAATAAAAAATATTTTAAGAAACTGCGAGAAAATTTTAGACTTTACAAAGAACAGAAATAAACTCAAACCATAGCCTTCTGATATTGGATACAGCCACAAAGCTCCAACAATTAAGAAAAGAAAAAGGAGCGTTACTAAGACGTAACTAAGCGTCAATTGTTAACAATAGTCGTCGGTAGGTGGCGTGGTGGTGGCAGCTAAAAATATAAGATATCTCTTTAAAAATGCATTATATGGAAAACTGTTTCAAACAAAGATTGTAGAAAATTAAAGTTTCTACAACTTTTATTCCAAACCTATTTACATATATCAAATATTAAAGAAAATATTTCAAAATAACGGATAAGTGACAAGAGTAAACACCCACTTCCGGTAGACCGATTTTTACCAAAAACTAATCAGTTCTTTTGACGTTTGTAAAAATGTTAAATATAAAATTTTGCGTTGACTTGATTAACCTAAGGTACTTCTAGATATTTCACAGAGCTGAAATTTGGAGGGAATCTTGGTGTTGGTCCAAAACCATCAGGATAAATTGAAAATTCCAAAATTTCCACTTACACCCCTTTTACACCCCAAAACGTTCATTTTCATGTCACATTAGAAAATCATTTAAACCCTTACAAGCCTTTTTATAATTGCATTTTTAAATTACTTTTAATTAAGGTACAAACTCCAGACCTAAATTATAAGACGCGAAAAAGAACGAAGATTATTTTTCCTGAAAGTAGTACACAAATTCGTGCCGAATTAGTCCAATTATTAGATTTTTACTGCACAGAAATACATTTTATAACGAATGGGTTATTACCAACTTTTATATCAACTTCGCTTTATATATATATTCGCTTTATCATTATATATAGACGTTCCTTACAGAGGAGGATATAGCTATATGATATATAGGAGGATACTAATGTCAAGCCAAAACTACAAGAGCTTGAGAGCTGAAAGTTTCAGAAAGAAAAACTTTGCGCCATTTTTATAAATTAATTTGGGACACTTGCCGATTTGCTATAGGAATGAAATTTTGAACGTAGCTAGATAACCACAATATCTATTAGAAATTAGTATCTTATTTGATTAAAATGTCCTGGGTTCGACTCCAGATGCTCCCGAAAATCTCCTATTAGAAAGCATGGGGAAAAGTTATTCAAGTGTGTAGACGAATCTATGAGATTTAGAGAGCTGAAATTTTGCACGATTATTAGATTTTGCACACAACCAACCAGAAAAATCAAAATGTTCAAAATTGTTAAATTTTAGGGGTTGTTTTTACCCAATTTGTATATTAAAGTTTAATAATTTTTATCTCGGAAACTATTCTTTGTAGGTACAAACGTTTTCAATCATTTTGTAGCAAATTCTATCCTCCGTGTGGATAATTTTTTTAATTTATACATTACGTATCATATAAGGACAAGGGGATAGAATTTCCATTCGCCATGCGTATTTTTAACGATTATTACGTATTAATAATTTTTATCTCGAAAAGTAGTAATCGTAGGCATGTAGTAGCGGACTATATTGTAGCAAATGTTATCCTCTACCCGAATAAAACTTTTAATCTGTACCTTACATATCATATAATGGCAAGGGATTCCCTCGAATGGAAAGATATCATGAGATTTTGCTGGAAGCATGCTGAGCAGAGTAGAGCATACAGGCTCTTATGGGCTTTTACATCTTGTTAACATAGCTATCATAATTATGAACTCATTACTTGCAAAACGATAGAAAGTAACACATTTTAGGTGACGTAATTTACGGAGATCTGTTTGTAAGTCACTCTCATCAAAATAACTTTTAAATGTTATCTGATAACAACTATTACAATTAATTTACGTGACGGGGGCAGCGTACGCTAATCGGATCAGCCACTTTCCCCCACATTCTTAAAATTGTAAATATTAGTGGTTGTTTTACTCCATTATTGTTCCATAAGGAAAAAACGAAAATCGGCGCAGAGGAGAAATCTTTTGAATTAAATAAATATTTTCAATGATGAAATATCTTTCTGAAAAATAAATGTTTTTCAAGGTGAGATGAAATGATGAAAAAAAAATCCGAAACTGCTTGCGGGGGTTCGAATCACCAGGCCGTTCGGCGCGTGATTTAGTTGCCTCGGTCACCAAAACTTATGTAGTTAACGCGATAACTGCACAACTAAAATAACGTGGGAAGATGGACGCGTTCATCATAGCAACGAGATTAAACAAACTATTGTCATTGTCCGTGTTGTAATAGAAGTCTCTTTATTGTAATATGGATTTGTATTGATACGAGCATTCCTACGTTTTTTGAAGGGATATTTCTGCTAATAATTGTGTTTCTATTTATCTTAAAAACTTTTTGTCTTTATTCACTATTTAAGATAGTTAATACTGTTGTAAAGGATGTTAATTTGAACAAATTTAAATTAAACATTTTAAAGTGTTGTGTTGTAGCTTAGCAATTATTGAGCTAACTATATTTATATGGATGGTTGATGTGCTGTTAGGAAGAGAACAATTTATTATTTTTGTCATTTAAGTTAGGTGACCAAAATATGAAATATTCAACAATTTCACTCCTACTAGTATCTAAAGCTGAATTACTCTGAACTAGCAGTATATTTTCGTTGATTTTAAGCAATATGAATGGATAAGTCAATATTTCTATTAATGAAACGAAATATACTATCAAAACTTCTTACTACTTATATACCAAACATTCTTACGTTTGCCACTGAGTTCTCTACTTCTGTCTGCCATTCTCTAAACTTTAAAAAGATTAAATAGAGAGACCCCCACATCACTCAACAGCTGGTAGACATTTTTGCAACTCTTTACGCCTATGCAAGCAGAAAGGTTATCATAATTATATCATTGAGTTAATTCATATTAATGTATTAACCATATACAAGTTGGCTATAAAAATTCATTTATATATTTTCACTTGTTTTCCTTTCCACTCGACTACCCTTCAGCAGTAAACAGCTGATCCATATACATTATCGTACAAACAGTATCATTTATTAAATTCGTTCATTAAAAAAATACATGCAAACCATAATGTCAGAAAGAGATTTTGACATTGTTTTAATATTTTAAACCTGATAATGCTCTATTAATTTGTTTTCCAATTTTTCTCTATCATTGATAGCAACATTTTTAGCTTACTTTCCAAATAATGGAGTCTTATGAGATCGTCTCGCTGTCCGTGTGTGTGAGTCCACCACTAACATCATCATCTTCATGAATGGACCGATTTACATTAAACTTGGTGTAAGGCTAGCGCTCTCGGAGACTATCTCCGGGCCATAATTTACATTACGAACTTACACTTCCCGAGTTCACTTCCAGGTGAGTTCTTTTCCCACGTGATTTACGTGGTTAATCTAAATTCCGTCGTGCAGAGAGTTTTTCTTTTGCATGTTAAAATATTTTAGAATTATGACATCGGAGTGATATTTGTACTGTTGAAAGGGAAAAAATGAATGTTCTTATCACACAATTTCGATTTTATATCGTATTTGTTTGAATTTCTCTCAAAAGTTTCGTTTCGGAGTTTTGAAAGCCATTTATTTTTACTTTCTCCATAAACGTAGTATAGGGGAAAGTATTGCATTCATGAAAAAAATCGACTTCGAGATTTCAACGGAAATACACGTTTTGAGGTCCCCTGAACACGTTTTGACCATTTTCTCGATGGTGTCTGTGTGTGTGTATGTCATAGCTTTTTATGGGTGCTCTAACTCAAAAACCATTAATCATATACACGCGAAATTTTATATTTAACATTTTTATAAAAGTCACAAGAACTGATTAGTTTTTGGTAAAAATCGGTCGACCGGAAGTGGGTGCTTACTCTTGCCACTTATCCGTTATGTTAAAATATTTGCTTTAATATTTGATAAATGCAAAAATGTACTGGAATAAAAGTTGTAGAAAATTAGATTTTCTACAACCTTTGTTTGAAACATGTTTCCATATAATGCATTGTTTAAGAGATATCTTATATTCTTAGCTGCCACCTTTTTCTTTTCTTAATTGTTGGAGCTTTATGGCTATATCCAATATTAGAAGTCTATTGTTTGAGTTTATTCCTGTTCCTTGTAAAGTCTAAAATTTTCTCGGTTTCTTAAAATATTTATTATTATGTAACTTATTTGGAATTTTTAGAAAAATTACAGATATGGAGAAATTCATGTGGTGGCCACATGAGATTTTTCATTGTTTAAGAATCAAATGTTTACGCAAATTCAGCAAGGATATGAATTTTCTCATCAATAAAAATAAATTTCATTGTTTCATCCGTATGATGGTGCATGTTCCGACTTTGTAGCTTAATTTTATATAATTTTAAAAAGCAGTTTTATATAATCCTGCACAGTTTCCAATGTTTTTCTTATAAGTGTATAAAATTGGACTTTGGGGTCAAAAACACCCCTTTAATATAACTTTTTCTGAAATGTCGGATTTTTTTCCGAAGGTTGCAACCAATGACCTAGCTATATTCATGCCAAATTTTAGCTCTGTAGCACTTCTAAAAAGAAAGGTAAAATGGATATATGGATGGCAACAAGGTGTTGGGGTGAGGAAACCCAGTGAACACTCACCAATCGGACGACTTCAGGTTGGCGAGGCCCCGGGGATGTCGAAGCGCCACACGTAAAAGAACACTAAAACACAAAAACATCCCAAAATTACATACACACAAAGGCGCCCGCGCAAAAGCGTCAACTTTTCGAATATCATTTCTTCTTATAATAAAAAAGTTCAAATCAGAGATTAATCAGAAAAAAGCCAACTAATTTTGTTCAACGTAACATTTGTTGTTAACTTACACAAGTGGTCGCTATATTTTTTACTGAATGGCATTAAAATAAGTGAGTACCATATCTAAAACACAGTCCATTTGCGTAATTCATTCTATTTTATTTCTTATCTGATCCCATTATCTATAGTTTTCCCGAGGAAGTTGATAACTCTAAAAATGTTCTACCTTGCGTTGCTTTAGATAAACGTCGCTCTAATGTATATAAACAAAGAAAGAGGGGGGAGAAGTTGGATGATAGCGGAAAAGGATAAGAAATAAATATTTATCGTGGTAACTTTTTAATTGTTAATATATTTAACTTAAAAAGTAATTCTGACAGATGAACATCAAAACTTATGGCACATTTTTATTTTGTCTTATCTCTGTCAAAAAGTAGAGGGAAATATTTTTTATTTGTTTCTTTTATTAATATTAAATAATATACCACATTCTTGATTCTCTTTTGCAAATACAATCAGTCTTATAAATCATTAGGGACATGATTTCTAAGGCCTTGCACCTCTAAAACTATCTTAAATGCTCTTTTTACTGCATGTTGATCGGAGGTAACCGATTTTTGACCGCTATGACAGATTTAAACAAGCTAAATGAATACGTGACACAAGGACGCCGCTTTAATAGACGGAGCGTGATTCCTTGGTCCGTTCATGGCGCACGTATCCCAAAGCGATCTTCGATGGCTCGTCAATCTGAATCGCTTGAAGCATTCATAGCGGTATCAATCAAGTCGGAAAAATAATCAGATATTAGGGCAGCGTATGTGAGGAGTACATTTTATGCTTCAAAGCAAATCGGGCGTAATTCGGGTTTATTCGAGGTCAATGTCTATTTTTGACCCATTGTTTGGCATAGAAGAAATTCAAGAGCAAGCAATTAAAATTTTACTTGCCTTAGGTATCTTCAATAGCCACAACAAGGTTAAAAAACCATATGCGCATTTCAGCCACAAAGCAGCCGTCTTCAGCGGTAATTCGCCGGAAGTAGATACCTAAGGCAAGTACATTTTTAATTGCTTGTTCTTGAAAATTTTCAACCATAAGACGAGTTCGATTGTTCCCTGTTGAATAGAAGAAATCGACGAATTTATAATAGATAATTATTCAATGATCCAGGGCACTTATCTTTACAGCTTTGTATGAATGTTACAGATGTGACAGATTAAAAGAATGAATAATATATAAGAAGAAGAATGGATAGATGAAATAGGTTTTTTAAACAGCTTTTGTCTGCAAAATAAGACACTTTTTGAGTGAATCCTAAAGAATATTTCCATTTGAAATAGAGTGTTTTCTTTCACGCAATAATGCAGTCAGATAATCTGCGGAATGAAAAGCAGCCACAGTATGCCATGCAGTGTTGGCTATTACGGTCTTTCATTGCAGAAAACTAATGTTCGGAGAAAATATTTGGATTTACGCGCAAAGTGCCTTCAATGCAGGTAAAAATTTTATTTTCCCCGTAAATTTTGTTTGAAAACTCCAATACCAATTTTTTCAGAATCCGTCGAGACATAATGGCGCAAAGACATTTACAGTCCTAGCGAAGCCAGGGTCTCTGAGAGGGGGTGCCAGGAGGGCCATTTGGCCTGGGCCTCAAGCTCAAGAGAGCCCAAATTTGCGTTTGAATGGACTCACCTTGCTTAATATCAACTATTAAATTGCACAGAAATTAGACTTTTCCTTTATAATTGGTACTTATGCATTAGGAAAGGATAGAATAGCATTTCACGAATAAAAAATATACAAATTATATCTCGCTGTTCTTTAACTAATTATTGTCTTATTTTGTTTTCATATGTTTTTATTTTTACTATGGCCAAGGGCCTCAAAATCTGGAAGTGGCCCGGGCCTCTCTGAACCTCTGAGATGGCCTAAGCGAAGCTACTAGGCAATTTCGCCAAAAGCATAAAAACATAAACCAATCGGTGATTTTATACTATTAAAAGCACATTTTCGTAGTAAAATGTGTCTTCTAATAAAAAATGCATTAATTCAATGATATAAATATTGAGAGCAAATATAAACAGAATTATAGAATTTTATGGAGTGCACTAGCTGTCACAACTCAAAAATGGTATATTGTGGCTTGCAGTATAAAACTTTCCTTTAGCTTGGACCCATCCGATATATAGATAAACTTTTATTTAATCTGTAAAAATCCCACGTAGTTTACCCGTCTGCCAGTAATCCGTCTTCTCCCAACCCTTATACCACAGATGAAGACTTTACACGAACCTTTTAGCAAAATTGATTTTGTCGGCCATAAAGAGTGATTTCACGTATCGAGCTTTAAAGGAACGCTAATTATCAGAGATTGTAATTCGATAAGAGAGGAAAAGGAATTCCGCAACGGCCAGAAAATCGCACAACTTTTCGGTGAGCGCAAGCAAGCGTCAAAAACTCCATTAATCCTGATAAAATTTTCAGTCTCGGAATATTAAAAGAATCTCCGCCTTTTTAACGCATAAAAAGGTCCAAAAAAGGATACCCGAGCGCGAGAGTATTTAGACAAATGGCGAAATATTTCCGAAAAAATTTTGGTAGCGGGAAGGCAAATTCAGAGTTCCCTTTTCAGAGAGAGAGAGAGAGGAGGTGGTCTTGGCGGCAGTTCTTCACTTTCCGATAGCAATCCCGTGGTCTGAGCTCGCCAAAAGAACGCATTGTCCCGTAAAGAATAGCAAGGAAAGGTGGGAAGAGAGAGAGAGAAGGGAATATAGGTTTAGCGGGTGGAAGCACAGGGTGTGTCCAACTGGCGAGACTCCAGGAGTGGCAGCACCAGCGGCTGCTGTGAGTGGAAGGGGGAGGGAAGGGCAAAGAGGGGAGGGGAAAGAGGGGAGGGGGTTCTGTCACGGAAGGAGGGAGAGGGAGGGGGGGAGTCGAAAGACAGATGGCGAATGATATCTTTGAATACTGAAAGGAGGCGGCGATGGGGAGAGGTGTGGGGGGAAAGGAAGGCGGAAAGGGGAGGTGGGGAGTTGAAAAGGAGACCGAAAGGGAGCAGGAGGAAGGGGGAGGGAGGGAGGGATCGGGGCGAAGGACGGTGCTGCTCAAAGGATAAAGTACGAGGCGAAAAGGGATAAGGGACCTTCCTCCCGGGCGCCATTAACCCCATTGATGCCTTTGACCAAAAAAATAACTTCTGGATGGCGAGAGATTCGGTTCTGGAAGAAGGAATGGGGTAGGGAGAGAGGGAGGGAGAGAGGGGTAGAGAGGGAGGGAGCGTGTGGGGAAGGAGGACTTGGGAGAGAATTTCTCCATCTCTCCTTTCGTACGCCGCCGTCTCCAAAGGTGGAATTCTTCACCTTAACGGGTTGCCCGTGCATGACAAACAGAGGTGAAAACTCGGGTCCAACAGAAGATGCTAAATGTGAGAAGAAAGGGAGATAGAAGTCAGCGACTCCTTTGTGCCGGTCGTTTTGGAGGTTATTCAAGTATTTCAGTTGCGACTTTTCGTTTATTTTTTTCAATCGTTGATTTGATAAAGCCAAAAGGTTTTTAATTCCTGTTGGTAATTATTTTTGTTTGATAATTTTTTGGCACCTGTCCCATATAAATCTCTCTGTTTGAATTTTAAAATCATGCAACTCCAACGGGTATAATGATAACTTGTTTCTGAAAAGACCATTATTTTAATTGTTTACGCTTATGCGAATCCTATTTTTAAATAATAATTGTAAAACCATTATCTCCGATGGTTTCCATATACCAATACCAACCGTCATCATTGCAATAGATTTTTTTATAAAATTGAGTCGAAGCAATGGAATAAATAGTTTTATTAGAGAATAATTTTATTTAGGTAATCGAACGCTTCACTTATATATCAAGTCATGAGTGATAAGTATCCCTCTGTGTAGACAACTGCTTTGACGTGTTAGAAGGGCTTGGTTGTTCTTTGCGCCCTCATAGAGCGGTATCATTCATTACCTTCTGGCAGACTCATCATCACCGGTAAGATCGATACGTAGGGACCAGATTAAGAATAGTTCTTGCAGCATCTATTTCGGTGAGGTGGCTGCATAGCCCTCGCGTGGAGACAACCAATTAAGGTGATGGAGTCACATAAAAAAAGCACTGCTCAGGAACCCGGTTGTGTATCACCTCAATTATTCCTTCTCGTGAGCAGGCTCTGAAATAAAAAGGAAATATCGTAGAACGCAGGCGGGTCCCGACTCGATCTGATAAATCTCTCGCTGGAGATGAAAGCCTTGAAATCCTTGCTCGGATCGTGCAAGAGATGCCACCGGAGAACAAGGGAAACGGGCGATGGCTTAGTACGCAAAGGATACATCTCGAGAAAGAAAACTCAGAAATCTCGAAGAATCTCTCGGTATTGTATTTTACGATTCCGTAGAGTTACAGCGCATAAAAGATAACGCCGAGTTTTGATCCAGGCATATTTTTTGTATTTTATCACGGAGCAATAAAAAGGTTGTGCCATCAACAATTAAGTTTGAAAAAGTGTCGTTGACGCGCTGTCATTCGCGTTGACGTAACTCTCAGATTACAACATGCAGATCCGTGTGGGTAACTGTTCCCATACGTTCCTGCTCGGATGCTTTGCAACAGTTTGCGCATTCTGCCTCTTTATGCTTCTCGCATAAAAACGCTCGAACCGCGGATACATCGTCGCGTCGATATGAAGAGTTTTTATGAGGTTGAATGTAGGAAATGGCACATCACGTCCAACGGTGACACTTCCCGAGTCGGATGCTCACTTTCATGCTAATAGGTTTTTCGCGCCTGAAAATCTGATATGTAAGCGGCAAATAGTACGATGGGTTTATGCCTTAATTCAGCGGCAAATGCACATTTGCGCGTTACCAACAAATATCAGAGCAAACACACATCTGGATAGTGGTCACTCAACAGGGGTAATAAAGTGAAATTCATATATACGATTCTAAAGGGATCCCTTGATTTCACGTTTCATAGTTTAGAATTACTGTTCATCTTTACTCTGGTATGTGATCTCATTACTGGGAAAAATACCTAAGGAGGTAGGTCCTAGATTATCTCAAAACAATTTTTAAAGAGAATAATCTTTTTTAATTAATTATTTTCTATCGTATTTAATATTATAGTAGGCAATCCCGTTTAGAAGACGCTGAACTATTTATTGAATAATAATATAATTCATCTGAAGATTTATGTCATATGCATTCGTGTTTATACACAATAACTAAATACGTTAATGTCACATAGTAAATATACGTAGTAAACTGTTAATGACCCCTCAAGTCTAAGCTATGCTATTACGCCCCAAATATTGCTTAAATACACTCACATAATGTATATTGTGTTCGCAGAGATCGGTAAGGACTGCGATGGTTGATATTTGCGCTAATGAAAGATTTTGTGACGCAAAACTTCGCCATACTTAACATTAGTGGAGATGAATTTCTAATCTATCGATTTAATGAGGCTCTCTGAAACTCTCAATGGACTTCTGCTTCATCGAAAACATTCTCTTAGTTCAGTTCCTTTTGCAAGCGAAGTTATCTACACTAAATCCATAGGTTTTTATAACTTGTTTTTGAAAACATAAATAATAATGCTGTTTAAGTATCTAAGAACTAGCAGCAATTAAAATTAAGTTGATAAAGTTGTTGTTTAGAATAAAATACATGGCAAAAAATTATTTTTGCAAGAATAATTTCAGTCGCTTTTGGGATATAACAACTTAACCCTAGAATGCATACGGGGTGTTGCCGCATCCCACATGTTTTTAAAATTGCGTGTACTGCGTAGTAGCATTCACGCATGCGCACAACCTCCCACGTATTTTCCTCCCCTGACCTACGTAACATAGTCACGTCCTGGCCATGAAGCTAGCAGGCTGCGTTTCTGTACGAGCGAGACTCTTGGGGTGTCGAAGCACTCCTTATGCGTTCGTGTTGGTGTATTTCAATAACTCGTTTGTGTAATTTACATTTTTGTACGAGTTTTATGAAGAGTACATTCATGACGGTCGTATCATTTCATTTCAGGAGTGTCAGTAATTTGCCTTTTACCATGACTTTTGGAGTAGATAGCCCTTCATTTAAAGAAAGAATCCAAGCAGCTCTGCTTGAGACAGACACTGAGAATGATGACAACACTGGAGTGGATTCTAAATCCGAATATAAGGATAGTGTAGAAATACAATCTTAGG
This sequence comes from Tanypteryx hageni, assembly GCA_028673005.1. NCBI lineage: Eukaryota > Metazoa > Arthropoda > Insecta > Odonata > Petaluridae > Tanypteryx > Tanypteryx hageni. The sequence continues at coordinate 134,149,322 of CM054116.1, forward strand.
TTGACAGTGAATTTAGTTCTGGAGAAGTCAGTGAAGAAGAGTAAGTAGACATAAAACCAACGAGAACAGGTGTTTACCGGAAAGAATTGCTACAGATGGGTTGTAGAACCTGCCAAACGTACTGCATCTAAAAACATAGTGCTTAAGAATCCAGGTTGTAAAGGAGAAACAAAAAATATTAAAACCACTCCAAGCATGGAATCTCCCCTTCCCCCTCCCCTCCCCCGACCCCTCCCCCCTTCCCACTACCATTTCCCCTCCCATTCCCCCCTCCCCCTTCCCTTCCCCCTCCCCATTTTCCCTCCCCATATCCCCTCCCCGTTCCCCCTCCCCCTTCCACTCTCATCCCATCCGATCCACCCCAGACCATTCTCTTCCTTCCCCACTCCGTTCCTCAAGCGACAGTTTTGGCGATTTACGCCTCTTTATCATTTGCCGGTCCCCTTGGCGACGACAGCAGCTGGAGGGGAGAGGAATCATTGCGGTTATTTACTGCCCGCCCTCCTTCCCACTCCCTCCCTACCTCCTCCCACCACTATCTTTCCGCTCTTCGGTTTGGTGTAGCCGTCGCACGGATAAAGCTGGTGGATGACCACGCGGGGGATGCGCGTGTGTGTGTGTATATATATATATATACATATATATATATACACACACACGCACGTCCACTGCTTCTCCTTTTCCCGTTCTCTTACTTTCCTTTGCCTTTCCAGTTCCTCTACTCCACTTCCTCTCAACTCTATTACCCCATTGGCGGGCGGAGGTTCTTTTTCTCGAACGTCTTATCCTTCGCCTTCCCCTTTTGCAAATCAACTTCGTCAAATATTTTTATCATGTAATTTTTGGTTCTCTTTTTCATCCGCCCGGGTATTTTCGGACTTCATTCCTCAAACGCAATTCGCCGTGGTTGAACGGATTTCTAACAAGTGAAATTCAAGGAAGAAATGGACATTGTTCATATAAAATGCAACCGACGAGTAAAAAGAAAAAATGTTATGCGTTAAGGGGGAGGGATGGAGAATACAGGTGAAATTTACATAATGAGCACTTTGGGACCGGTCAAAATTTCTCTACGCTCGACTTAAGAGCGTCCATTTTATCGCATTCATGTAGTTTTGAGTCTGCTTAGCAATTTCTACTATCGCTTCTTTTCGAATCTCCCACTTCTGGCATTCATCTCAACTTTCGACCTCGAAATTATCGCAAGAAAGGAGTTGAATTTTAAATGTTAAATAATCAATACCGTTAAATAAACAAAAATTTATTATAGTAATTCGAGCTAAGATTTTAAAGTGAGAGTGTACAATGGCACAACTCTCCTCCTGGACGATTAGCAGGACATGGCGTACCCCATAATTGCGAAACGCTAGAAAACTTGTCTCAAATGATAAAGGACAAGTCACGTTGGCACAATGTCTCCATGTAGTTGCATTTCCGCTCGCTTTGCCTTTTGGCGCTTCGTGGCGTTGCCGTTTATGGGAGACTGTAGCTATGGAAAATTTAATTTCGAAGGAATTTTGTGATTCAGAGGGATCTATCCCGGAAGCGTCGCGTGGTTCAAAGATGCAAATATAAAGGTTTCCGTCGTCAAATCAAACGCATTGCATCTGTCGTGGCAGAGTAGCGCCCGCACGGAAAGAAAGCGATTCTATTATCGGGAAATGACCTCCATTCGCTTGAGAAAGCGTGGGAGAAGTTTTGAATGGGTTAAGGATATTCTCCGTGCAAGTTAGAATCTCAGTTTTGGGCTCACAGGTTTGGAGTGTGTCGGCAAACCTTTAAAAGACAAAGTTGGGTTTTTCAGCGAATAAATTAGAAACGAATTCTCATCATAAGACAATCGAACAATGATCCCGCCACATGAGGAGATGAAAAGAAAATCCATTAGCTTCGCCGAAACGAGGCATTAAGGCAGTTAGGATTCGGTACTGGATCAGCTGACTCTTCGGGAACTTGCATTACGCGACCGAGGTCCCTCGCGAAGGATTTTTTGTGATGTAGGGAACATACATTAAACTCGATAGACGCCACGTTCCGTCTTTTCATTTAGTAGTTCTATCTCCAAAGAGAAAAATTTTGTGACAGGTTGATACAGCTGGAACGTTAAGTCTTAACGCGAGTTGGGAATGTGTTAATTTCCAGCCACGTAGTAAACACCAGGATAATATTTCGAGAGGGAAAAGAGAGAGAGAGAGAGGGAGGAAGGAGAAGATTGAAGGGATTTCCTCCTAAAGACCGGGTGTTCCCTTACTTTTGCTGTGGTTAATCCTTCACTGAAGCAAGAACTCTCTCTTTCTCTCCAATTCGCGCTCTTCCTATTGAGAAAGCTAATTCAGGTAATGAATATAATCTTCTCTCTCTGATCATTCCTTGCGAATTAATTTCAATTCGAAGGGGAAATTGTTTTGGCGGAAAAGGGATAATTGGCGCTTATTAAACCTCTTGGAGATGCCGGAGTAGTTCTTTTCTCATAGCGGCCTAAGCGAGAGGTAGGCTGAGACGTTTTGGGGATTTGAAGAGGGGGAATGGTTATATTACGAGGTGAAACATTGTGAAGGGTCATCGCTGCGAAACAAATGGAAAACGGATGTCAATGAATTGTTCGGATGTCTGTTGTTATTTTTATGATCGTGGCTCATCACAAAACAGTCCGAAAATGTTTCCCTATAAAGGAAATGAGGTAAGTGAACGCCAAAGAAAATTCATGTCAATTTTAGAAATTAAAAATACTTATTTAGAAACATAGGACTGAAAATTTTCTTGTAGCACCTGCAAATAACAGTAAATATAATAGTAAGGTTAAAATTCGTCTTGTAACGCAAAATAAGGAAACAGTTTTGAAACAGTTTACTAGATATTTTTTTACACATCTGAAGATGTGGTAGTACAAGGTAACTTGATCGCGTTTATAGCCATTTATTCCAGTGAAAATGTTTAAAAATTGTTTCCTTTTTCGTGTTACAGTATTTTGGTACTTTACCCTTCGTAGAATTAATAAATTCTCATTAGTCTCTTTATGAATAAAAATTAGAAGTACTTGGCGCTTCTCCCTAGACTGCATACGCATTTTTGACAGCTATTACTGCATAATTTATTCTGTAATAACTCATTTTATTTGAACAATGAATATTTATGTATCATGTAGTAGGTCCTGCTTTCGCACATAGTAATGATTTATAGGTCATATTTGTCTGGTTTTGAAGCAATGTAAACGCGAAAGGGATATTTAACCCTAAAATTCAGCAGTTGTTCATCAATGTTGCAGTATTCATGGGGGTTATAATATTTTGCACATTTTATGCTATACTATCACAGTAGTAAAAACACTGCAAAGATCCTTTCTTGTACGAAATTTTATTTTCTACAAGTTTGTTCACGTAAAGTTTCGCCGTAGATTCGACCGTTTCCGAGTTATTCGCGAAAAGCCAGTCGCAGGTCGTGCTCCGGCGGCCATCTTGGCGCCATAGCGGCCGACGCATACATGACAGGCATCTCAACATTTGATATGTTAGTTAGGTTGCTCTAACGGACAAATGTGCCAAGTTTCAAAACTTAATGAATTATTTCTTCTAACCGTCAAAAAAGTGTCAAATTTGACCGGTCATTCCGCAAGCAACGCTTATTTTCTGCTATACTATCGCAGTAGAGAAAACAATTCAGAGAAACTTTCTTGTTTATTTCCTCTAACCGTCAAAAAAGTGTCAAATTTGACCGGTCATTCCGCAAGCAACGCTTATTTTCTGCTATACTATCGCAGTAGAGAAAACAATTCAGAGAAACTTTCTTGTAGAAAATGTTATTCTCTACAAGTTTGTTAACGTACAGTTTCGCCGTATATTTGACAGTTTCCGAGTTATTCGCGAAAGTCCAGTCGCGAGTCGTGCTCCGGTGGCCATTTTGGCGCCAAAACGGCCGACACGTACACGTCAGGCATCTCAACTTTTGATATGTTAGTTAGGTTGCTCTAGCAGACAAATGTACCAAGTTTCAAAACTTACCTCCCCTAAAATGTCTAATTTGACTGGTCGAAATACACCAAAGAAATGCCTTTCCCTCTCAAATGATGGGGTTATCGCAATTATAAGTTCCCTATTTCCATTCTGTGTTATTATTTAATTTGCAAAATTTCTTTATATACAATTTAGTGTTCGATTGAACACCACACATATTTCCATGTGTAAACAAAGGTTCAGGCGTAAAAATACCAACTTTGGCTACGGTTTGGCCTTGCGATTTATTTATTGTCATAGAATAAGACAGTTTGATCGCGATTTGTCTGCAATGCATGTTAAAAGGAATTGCTGTATCATTTGGCGTGTCAATTTTTACATGTGGAATAAAGTGAATGTTTCCAGCCATAAAACCAGAAATGACTTCCAATAATTAATTTAATTTTTAACCAAATTTAATTAATTAATCAAACACTCGTCATTCTCTCTTACATTTTCCAATCATAACCCACGCTACGTGCCTCTTATTTACGTTAAATAATGGTACATTCGGTTCTCAAGTTAAATCATAATGTTCTCTTTCAAATTCTGATTTTAATTCTTACCGATACGTAAGTGAAGCTTCAATGTGTAAACTGTTAAACGAAGCGAATATGGAAGTTTATTTACTTACCTTACTAACTATATACTGTTGTTAGTAACCATACAAACTCTGCAAATAAAACAACATTTCACTATGTGTAACTTACTATACTACATTTATAAGCTGAACACGACTTCTATTAGCTATAAAGTGTTCCGCCAGGTTGCAGCACTCCACTGTTACTCCATACACTCCACAGGAGGTTTTGAAAATTAACTGTGCTTGGCAAAAGTCATCTCACCTTGTACAATATAATAGAGATGGAAAGAATTTAATTCTCTTGTTTCCAAATTATTCCCAAATTTAAAGCTGATGACTTTCAGCATAGTGATCTTCGGATCAATTCTTTTCATCAATTTATAATTGCGGAAATCTCATTAACTGAGAGGGAGAGGTATTTCTTCGATAACATGCGCCATCTCCCTCATAGTAGAATTTTATGCTGAAAATCAAAAGGCATTTTAATGAGGCATTACTGCTAATGTTCATTTTTATTTGTGGTGGATAATATCTCTATTGCTGCGTAAATTCGCCCTCAGAATATAGCCTGCATTCTGGGTTGCTCGGACCCCCAAATTATATTGCTCATCGGAAGGAAGCTGTCAATCTATTTTCACTCCAAGCGTATTCTTTATAAAAACCAATAAAAAATCTAAGATTTACAGAAAAAATACTTTAAGACAGCACCTTTCTTCCGTCGGCACTAGTATGATATCTCTGTTAATCATCATGGCTTTCTTCGCCGCCATTCTCCCTTAAATCTCCTGAACGACCACGAAGACAGCACAACCACCATCGGGGATCGAACCCGGCAGCAACAGCCCGTCTCCTTAACCGCGCTGCCTCGGCATTATCCCCCACAGGTTATCGACTGTGATGCAAGGCAGCCCAAGACCGAGGCTACGTAATAGATTTTTTCTTCCGAATTTCCATTTTTCGTGAAATTTCCGCGAATCCGTCCCCCGCCCCCAGTCGCCGCCATATCGGCGAAAGAGAGTGATTAATTGACAGAGAGGGAGAGAGGGTGTGCGGAGCACGAAACATTACTTAAGGCTTTGCGATCCTTTGTTCGCCGATAATGGCGAATGGAGGACGAGAGTCACCGCCAAACACCATTTTCCTCCGCTCCCTACTCTCCTTTCCACCCGCTTCCCCTATCTCCCTCCTCTCCACCTCCTTTTCCTCCCTCCCATTTTTACCTACTCTCTCGCGAACTTCTTCATAAACACCCCCGTTTCCAAACTCCCTGGTACCCATGGGCCCGCAACTCGGTCTACGGGACGGCTTCATAAGCTCTCTTCCCTCCACCTCCCCTCCTCCCTCCGCCTCATCCCTACGCCTCATCCCTCCAACTCCTCCCTCCGCCTCCTCCCTCCTCTGCATCTATCTGCACCGATTTCCTTCCGCCTTCCAATAGTTCTCCTATCCCAGCCTTACCCCATTCCTCCTCCCCCTCCTTTCTTCCCCCTCCCTTTTCTCTCTCCCATTCTTGTTCGCCACCTCCATTTCACTCCCTACTCTCTCTATCTCTTTCTCCTTATCCATCGCCGCTATGACCGTGTCATTTTTTTCGGCCTCACAATGAGTGAGTGGATAACTAAGGTCTCAGCCCCCTGTCTCTCACTTGTCTTCCCTCCAATCCCCACCTCCTTCCCCTCTCTCCTATCCCTCCTATCCCTCCTCTCCCTCCTAATCCTACCTCCTTCCCCTCTCTCCTCCTCTCTGAACTCCCAATCACGCAATGGGAATTTGCGATTGAGTGCATTTAAGCCACGTGATTGAGGGGAGAGTTTCTCTCCCTCTAAAAATTAATAAACGGTCATCCTCAGTGGATGAATTTGACAAGGAAAATGTGACTCGCGGAGCAAAAAACGAGCATCGAAAATTGTTTTTACCATCACATAATGCTAGAAAACTTGCGAACTTTTCTATTTGAGTCATTGTCGCATATTTCTACCCGTCGTAATGTATGCCAAAAAATACTTTCATAGTTTTTAGTTTTTCATACAATTTTATCATGCATATAAGTAGTAGAGTCAAATATAAACCGAACTTTCAATTTAGATTTTTTCAAAAAATTATACAGGTTTCTGCACACCGTATTCCTCAAAATAAGCACCTTCAGCAGCTAGACACTTCTGCCAACGTCAATACCACTTTTGGAAGCAGTCCTGCAATCCGTCCTTTGAGACCTCCCTAAGTGCGCTCTTCGTGGCACTCTTTACCTCTTCTGCTGATCGAAACCGTCGACCCTTCATTAATCCTTTCATGTTCGGGAAGAGATAAAAATCTGCGGGACGAGATCCGGCGAGTAAGGAGGCTGCGGAAGTAGAGGTATTTCGTGCTTCGTCAGATATTCATTGACCAGGAGCGATCGATGTGGTGGGGCGTTATCGTGATGGAGAACTCAGTTCTTTGCTCGCCACAGATGAAAACGTTTTCGTCTGATTACCTCACGAAGACGGAGGAGAATGTCGACGTAGTTGGTCTTGTTAACAGACCGATCTTCAGGAATGAATTCAGAGTGTACCACACCCTGATAGTAAAAAAAACCTATTGCATCACCTTCCTCTTTGATCTGTCGGCACGAAACTTCTTTTGAACTGGGTGTTTTCCATGTAGATGACTAGCGTTTGATCTGTGGATGATATAAAAACACCATGTTTCATCGTCACTGATCACTCTTTTCAACAGATCAGGGTTCTGATTTACCCAATCAATCAGCTCTCAACGTACGATGGCACGTTCTTCCCGCTGGTCGTCTGTTGGCATTCTCGGAACAATGTGCTCGCAGAAACGATGCATCTTCAAGTCATCGTGAAGAATGGCGTGTACAGAGCCATGAGAGATTCCGAAAGTGTCAACTAGGTTCTCTATCGTTTACCTACGGTCTCGCCTGGTGTCTTCCCGTACCCGAGCGATCATCTCATCATTTCGTGCCTGCCTGGATGGGGATCATCCTTCGCTGATACACGTCCATCTTTAAAGCGCTGGTGCCAATCGTACACTTGCGTCCGGGAAACGGTTTCATTACCATAAGCTTCCGTAAGCATGTTAAGAGTTTCGGTAAACGTTTTGTCCAGTTTAACACAAAACTTAATGTTTATCCGCTGCTCGCGATGCGTCATTTCCACAGTGAAAACCACGATCCGACCGCACACACTCAGTATGTTTAACTAAATTACGTCGCACGTCTCTTTGGAGAGAGATCCAGTAATTGACTTTCAGTTAACAAGTTTCTACATGTCTAGGTAACTGCCCAAGCGCATGCGCATGGTTAAAGTTACCGTCTTTTCATAGCAGTTTGAAAAATTCGGTTTATTTTTCACTCAACCCCATATATATATATATATATATATATATATATATATATATATATATATGGATGTCAACAAGGTGTTGGGATGAGGAAACCCAGTGAGCACTCACCAATCAGACGACTTCAGGTTGGCGAGGCCCCGGGGATGTCGAAGCGACACACGTAAAATAACACAAAAACACAGAAACATCACAAACGTAAAGCTTTCGGAACTACTCCTTCTTCAGCTACAGAGAGAGAACTTTTATATATATATATATATATATATATATATATATATATATATAGAGAGAGAGAGAGAGAGAGAGAGAGGAGACTTATGAAAAAGAAATAGGAAAGATAAAATGAGTTATGATAGCAAAAATGTGTTGGAGGAGTGGAGAGCAGAAAATTAGTGACCCGCCGGGGGTGTCGAAGAAACGTGGAGTCACGATCGTTGGAAGCTTTTCGGGTTTGAATGCCTTCATAAATAATAGAATATATATATATATATATATATGTATATATTTATATATACAGTTCCATTTCCTTTGTTAAGTGTTGCTGTGTATCTTTATCGCCGAAGGACCTTGTCCTTTCACCTATCTTCAATCTATCGCTGTCTGTGGCTCTACTGTATAATAATGGATTTTTTTTACCCCCCACTGATATTATTTTATTTTTACTTTCCTCTTTATTAAGCATATATATATATATATATGCACTGGTGGTGTAGTGGTTAGCGTGTCGGCTTTCTATTGCAAAGTTCGGGGGTTCAAACCCCTCGAATGGAGGTTTTATTTATATAAAAAAAAACTATCATCAGTGCCTGGCAGTAGGCAGCAGTACTGTCAGTATGGTATAGAGCCGAAAACAAATGATGTTGGTTGGGTCTATATCCAATACAGCTGTAGGCGTGATCAGGACGATTTGAACGGCTACAGTACTGCGATGTGGAAAGCAAGAGGGAAACTACCACATTACAATCCCTAGTAAAGATTATATGGTTGGACAATATGAGTTCTCTCGAGGTAAAACAATCCGGAGGTAAAATAGTCCCCCAATCGGATCTCCGGGCGGGGACTGCCTTGAGGAAAACATTTGTCGAAAGTAAATTACGAATAGGGACTTGGAACGTAAGAACTATGAGAAAGGCAGGAAAGCTAGAGAACTTGAAAGAAGAAATGAGAAGAAATAGAGTTGACATTATAGGGCTAAGCGAAACTAGATGGGAGGGAGAAGGACAGTTCGACTCAGAAGAATTCACGGTAGTTTATTCTGGAGGAAATAGTGGGGAAAGGGGAGTAGCTCTGGTACTTAGGAAAGATATGATGAAAAGCGTGACAAAGATAATAGCAACGAACGATAGACTGATGGCAATAAAGCTAAAAGCAGTCTTAGTGGACATGCTGATAATCCAGGTATATATGCCAACGTCAGCTCATGACGATGAAGAAAAAGATGAGATCTATGAGCAAATTAATGAAATTTACGAAGAAGACGGAAGAGGAAAGGTAAACTGCATAATAATGGGAGATTGGAACAGCATAGTCGGAGAAGGACAGGAAGAAAATGTTGTCGGGCAATAAGGACTTGGGAAGAGAAATCGAGGAGGGGAGAAACTCGTAGAATTCTGCATCAATAATGACCTTGTAGTGACTAATACATGGTTCAAAAACCATAAACGAAGGTTATACACATGGAAAAGCCCAGGAGATAGAATGAGATGCCAAATAGATTACATCCTTGTAAAACAAAGATTTAGGAACAGCATAAAGAACGCCAAGGCATTGCAAGGAGCAGACATTGATTCAGATCACAGCCTTCTAATACTTGACGTGAGTACAAAGCTCAAACAAATAAGAAAAACGAGAAGAGAAAGACAGACCTGGGACCTAGAAAAACTGAAAGAAAGGCAGGATGTAGTCAGCATGAAGTTGGAAGATAACCTAAGAAAGTTGGAAAACAAACCGAAGACCGTCGATATAGAATGGGATGAAATTAAAACCAGTATCAAGGATACCTTGGATAAAGAGATTGGAAAACAAGAGAAGAAAATCAGAAAACCATGGATCACGAAGGAAATGCTGGAGAAAATGGATGAGAGACGAAAATGGAAAAACGTTAACAGTGAAGAAGGTAGAGCCAACTATAGGCGTATAAACAATGAGTTGAGAAGGGTAACAGATAAAGCTAGAGAAAATTGGCTAAAAGGAAAATGTGATGAAATAGAACAAATGGAGAAATTAGGACGGTACGATATGATGTACGCTAAGGTACTGGAATTAGAAGATAAGAAGTCTAATGGAATTTGTGGTAAAGGAATTATGAATACGGATGGGAAGATAGTCTCAGAAACAAAGGATGTAGCACAGGTATGGGAAGAATACATTAAGGAATTATACAGCAAACAGACAGGAGCGGCAAAAATAGAACTGGAAAATGAGGAAAACATTGAAGAAGACAACTTAGGACCAAGTATTATGGAGAGCGAAGTAGAAAAAGCGATAGTGGAACTTAAGAAGGGGAAAGCCACGGGCAGCGATGGAATACCGGCTGAGATACTTAAAGTCATAGGATCAGAAGGACTAAAAGCGATCACGAAATTAATTAATAAGATTTACGACACGGGAGAGTGGCCTCAGGATTTCCTAGAAGTAACAATGATCCCTCTAAAGAAGAAGCCAAAGGCAATGCAGTGTAAAGATTACAGAACTATAAGCCTTCTGTCACACACATCGAAGATCATCACGAGGATTCTTAATAAAAGGCTGGAGAAAAAGGCAGAAGAAATAATAGGGGAAGATCAATTCGGTTTCAGAAAAGGACGAGGAACTAGAGATGCTATAGGAGTAGTTAGAATCATATCAGAAAGGGCAATAGAATACAGTCAAGATATCTGCGCATGTTTCGTAGACTGGCAGAAGGCCTTTGATAGAGTAAATTGGGTAAAGTTGATGAAGATATTAAAGGATATAGGTGTAGACTGGAAAGACAGGAGACTGATTAGGAATCTATATGAGAATCAAGTTGTAAAGGTCAGGTTTGAGAATGTGGACACCTGCGGAATAAATATCGGTAGAGGAGTAAGACAAGGCTGCTGCCTATCGCCAACCCTATTCAATATATATGGAGCAAGTCTAATGCAAGAAGCTTTAGAAGGCACAGGGGATTTCAAAATTGGAGGAAGGATTATAAGAACAGTAAAATACGCAGATGATCAAGTACTTCTAGCAAGAAAGGAAGAGGAGCTACAAAAAATGATAAATAGACTAGTGATAACAGGTAGAAAATACGGTATGGAAATAAATACAGAAAAATCCAAGGTCATTCGAATATCGGGTAAAGAAGAGAATCTGAACATAACTATTGGGGGAAAGCCATTAGAACAAGTTTCAGAATATAAATACCTTGGAAGTATCATAACACGAGAGGCAAAATGTACGGATGAGATCAAAACTAGAATAGGAAAAGCAAAAGCGGCTTTCAGGAGAAAGAAACAACTACTTACAGGGAATATAAGGGAAGATATCCGCAAGAAGTTGATAAAATGCTACGTATGGAGTATAGCATTGTATGGGGCAGAAACATGGACGCTAAGGAAAAATGACATAAAATACTTAGAAAGCTTTGAAATGTGGACTTGGAGGAGAATGCTGAAGATAAAATGGACAGATAGGATGAAAAACGATGAAGTGCTACGAAGAATAGGAGAGAAGCGAATGATTATACAGACTATCAGAAAGAGGAAGGCTAACTGGGTTGGACATTACCTGAGGAGAGAGAGTATGATTAAAGACGTGTTAGAAGGAAAACTAGATGGGAAAAGGGAAAGAGGCAGGAAAAGGTTTCAGCTGATAGACGATTTGAAAGGGAAAGAGAGTTATCAAGATATAAAGAGGACAGCGGAAAATAGGAGTATATGGAGAACCAGGTTTAACCATGAATAATCACGGACCTGTCTACGGACAGACTACCTATGATGATATATATATATATATATAACAATATTTCATTGGACTTAGAAATTCACTTATCATTAGCAGGCTGCAAAGAGTACCTACTTTAAATTATGACAAAGAAAGTTAATCAAATTCTTCTTAAATTATGTTCACGCGTTTTATCGATCGATTTATATTGACCAAGTGGGCATGAAAGGCATCTTAATGAAAGACAATAGAAATCACAACATTTAACTTTCATTTTCCGGATTAACATCTACTGAATACTCTTTATAATCGACGGTCGGTGCTTTGTATTCGAAATGCACGCATGGTTTACCCAAACATTTCATTTCTATCGGAGAGACATAATCCATCCATATGATTCCAGCAGAAAAGCAAGCTATGTAATTATCTCTTGAATCTGTGGAATGTCAAAATGATTCGTTGAGCAAAAGTATCTCGTCTAACATTCAAAGATGAACGCACAAATGAGTAACTGAAGTTATTTAATCACAAACGTGTTTTTTTATCTCCTCTTTCTCCAGCAGTCATTCCACTTCTCGCCTCTCCGTTCACAACTCCTTATAGGACGACGTGGTCACTCCCTCCTCCTCTTCCTCAAACACTCTCTCCTCTTCCTCCCATAATCTCCCTCCTCTCGTCCCTTCCATCGTCCTCCCTTTCCTCCCCTCCAGAGGGTGCCGGTGGTGTGGTGTTTAGGACGCTGGCTGCTACTCGCCAGCTGCTCGGAAGGGCAACGGGCACGAATCCTGCGAAATTGGGCTTTTTTTCCGGTCCAATGTCGGTGTGGTTTGAGGAGACCGCGCAAATTCAGCGTTCCGTCCTTCGGCAGGGACGTTAAGCCGTTAGTCCTCTTGGTGCTCTTCGTTAAGAGTAGGCTAATGCCGGCACCGGTTTTCTCTTCTCCCTTGTGAGTGTGTTCAGTGTGGAAGGATTAATGGCTATAAAAATCCAAGCGGTTGATTAGGCAAAAATATACACACACACTCCCCCCTACATCTCACTTCTTCTCCTCCCCTCCTTCTCCCTCCTTCCCTCGCCCCTCCCTCCCCTCCCTCTCAATCGCTCTCCCCTTAGCACTTCGTCGCCTTCTCCTCCCCCTCTGCCCTCCAACTTCTCCCGCCGCCTCTTGTTCCCCCAACCCACCTCGCATTTACACTCCCTGCTGATCTCATTCTTCATTCCATCCACGCTCTTCTTGTATCCCTTTGTGTATATATCCCTTACTCCCAAAACTTCCCCTCTTTTTCAAACTCTCGGCCTTTTTTTTCTCAGAAATCTTAATTGCCTCCCCTTTTTTGCCTATCGTCATACGTACCTTCCTTTCCTACTCTCTTCTCCTCTCTATCCTCTCACTCCATATTCACCTTCTCTCACCCTTCCTCCCTCTCTCTTTCTCTCTCTCTCTCTCTTCCTCTTTCTCGCTTTCTCTCACGCTCACTGGCCGAAAATCCGGTAATCCCTTTTCTGTTCTTTCCCTCCTGCCACGCTCCCTCCCACCTCCTTCCTCCCACTCCGCTATTATTCTTCCTCCTCCTCTCTTCCACTCCCCTCATTGTATACTTTTAAAATGAAACTCTTCAACCACTTATTACATGATATTTAATATCCATCCATCCCATTTTCTGTTCCCGAAATTATTCATGTTATATTAGTACTGCCAAGCCATTATATCAAATTCTTTGAATTTGGATATTTTATTCACATAAATCGATCCAAATATTATATAATGTACTCATATGCTACCTTTACTTTGTATTTATATGAAAAAAATGAGTAAATTTTCCGTCTTTTCATATATATTTTATAATTTGTTTTGTTTACGCACTCAGTACTGAGTTGCGAGTATACTCCAATTATGCACCGCACTTGTTACAATGTTTCACGGGACCTAGTCCCGGAACAATAAAATTAAATCATTCATTAATGCTATCCTCCCTTCCCGCCTCCACTCCTATATTGTTCTCCCTTCCCCTCTTTCTCTCCTCCACTCCCTATTATCCTCCCTCCCCTTCCCCTTTACCCTTTCTCACCCCCTCCACTCCCCTATTATCCTCTCCCGCCTCCTTCGGCTCTCCTTCTGCTCAATCGCCAGCCGACCCTAAACTGTTAAACTCCTTCTCATCTACTGCAAATCCCTTTTTCTTACGTCCTTCCATAGAACGCTCTCTTCCTCCGCTCCTCCCCTTCCCACAGTCTCCACCCTCCGCTCCCCTTCTCCTCCCTCATCACCACTTCTCCTCTCGATCTCCACCTCTCCTCCCTTATCTCCCACTCATTACGAGCGTTCGACACCCCTTCTCATTAAACAGCGCCCGGATAGGCCCACCAAGTTCCCCCTTCCCCCCCTTCTCCCTCTTCCCCGGCAGGACCCTTCGTTAATCATGTAATTAATGAAGTCATGCGGTGATTTAATTAGAGAAGGCGGTAGTGTCCGTATAGCTTCATATCAGTTGCGGGAATGGGTTTGACCTGAACATGATGGATGGGGAGAGGGAGTTAGATAGGGATGGGAATTGGAGGAGGGGCGGGGTGGGGTGAAGGGTTAAGGGGATGGGGGAATGTTTTTTAGGCTGGGTTTAGAGGGATGGGGGAAGGATTGGCGGTCAAGCAGCGAGCGTGGAGGGGAGGGGAGGGTTGGGGGAAGGAGATTTTGGGGAAGGGGGTTTGTGGAAGGAGGATGACGCGATGGATAATGGAGAATAGAAGGCGAAAAAAGGAAAGAAGAGCGTTGGAAGCCATTTTGGCTGATAGAGAGCATATTGGTACATCGAGGTTTTTATGTTATAACTATATTTTTCATATATATATATATATATTTATACGTGCTACTCCTACGTATACCCGTCGATGTCTACCGTTGTCATGATTCGTTTTTCATCTGAGACTAATTAAAATACAATCGATGTTTTACACCAACGAGAGAAAAGATGGAGAAAATCTTCATTTCAGAGAAAATATGTCGTATCATTGAAAACAGCTGTGCCAGCATCTCGCTCAATACGAATGTAAAAGGAAAAACAGAGTATCAATTATAATATACGTTGATTTCCCAAGTATATAAATCCGTGGTTGAGATTTGTTTAAATATTTCTGTGAAGGAAGAGTTCCTCTAAATATATAGTATACTCGACCGATGTGAGTTTTCAAATTACGTGCCGTAACTTTACTCTTTATAGTCAATAGATTTGGATGTTTCATTATTTCGCTGTCTGACCCCAACGTTCACGGATTTAATCTGTTAAGCGTAAGTTATGCTTAATCAGTCGCTTCTCTGCATGTATCCTTCCCTTTAGCCGTGAGTAGCGCTCAGCATTAAAAGTGCCTCGCCCCTAAAACGTTCAATAATTAAAACCTCTTTTAAACTCGGCCGCCCAACGTTGAACTTTCAATAATAAACTTTTATAATTAATTTATCTCTTGGGTTTTTCAAAGGTTTTTAACTTAGGATAAACGATTCTAAAAACGTATTCACCGCGTGGAAACTTCTTTTTTTATATTTCATTGAAAAGAAGTCAAGAGGGGTCTTCATCAGCGGCCGATTCTTCCGAGGCGAGCCCTTTCCAGGGCCGCAATGATTTATGTGACAGAGGGTAATGAGAGGAAGGGGAAGGTGTAACCGCCTATCCTTTCACCTTCAGATTTGCGTAATTTGTCTGAAAATATCTGGCATCTTCAACGGCATCGACGTTGTTCCAATTTCCGTGATTAATGACGAAATGCAAAACCTTGCATTGGTAGAATTGATGCTCTTGAAAGAAAACCGCTCAAGGTTGCGCAAGCACCAAAAGATTGTTAACAAAATTACGAGATATTTTAATAATAATTCCAAACGAGCTTGTGCAGCAAAAATCAGAGTGAGGCTCGTATGATACTTTCCTAAAAAAATATTATCCGATCAATATTGTACCTCTTCTACATTCAATCTGTTCTTTTCCACTCCATTTTTCTCTTTTGTTCTATAATTATACGCTCGTTATCCTTTACTGTGTGTGTTAAAGAGTTACATTCCCTTCAATTCTATTTATACATACTTTTCTCAGACACAGACACAATTGTTACTTATTTCTTGTAGCGCTGCAATAGCAGTCAAACAAACGGCAGTCGCCTTATTCCAACGATGGGTATCAAAACTTCATGGCCTCTTCCTTTTCTCTTACTGTTTTTCCCAAAACAAAACGAGATGGAGGACAGTTTTGTAACTGAAATTGAACAATCCTTCGCGGACATAAGGAGTTGAGCACACGTCGAAGAATTGCTCCTCGTTTTACATCGCTTTTCCGTTTATTGAAAAAGGTCTTGTTCGAACGATTCGGTCCCTCTCTCTAACATTACTGCTTTAGAAACGTTTTACGGATTCGGAACGCACCTGGCAGCGTGGGGCGCGGCAGAGATCGCTCTTAAGAGCGTTCCGATGCACCTGAGGTCTTCCGGATCGTCCGTGGAGGGCAAGTCATCCGCTATAGTAATTTGCGTAAATGTGATGAATTCACTCACGCATCAAATGTTTCGCAAATACCGAATTTACTGATTGATGGCATTTAATGGCTCGAACGTTCTAAACGATCGACTCAAATTATAAATGTCGTTTTATAAAATATGGAACGTGGTGCGCGTGATGCAATTCGCAGAATAAAATGAGAATTTACTCAAATTTAACACCGAACACCTGAATTTCTACAGAAAATGGCTCATTATATTGTCCATCCGTTACATAAAATGGAGAAACAATTATTTGGAAGTTGAACATAATCATTAGGTAATATAAAGGTATGGTTCATTTTATTGGTCTCCTTCGTTTGTTATGCCGTAACTATGGACTGTGAAATGAACACTAAATTAGTCTCATTTGAATCGATTGTTTAGATTCAATCGCTTTAAACCTAATTACATTTAAGTGCAATTCCTTTTGAAAATTTTGACCACACTAAAATAAGTACACTAAGCTCTGCACTCAATGAAGTCTCTTCATTTATTAACAGCGTTTTACAATACTTCGTGATCAATATTTATTTCTTCTGTGTACTTGAGAAGATTATTTTGAGGAAGAGCAGAACAATAGAGTTAATTTGAAACACATACAATGATATGGTACAATTGTTAAAAGAATTTAAACCAATGCGGAGAGGAAGGCATTTGAGGTATGGAATATTCAATTATTTCCATCTTGTAAATCTTATACTATAATTTATGCACAGGAAGTAAACTGCTGTCGAAATTGTTTTTTTTTAACATTGTTATCAGGTTGGAATTAAAATTTAAAACTCCTTAACCGTAAATTTACCCAGAGGGCACTCACACGTCAATAAGAAATAAGGAAAATTAAAATTATACTTACAAGTTTGCAGGACGATGATGGCCTACAGGGACCTGTTGTCAAAAACTAGCCTAAAAAAAGAAAAAGAAAACACACACGCACAAGCACTCTGGAAATCTCTAGATACGTATTTCGGGAGCTATGCTCCCATCTTCAGTAGCTGAAGTAGCTGAAATACGTATCTAGAGATTTCCAGAGTGCTTGTGCGTGTGTGTTTTCTTTTTCTTTTTTTAGGCTAGTTTTTGACAACAGGTCCCTGTAGGCCATCATCGTCCTGCAAACTTGTAAGTATAATTTTAATTTTCCTTATTTCTTATTGACGTGTGAGTGCCCTCTGGGTAAATTTACGGTTAAGGAGTTTTAAATTTTAATTCCAATCTGTACACCGTAGTCTCCATTTCCCTTTTTTAACGTTTTTTATTGTTATCAGGTCCTATTTTATTTTCAAAAAATTTTCTCAAAAAGTATATATTTTTTGCCACTATGTATAGGCATGTCTCAAGACGATCAAATTGCATAAACTGTATGAATTCTGCGAAATTATTGACGAAGGCTTCTGTGCTGCAAGACCCGCTACAAACGATAGATACCTCTTAATCTGGTTCTATTTTGTTGATAACATTAAGTTGCTGATGAGAATAAATGGCAGCCTTTTAAATTCAAACCGTCTCAGATGTACTTCCTTCACATTTTCGTTTTTGGCGTTTCTGTTATGTTTAAGTTTTTATTTGCGATGAAACCTAACTTTAAATATTTCCCGATTACCTTTGAACACGGTTGGAAAATTATAATGATCGCTTAAAACTTTTGCTCTTCTAGCAGAGTTGAAGCTTTTTCTTTCTATGATATGTTGATTTTAAATATTACGGCAATTCTGACAACGGTAGGAATTAGACCCGAAACTGTTACGGAGGACTGAAATCTGAATGCGTCCGCCGCGTAACTCGCGAGCTCTCATATGGGGCGCAGTAGACGATATTATCGAACATTTTTCGACGCAATGTTATCGCAAATCATGCTCAGGGTATCCTATTAATCAATATCTTTCCAACAGCCGACCCATAATTTTGATCAAAATATGCGTCGGACGCGATTACATTATGCAGAGAAAATTGCATGCGTTAAACTGTATTTGGATTTGAAATTAGACAGCTAATCGCGATAGCCAGCCGATGTAATAAGGAGCATCTAACACAGAGGGGGGCAATCTACGACTCAGCGAGCCATATGCGGCCCCAGAGAGTATTTATGTGGCCCGCGAAGCTATGAAGAAATAGCGACCCGTAAAATTCAACACACAAATTCATACATTTTTGGTAAAATTATTATAACAAAACCTTTGATTTTTAATTTTAATCCTAAAATCCTTATTTGGACCTAAATTTTAGTGCTTATCGTCATTGCTGAAAAGCGCTATTACCTTCGTTATGTCCGTCCGTCCGTCCGTACGCATATATCAGGGAAGAATTGGCTGAACCGATTTCAACCAAATTTGGTACATAAAATATTCATATAAATTAATTCCCAAAACGAAATATTTAGACCGGATCTACTTAGCTGGGGTACCACAATTGCAAAGTTTAACTTTTCGGTAATTATGAATTTGGAAGGAATAGGCTGAACTGATTTCAACGACATTTGTATGAAGGAGACATGCAACATAAAAAATCAAAGTCAATATGTTTTGAATAGATTTACAAATCAGGGCTGCCATAATGCAAGTAATTAAAAAATTGTTTTTACAAGTATTTGTGTTGAAATGTCCACATCAATTTTAACCAACTTTAATATTTATAATTTAAATATATATACAAAACCATAATAGTATATTTTGACAGGATCAACCAAGCAGGGGTGCCACAATTATAAACTAAAATCTTTCAGTAATTATGGATTTGGGAGGAATTGACTGAACGGATTTTAACTAAATTTTCTATATAAGATTTGTACAACATACCATAATGAAATCAATTTGTTTAAAGCGGAACTACAGAGCAGGACTACCACAATAAAAAGTAAAATAATCATATTTTTACGCCCATTTCTAGAGAACTGGCAGCATGGATTTTAACCAAATATAATATCCATATAAATAAATAACCATAACAGCATATTTCAACCGTGTCAACTAGACAGGGCTTCCACAATATCAAGGTTAGAATTTTTCTGTAACTACAAACTTCGAAGGTATTGGCTGAACAGATTTCAAAGAAATTTCGTTTTTAGGGCGAGTATAGAAATTATCATGTTTAGAACGGATCTAAAAATCAGGGCTAACACAATATAAGGAAAAAATAATTTTCTGATCTCAAAGCAAATGCATTAGTATACGATTATACTAGAGCGAATTTTACGAAAAGCACTTCTGAACCACGGGAAACCCCTACTTGTTATCGATATAATACCTCAGAACCCCTAGGTAACATCGATTTAAACTTTAAACCGACCCGCCTAAGCATAGGCAAATTCCGACGTGGCTCGCCAAAACATTCGCATCCTTGAAGAAAAGGTTGCCCGCCCTGATTCTTTTGGATTGAATCTCCTCCGCCCATTCGATCTCCGCTCTTTCACATCTCTTTATTCCAATCCGCACAAGGGCGGGTTTAGGGGATGCGAGGAGGACTCTGGGCGATTTTGGTTCGCGAGGCCCAACAACCAGCGATTTCTGAAATCATGTGGATAAATTTTATGGGAGAAAAGAGACTATAAAATTCATAATAATTTATTTTTCACATCTATCTTATCATACTATATAATAAAGAGTTAACCTCTACATGGCGATAGGTACGTAAACATTTTATTTAAAACGTAAATAAAAATTGTGTGTACTTTTTAATTTCGAATTGCAGAATACAGATGGCAGCACAAAGTAATTAATATTTCATCGCTCATTATGAAAGATGGTTATGAAAATTCGAGAAAAAAATATCTTCAACTATTTTAATTTAAATTGGTTGCTTATTAATAATAAGGTTACTAACTATATAATAAAGCGTTGACCTCTATATTTCGATAGGTATGTAAACATTTTCTTTAGTGTAGGAGAAAGTCAAATAAAAATACTATTAAAAATATTAGCACCCAAGAATGTCGACTCGCTGGCGATCAACAACGAAATCCTCGACAGAATGACTTTGGCTCCAGGACAACATGAAGCGGAGCATCTCAGCATCGATGAGGTCATCAACTGTACAGAAGATGAAAGAGCTAACATTCCAACGGAATTTTTAAATTCGCTTACTCCGCAAGGAATGCCATCGCATAAATTACGTCTCAGGATTGGCGCTGTCGTAATGCTTCTTCGCAACATTAACGTTATGAAGGGTCTGTGCAATGGAACACGTTTAAATGTGAAATATATTGGTCAGCACGCCATTGAATGCACGATTCCGAACGAAAATAATAATAAAGGCTGAGCTGTTATACTTCCTAAATTCGATGTGACACTGACAGGCGATAGCGAGCTTCTGTTCGAGATGAAGCATCGTCAGTTTCCAATAACGTTAGCCTTTGCCATGAAAATAATAAAAGTCAAGGCCAAACATTTGATACCGTGGGATTACTTAAAAAATCAGGTTTTTGCACATGTCGTCATGTCACGAGTACGACTGCAAGATAATTTAAAAATTTTATCCAGTCGCGATAACAAAGTTAAGAATATTATATATACTGAAGTTTTTAACTTAATTTAACTTTTTAATTCATTTAACTTTATTATATTACTTTTATTTTTCCAATTCACATTATTAAAATTAACGAAAAATGAAAAGTAAATATGACGTACAAATTGTTTTAAAATGCAAATTATATAGTTAGATTAAATTAAGTTTTGTTTCTTTAACAAGAAGGCTGTCTTCGATTTGCCTCACATGTATGACTCGCGCCAGCTAGTTATATAATAAGCTGCGTTTGTCCCTCACGCTCGACTGTGGGGCCGCTCTTAAAAAGCTTTATAAAAGAGCGGGAGAACCGAGAACTATTTATGACTGACTGTAATATTATTTTTAACAAACTTTCCGAGTAGGTCGAAGATTGGAATTTTGCAGGAATGTTTGATTCTTATAATAAAAGCCATTTACGAACGAAATCCCTAAAAAAATTCTGTTTCGACTACAGCAGATAATTTCTAATTCCCATAAGATAACACGTAAAAATTAATTTGGCGACGAGCAAGCATTCATTCTTTTGCTAATAAAAATTGGAAAAATCGACTCTTGATCTTCAAACCGGAACTGTTTTAAAGGAAAGTAAACAAATTATCTTATTCTTATCTTTGATTTACTCCCTCGCCCAGAAAACGCTCTAATGTAACGTTTAAATTACTTATTTTTGTAATATTTAGCGATTTCACGAGGATTTGCCTTGACAACTATGCCATTGTCGACATCGAGACCTTATTATTGTCTCACAATTCTCATATATGAGTAGTTTATGAGATCGATGTCGGTCACAGTTCAATGTCTTCGAGTGGAACCCTTAGAAATAACTATTTTTCCAATGACACGCGCCAGTTAAGGCTGCTCTTCGCCCATCATCGTCTACGATCATTATTCAGAATATACCACCGATTCTTTGTGTAGGGACTTTTCATACTTAATGCATATACCTCTCTTTCTACTTTCACGCTAAATTCCTGACTCTTTTAACAATAAACTCTCTCGAGTGAGGTCCTTGGCGGTCACCTAGATCGATTGGTTCTATATCCGCCTCTGAATCCGTCCACTCCAGCTACGTATATCATAGTTCTTTTGTGGTAACTCATGGATTGGTCTAAGATCTAGAACAATATACGAGTGTGTGTAAATCTACGTTTGCTCGAACTTAATATTAAACTCCGAGCCGTTGAGGGGAAAGATGGGTCCACCACTCCAATACCTAGGGCAACTTTCAATGGAGATCACCGAGCGACAACGTGTCAGTTGCTGGAAACCCTAGCTGCTCGTGTGAAGGCGAATTACGGTCTATTCTACGATGGCCAGTCTTTTTCTGCAAGGTGCCATGGCATACGTTAAAAATATGTCTCATACCACCAACTGATTACTTCATCTTCACGTATTAATTGCACGTTAACTGGCTAAAAAGATGAAAATAACTATTTTAAGATTATATTAGTTTGATTTCATTTTACTTTGTTCGTTGTCATGCACTTCTCTTTTAATACCAAAAATTTCTTAATGAGGCTTTTGAATGTTTCAAACTCATAACCACTTCAACATTTGGATTTACTTTTGAGCGCGCCTCTATAATTAGATTTTTAAGACGGTCATCAATCAATTTCGATCGGTGTTATATTCGTTATTTCAAATATTGTATATATTGATCCAAATCTGCAAGAATACCGGAACACTAGATCGCGTAATTTGAGAAAGTCACGTAAAGGAATAAATTTCCAAAAGGCAGTAAACTCTTGACTGAAAGGAGTACTAATTAGTACTTTATACTTGCTCTGCAGTTTGGGATGATTCCAAAGGCCCAGAATCCGAATTTCTGCTGGATAATAGTCGAGATCCGAAATGGAAACTGGAAAAGGGTTCGTGAAAAGTTTGTCGTTTCTTTAGTCTTCCTGGATGTCGGAAAATCTTTTCTAAAAGGCTTTTTTGTTTGTGTAAAAATTAAATTTTTATATTTTCCAAAATTTGCGATGACGCTACTTTAATTTTCCATCCGTTGCATATGACTGAAATGAGACAAGCGTTTTCGGGATAAATCACTAGAAAAAAGTTTTAGTTTGGCTTTGAAAGATGATATCTATCGTAGCCGAAAATGATTGGAAAGAGACGATTTTACCTTAAAAGCGCAAATTTAGGCTTTTCAAATGATCCATAATATCCGCAAGGAAAATTGGATCCAAAAGCCATTCTTCTCTCTGCAGAAGACTGCAGCCTTCAGCCTGTTCACCCTTTTTTTCAAAAATTTCAAATCACTATCCCACGGATTCCAAAATCCCTTGAGTCGCTTTCCCTTTCACAGCCGGCGGATATCACAATGGAGAAGTAACTCTTATCATCTCCAAATCTGAATTTTCAACAAAGAGGATACGAAATTCAAGGCGGTTTAGTGCCTTAGATGGAGTTTTGTTGTCACAGTCTTGGTTCCAAGTATTTGGCACAATGAGCTTCCTAGCGAATAATACAATGGTGCTTA
This sequence comes from Tanypteryx hageni, assembly GCA_028673005.1. NCBI lineage: Eukaryota > Metazoa > Arthropoda > Insecta > Odonata > Petaluridae > Tanypteryx > Tanypteryx hageni. The sequence goes on from CM054116.1 coordinate 134,172,639, forward strand.
TATATCTTGTGGTTCAAGTATTCTTCCAGTAAATCTGCACAACCTTTCTTGTTTGTTTGTTTGCATGGAACTTACTCTTTGCAGACGTCTATTGAAGTATTTGTACACGACTGGCGTTCCATCATGAATTCTCTCTCCACAGTAGCCTTGATTTCTGCCTTCAATTGTTCAACCACGTGCGGATTATTCTTGTACACATTATCCTTAAGAAACCCCAATAAGGTATAATATATTAGATTCAAATCTGGCTGTGGAGAACAACACCGAAGAAACAGCTGTAGTTTTGGAGAATTTCGGTGATTCTGTCCATATTTGAATTAACCGATGAAAATTACACGTGAAAGAGGGCATTTAAATGGAAGTCTCTTATTTTGGCGACGAAGTTATTTTGGCCAATTTCATTACAAATAATTCGCACAGAATTGTCGTCTGAAGCTAATTTCCCGTGTAAGACAGGGATATTGCGAATCAGTAGTCTTATTCAGTGAACGCGGATGTTTTCTTGGTTGGGACGCGTTCAGAAACGAGAAAATTGACCTGCTACGATAGTTCAGTGGTAGAATATCCGCCCGGCAAGTGGAAGACCCGGGTTCGATTCCCGGTCATAGCAGACTTTTTTCTCGTTTCAAAATTATTCCCAACTTTACAGCTTATGCCTGTCTGCATAGGGTCTTCGGATAATTTTATTCCATCAATTTCTTGCTTGGCAATCTCACCATTTGAGAGGGGGGAGTTTTCTTCGATGTATCTCTTCGAGGACATCCGTTGGGGCAGTTTGATACTGGCTTGGCTAGTTCCGTAATTGGTGGAATATAAATATTTTTCTCTTGGAATGTCAACGGAGCTATCTGCCTTCAAATTCACTCCGTGATCTCTGTGCGAGCGATCGTGTTTGGAAGAAAACTTGAAGAGAGAAATGATCATAAAAAAATAAAATAAAATCACTCAGAGAGAGATAAATATTACAGAAAGTGGAAAAGCAATTGAACTAATATGACATATAAAGATCAGTATAAATGTATAAGGAATAGTGTACAATCAGAACTTAATAAAGCAAAAAACAATTATTTTAAGTGCCGATTCTCTAATATAAATAAAGATATAAAAAAAGTTTGGCAAGAATTTAACAAAATAATGGGTAAAATCCACAAATTCAGATAATTTAATATTTAAATATAACAATTACTTTAAAGTCAATGACTTAGTGGATAAACTTTCTGAACAATTTACCACTCAAATTACAAATCTGAAAATGAATTTTAATTTGAAACTAAGTAGGATGAACCATCTTTCCACACAAAGTAGTATTTATATACCTGAGGCTACGGAAAATACAATAATACAATAGTCAGTGACCTAAGTAATAAAGCAGCTGGAATAGATAACATTAGAATTAAAGACATTAAAGAGAACGAAGTTATGATCCCTATAATAACAAAAATAATAAACAACAGCATTCAATATGGCAAAGTTCCAGACAATTTAAAAGCCACTATTATAAAACCCATTCATAAAGGAGGAAAATTTAGTGATTTAAATAACTATAGACCAATCTCTATACTACCATCTATTAGCAAAATAATGGAAAGATTTGTAGCTACACATTTAATAGACTTCATATCAAAAAACAATATAATTTCTACTAAGCAATTCAGTTTCCAAAAACAGAGGAACAAAAGAGTCTTTGGAATATTTCTCGAAAATAATAAATAAAAACTTGCATAAAAATAATCAAATAATAATCACCTTCATTTACTTTAAAAAGGCTTTTGACCTGATTAATTTTAACATTATGATCAATAAGCTACATCAGATATGTATAAGGGGTGTAATTCTTGATTGGTTTAGCAGCTACTAAAAAACAGAACCATGAGAGTAAAGACTAAATGATACTTTAAGTGGAGAAAAAAAGAGTTGAAATGGGAGTGCCACAAGGTTCTGTTTTGGGACCTATATTATTCACAATTTATATAAACAGTATATTTAACAGCATGAAAAATTGTGAACTGATTTTATATGCAGATGATGCTGTACTCATATCTGTACATATAGACTTTGAGGTACCTAAAATAAACATGCAGAAGATAATATACTTTTCCTTAGTTGAGTCAATAATAAGGTATGGTATAACCATTTGGGGAAATGCTAATAAAACTTATAAAAAATTCCTAATTGCTACTCAAAATAAGATAATAAGAATGGTGGATAAAGATAGTAGGAATAAAATAACAATAAATTATAATACAATAGATAGTACATATACGGCATATAAGAACTTAAACATTTTACCTTTGGAGCAATTATTTCAATATGTCATAGTAACTGGTAATTACTTTACAAATAGGTATAAATTAGTAAGGATTGAGGAGCACAACATGAACAAATGAAGTAAGAAGAGATATAAAGTACCAAACTATTATAATAATCATGGTAAAAATTCATTTTCTGTAACAATTCCAACACTGATGAATGAATTACCAATGAGTTTAAGAAATCTATCTTGCATGTCTGAGGTCAAAAGAAATTGCAAGACATGGTTGTTGAGTAATATGAAACAACAGCTTAATATATAATAAAAAATTAAAGATTGGTTAAAAATTGAGTAAGGTTATGTAAGTTCAAGATTTAATTAGTTCATGTGTAAATGAGAAATGTACTGGTTTTATGTAATTATTTATGATTATCATTATGTTATGTAATAATGTAATAGTTATATAAGGTGTATATATATATATATATATATATATATATATATATATATATATATATATGGATGTCAACAAGGTGTTGGGATGAGTTCTCTCTCTGTAGCTGAAGAAGGAGTAGTTCCGAAAGCTTTACGTTTGTGATGTTTCTGTGTTTTTGTGTTATTTTACGTGTGTCGCTTCGACATCCCCGGGGCCTCGCCAACCTGAAGTCGTCTGATTGGTGAGTGCTCACTGGGTTTCCTCATCCCAACACCTTGTTGACATCCATATATTCATTTTACCTTTCCTTTTCCGTAAGTTGTTATATATATATATATATATATATATATATATATTGTAAATAAATCTAAAAAAATTATAATAAGTAAAATAATATTTGAGGTGAAAAGATGAGCTGTATGCTTGATGTGATATTGTGATCATACAATAACCACCTGATGCAACTATGTGGGCACTTGCAGACAAGCTAATTGAGCTCTGCAGGACCTGAATGTATTTCACCCCAGGGGTGTGAGAGACCCACTAACATTAACTTTCTCAATGCGTACCAGAAGCGACATACGTACCTTAGGTTAGCCATTCTGGAGTTAAATTTAATTGCGAATATCTGGGAAGTTATTTTATTATTATTATTCTGCCTTCTTCAAGGCGACAATATCTTATAAGCAAATATCACTCAATTACAGCGAGCCAAGGATCTTTTGTAGGATTAGACCATGAGGGCGTGCGTAATTGTTAAGAGGAAATAACCGATGTGCCGGACAGTTATAGAAATCAATCTCTTAAATCAAAGAAGAATACATTTGAACATGTTCAGCCTGGAACTGATAAAACATCAACAGCCATAAAAACTTTGGGAAACCCATATACCAATTTCGGCCATAAAGTGGCAATAATCAATTGTGATTAAACGACAGTAGATTCTAAAAAACCACTTGGATATTGTTTACGTGCATGTGAGGGAATGAGCGATATATTTCTCAGGTTGAATCTTCGTAAAGGATGCGTGCTTTAGTGTAAGGCGAGGGATTATGAAAAGGGAAACTGTTTCAAAGACTTCGCTTTATCATTATAATTCCATCCATACGGCGAGATCTCTTCTAAACCCTAAGCTGTGCCCGACTTTAGTATTTCTTCGTTTCAGACTGGGTCTTATTCGGCTTGATTTCATAATCCACGATCAGACCTTCCTCCTTATCCTGCATTCACTGATACCTCCTCACCCGTTCCGAATAAGTTTCTTCTTTTTATCTCTCCATGCTTCCCTCCGATCCACCCTCGCCCTCTCTCTCTCTCTCTCTCTCTCTCTCTACTCCCCTCTCCTTCCCCTCTCTTATTCTCACATTTCTCCGTCTTATCTTCTCGCTACTAACACTTCCTTCGAACCACCTTTATCCCTACGTCCCTACCTCCTTTTTAGGAGTACTTTACCAGCGAAGCGGTAGTAGTAGAACGCTTTATGGGCTTTTCGTCCGTCCGTCCGTCTGTCGCAACCTTCATCTCCTAAACCGCTGGACGGATTTTATTTAAATTAAGTAGGAGTGATTCTTATTAAAATTTATCGCCCAATTGTGATTTTAACTACATCCGTCAATTATAATTTCCACTTTACATAAATACTTTAATAAACTTATTCTCGTATCTAGTTCAATGGCATACGTCAAGCAACAATTAATAACATTTAAAAACCCATAGATTAAAACAAATATTCGGATAGAGGAATTCATTTACCACAAAGTACTCCGCGAGACCACATACATAATTACGAGTTATAGTTTTGGAGAGAGAAACAAGATGATGATCCAAACCGAACTTAAGATGCCTACTTTCCATTTAATCATTTATTTAATACTTATATTGGCTTTAATAACCTCAAAGTAATCGCGGATATGTAGCTAATTGTGTTCCCAAATTTCATAATTTAGCGTTATAAAATATTACAAATATTTACATTCGAACGGAATATTAAATTGATCACCCGTATTTGTGCGGCAAAAATAACGCGTGTACGTATTAGAATATACCGAATGTGAGTCCAAAAATAGTTTTTGCTATGGCAACAATCGTAATGAGTGATAAAAACTGAAAAATCGCAATTATTAACGCAAAATTCTAAGAAATACAATCGATAAGCAAAACTCGATAGAATAGAATAGAATCTTCATACCTTTCCTCAGAGAAAAGTATAAAACTCGATCCGCTATTACAATTCTCTCCCCCCCCCCCTCGTCTCTCCCTCTCTCTCTCTCTCTCCCTCTCTCTGACCACTTCTACTTTACCTCTCCCCTTCTCCCCTCCTCATCCTTTCTTTCTCACTCTTTTGTTTTCGTTTCCTTTTCCTTTTCTTCCTTTTCTCTCCAGTTTTCACCCTGCATTATTCAATTTATAGTTCCGTTTCGCTGAATTGGAAACATTTTACTTATTTCTCATTTTTTATTTTTCTATTTTTAGTTCTATTAAATTTCCAACTGCACCTGATTCATCTCGCCATAATTCTCGTTTTCTTCGTTTAAATTTATGATTGTTTATTTCTCCTTTTTTTGTAGTGTTATAAGTTTGTAGTCATTACTTGCTTTCAAATTTTCCTCTGAGGATTCCGTTCACATCTTTAAAATGTATTTCTCTCGAATAGAATTACGAATCACTGAATCAGTTATTCCAGTCGTAAGCCGGAAACATATCATTCACTCTATATCCTTCGAAAGCGTACTTCGCAAGGAGATAGTATTTTATACGGTCATTGCGCAATTTAGATCGCAGTTACAGATGTCTCGTGAGTTTATTTGCAATGGAGAAACTATAGGTTTATGCCACTTAATTCTAACTTGTCTTTCGTCGTTTGGGTATGTCTTCCTTTCGAATGAAGAACCTTTTTATTAAGATTACAGTGTGGTATTTAATGAGCTTACTTTACTAGAAACTTTTTCGCCGCTAATTCGCTGAACATTTGCTCGCATTGATTACAGAATAGGATTTAAATCCTTAATGTCTGTTTTTAATAACGTAGCAGCAGTTTGATAGGGACGCCTCCTGTTATCTACGCGCTCCATGCTGCAACTGGAAATATTTCTGCTATGAGATGCGTCTGTAATTGATAGTTTTAGGTTTATTGCAACGATCGTTGCAAAAGAGGAATTTATTTCATATTTTGGATTTAAGATGAGCAATTTTGTCTTTAATCAGATGGATGCTTTGATAATGAGAACCCATAACATTTTAAATAATACGTACACAGAGGTATTAACGATTGAGCAACTTATAAGGCTAAATGTTAGGTTTTCTAAGATTAATATTTTATTAACCTGTTTATTATATGGGGTTAAATTAAGAATACGTTATGCGCCGCAAATCTTTTCCTTAGAGCAGTGAAAAAATGACATAGGGAAAATATAGTCAATCTTTTCCTAGTTCTAATTTATTTAATATACCGTAATGTCTTTGCTTAAAATAGGCGACGTGATTTTTTAGTGACAAAACAATTCTGCGATATCGTATTCTTTGTCCAATCGCGGACTGAAAAAATAAAGTCCACGAAAAGGAAAGTAAAGTTAGTCATCTTGTTAACATCAAAGGTCGCGTCATCCAGACTTGTTTGTTTCTTTTAATCAAACTGTAGCCATTGCAAGCTCTTCTCCTCTCTCTCTCTCCGAACGGCTCTTCAATTTAGGACCCTTGCCCCAATCCTCCACTCCAGATCCTTTCCCCCTCCCAACCTCTCCCTAAATCCACCCTCTCAACCCCCACCCTCTCAACCCCCACCCTCTCTCCCCCCACCCTCTCTGCCTCCACCCTCTCTGCCCCCACCCTCTCTGCCCCCACCCTCTCAACCCCCACCCTCTCAACCCCCACCCTCTCTGCCCCTTGCCCTATCTCTCCACGCATGGGGGAAGAATCCCCGCGTTCTTTACTTTCGCCTCCTCGCCGCCGCAGGGCAGCACTTTGTCAGTTTAACGACGTCACGGAGCGCCGTCTCCTCAGCGACAGATGCGGCGTCGCCAGCGTCGTCCGTATTGCCACGCCTCCCCCTCCTGCTCCCTCCCCCGATCTCCGCACTCTGATCTTGCCCGCCCCCCACTCCACAATTCCCCTCCTCCCGCCGTATTCCCCTCCCCTCCTCCATCTCCCGTCACCACTATCTAATCGTGCCCCATCCAGCCGTCCCTCTTATCCCATCTCCCCCACCCTCCTTCCCCCACCATCCTCTCCCCTCCCTCCCCCACCCGTCCCAAACCCATCCCTCCCCCAAGGGCATCTCAGCACTCCACTCTTCGCCTTTCATACACTCCGTCTCCTCCGCCAATGTTTCCCTGCGCTGCTGCTACATCGCCGGCTATTTAACTTTTTATTCGGATTAATGTTTTCGAGAGAGCAATTGGAAAACGGCTGCTACATCAGTGTATCTTGCAATAAATTGTGAATCCATCGCGTTGTAAATTTAATCAACTTTTACTCGGACACGGAGATAATGTCCGCCAAAATGGAGGAGGAACACCTACAAAATGCTCAATTTCGGCTTTAGAAAAAATAAAGCAGAAAAACTCAAAGTTCGTTTCTTCATTTTGGGGAAGATCTTAGATTAGGTTTTCATTACAAAACTTGCAACGATAAAAGCATAAGTCATGTTTACGATCAGTGCAGGAGTTTTTGTTTTTGCATAGCGCGTTCGCCATTTTGAATTCTAATTAACCTTTCCGTTCTTAAAATACAATTTCTCGTAAATATATCAAATACCGATTATCACTGCCAGTCTTTATCATTTCGATGCTTATAAATGGATCGCTGATAGTTTTGACGGCAGAGATTGTGCATCGTGAGGATAGGAAACTCAGCAGAAATTCAAATATTCGGAGCCAATTCTTTGGGAGCAATCGCTTACTCCTCTTTCTCACCCTCTCTCTCTTTCTCTCTCTCTCTCTTTTTCTCTCTCTCTCTCTCAATCTCTCAATATCACACTCTCTCTCACTCTCTATCTCTCTCACTCTCTCAATCTCTACCCCTCTCTCAATCACTCTTAATCTCTCTATATCACACTCTATCACTCTCTCTCTGTATTGTATTATATAATGTATGTTATTTTATATTATTTCCTTAATTCTTATAATATTCATGTTTCCCCCTATATTCAGTCTATGTATTCATTGTATATATTTCATGTATATTTCATCTTATTCTATGTCAAATTAATGTATATCTCTTGTGTATATTACGTTAATATCTTTACATGTATTTTTATGGCGGTATACAACGTCGCTGTATATACGAACTATCCAACTGTACATACTGCTTTATATTTAATGTTGTAGTACTATACTGTTGCCACTATCTGCGGTTTTCGCAGGTTTTTCACACACCCCTTTTCTCAGTGGGTGTTTTCCTGCGTGGGTTTTACTAAGGAGGATAATCCTGTTTATACCTGGGTTTTCCCCACAAACTTAAATCTGTTTTCAATTTTATCTTTTTTACTTTGCACAATTTATATACAGTTTTTGTAATGTGTATTGTAATGTTTTATTTTATATTTTCTAATATTTTTATATTGACGAAGAGTTAAATGTAAGAATGGACCTATGGTCCAAATTTCACCCGAATAAAGGCGATTATCTATCTATCTCTCTCTCAGCCTGGATTTCCCGACGCTCAATTCCCTTCAACTGCTCAAATCACTCAAAAAACTTATAATCCTATATTTCAGCCTCTCTATCGACATATTTAGATCTCTTTCATAAATAACTGCATCTAATTTAAATTCCGCGTTATTAAAAAGGCTTAGAATTAATTCGCGTCGAGTTACTAACTCTGAATATATATCAGGCTGACGTATGAATATAATATGCAGTTATCTCTTCTTTATGGCGATTTTTGCCCTTTCGCCACACTTCCTACTCGACAATCGCCCCCTAAAAGTAGGCTTCCATCCGGGCTCTCCCTCCCACCAGCCTCATCCTCTCCATTCCAATAGAATCACTCCCCTTTTGAATTCGAATCCCCTTGATCCTATCTTACATCACCTCCATTCCCGTCTCCCATCCCACCATTTCTCTCCCTCCTCCTCTCTCCTCTTTCTCCCTCTCCCTCCTCTTCTCTCTCCTCTTTTCTCTCCCTCTTCTTTCTCTTCTCCTATTTGTCCTTCTCCCTCCACTTCTCTCTCCTCCTTTCTCTCCCTCCTCTCTCCTCCTCTTTCTCCCTCTCCCTCCCTTTACGTCTTGTCCACACTTCCCATTTCGCCGTCCTCTCTCCTGAATAATCAAACCCATCTCTCTTTTCTGAAACAATCTAATTTCATTAAAACTATTTCAGAACGCTCATTTCGCTGTTTTATTTTTGTTTACCCTATCCTGAAATAAGCTCTAATGTCTCAGAGATATTATATACTTTTATTTGCAGCTGCAGATACCTTTCGAAGTCTCTTCTACCCGCTGTAGTGTGTCCGACATCACACTATTCTGTTGCGCTTTCTACCTCTCACCATTTTATGCGTGGCGATTATTCTCCTTCCTCAATTGTTTTAAAGAAAAATTTTTGTTTCGGAGTAAAAACGGTGGGCCGTGTTACCATCATCCCTCGGGATAAAGGAATTCCTCTCACTTTCTCGCTTATTCCCTATCCCTCTCGATCCCTCTCCCTCTCTATCTCCCTCTCTCTCTCTCTCCCTCTCTCTCTCTCTCCCTCTCTCCCTCCCTCTCTCCTTCATCTCACTTCGCCTTCCTTCACATCCATCCCATCCCACTTCCATTCTTTATCCCACGCCCTTTCTCCCTTCCATTATGTCCTCCTCTCTCCCTCCGTTGCCCTTTCTCCGCTAAGGTCATTTTGATTGTAACGGAGCGGGCGACGTTGTCGTCTGCGACGGGAACGGGGGAAATTTTGCCAAAAAGAAAAATGACCCCCGCAAGGCCGGACAATAGCCTTACAGTTAAATAATTTTATTGAATAAGAAACCTATTACTCTAGCGAGACCAATGTTTGGACTCTCCTCCGCCTTATGGCGACTCGCCAAGACGTCGCTTCTTATAGGTCACCACCACCTCCTGAAATACGTATAGCTTGACATCCGGCGTACCCCTTTATGCGCCGCCCTTTTATTGCCGATATTTATTTGAATAAAAAGCGAGCGAAGGAAAGCGCTCTTTGAAGATAATTTTCGGATCGAAGCGGAAAGATTTTTCAACTGAATTGCATCGCAAATGGTTGACAAGCGATTTTTATTCAAACATGGCGAAGCGATCATGTTTATTAACAGCTTTGTGGTAAAAGAAACAAAATATGGTAGCCGTTCTCTGTTGAGCAGATCTTGAATGTCAAGAAATGTATTTTCTGAAGAACGATTTACAAGTCGTGTAATCCTTTAATTTAATGCACCACTAATTCATGTGTTATTTTTTGCGTTTTGGTAATATCTCCCGATGAAATTTATTGCGCCGCGATGAGTGCTGGAAGTGAAAGTTAAAAAAAATAGTTCGAATGGAAGATAATCGCTTATTGAAAATGCCATCCTTCCTTACAAAGACCGTTGGGGAAGAGATACGACCTCTTCGGCGGCGGTTGGAAGTCTTTTAAAATTGAATTCAATGTACGTCCCTTCTTACTTGCCTCCCTTTTGGTTATGTATCATCCTTATTTTAGAGATTAACTTTATCCGCGGCAAAGCCCTATTTTTCCTTTCCTCGCCTCAATTAATATTTTCGAGAATACATTCTCTTTCGGTTCATTTTGTTCCAAATTATCCTTTTTTTAAGCACGCCGTCACATCGAAATGTGCTTATTTTGTTGAATCCAGACACACCCTTCAACATTTAAAAAAGACCTAATAGTCGTCCTTCATCATCTTCTCTAACATTCTTCCTTCATTCATCTTTCTAATATAAGAAACCATCCTACCGACACGAAAACCGCGGTTTTCCGACATCCTTGGTTATTTTATTTTTAAAATACAAAAGTAATATTTGCGTCGCTCTAATGGCCGTAAGTTGCCGATCTCAATGAGAAATGTAATGTGTATAGCATTAAGATTCCAAACGTTTAATGACAAGTGGAAGGAAGCGATGAGCCGAGCTCAGCGTTGAAGACCGAGTGGTTTTCCCCTAAAGGATGACAGAATTTTCCGGCGTCGTAAACGCTAATTGTAAGGGAGATGAGGACCAAATGTGCGGAGTGGACGCTCAATTAGCATATTGCAATTGATAGCGCAGGTTGGAGGAAGAAATTTGAGGAGGAACTGGCGGAGGAAGAAGGAGGCAAAAGAGGGAGGTATGAAGGGAGGGAGGAAAGAAGGGAGGGAGGAAGAGAGGGAGGAAGGCCGAGAGGGAGGACGGAGGATGGAAGGAGGGGAGAATGGGAGGGGATTCGCCGCGGAAGAGATGGGGCTGTGGCAATCAACCATGTAGGCGATTTACATGTAGACTCAATCCGATTACGTTTCCTCTCTCTCCTTCGCTCCAACTTGTCGAGTGCCCGAAAGGAGTTGCGAGTATGATTCAATTATGTCTCCGGAATGAATGGGATCCCGGGATTTCTGCTTCCAGTGCCGTCTATCTTCCACTTTCTTGTCATCCGCCGCGTCCTCGATTCCTCACGTCCCCTGCTTACGTCACGGGACTCCTCAGTCTTCCTCTCGTTCCCGATCCTCCCTTTCGCTCCCTCCGCTCTTCTTCCTATCTTCCTCCTCTCTCCCCTCCCTCACTTCTTCCTCCTCCCTTCTCTTTCTCTCTCCCCCTCCATTTGCTTCCTCCACTCAGTCCTTCCCTTTTAACTCCCTTTCTTATTGCGCCCAAGATTTCCCTCTCTGCTAGTTGTTTAAGTTGTTTTAACAAATCCATCGTTGCATACAAAAACGTGATCCAATCAAGAAGACATAATATTTCGTTAAGGAATTGCCGGAAACATCTCAAGGCTTAAGTTATCCTGGCGAGCGCTTTATCTACTGTTTGAATTTCTATAGGCACTACGTCCGCAATTGCCTGGCTAAACGCCTCCTCGCATTTCTTATGTACGGCACTTTTACCATTAAAACACGCGGTAAACTCTCGCCACGCGTCAAAATTGCCATAATTAAGTTTTAAGAAACAGGCGCGTAATGAGGTCTATCTCATACTCGATAATATTCAGCAAGTCGAAGTAAGCGAATATATTGAAACTGGTGTTTTAAGAAATATTAAATCTAAACTTTGCATGAATGGCAGTAAATATTAACTTTTCGCGTTAAAAATTTCCGATTTGTTTCTTGATGTAAGGAGAGATTATTTCCTTCCCAGCGTCATCATACGATGTGCGTAGATATGTATATTATGTGATTGGTTGAGAGCCGATGCGATTGGTCCAAACCAGGGCCGACCAACTCAAACCAAGAGAAGATCCACTTGAAAATGGAATATTTTTTATGGAACCATAGGAAAAATATTTTTTAAATAAATACAAAGATTGCTAATGATAAATTTGGTTTTCCATACTTCTGCTGAGATATTCCAGGCTGGCATCAATTTTGGATGTCTCAAGTCTTAATTAATTTTTCAAATTTTTATCAGTTATCGAAGCTCTGGTTTTATTTTTTGCAAATTTTAATTTTGAAAAAAAGGTCCACATCGATATGTACCTCCGAAAAGGCTAATAATTTTTAAAGCAGTTTTCTTGAAACTGAATAATAATGAATTGTCGTTCGCAAAATTCACATTAATTGGTAAGAAGTTTATTTCGGAAACCAATGGGAAAAGGAAAATGCGGATAACTAAGTAAATATCAAGGAAGAAAAAATTATAATTAATATTTAATAAATATGTTTTAAAATTTTAATAGATATTAAAATACTTCTCGAGTTAAAACTAATATCATGAGCTAAAGTTCTTAGAGAACGTCTTTCGATAAAAATTGGCTCAAAACAGGAGATATAAATTCGAACCGAAAAACTGAATGTGTACTTTATTTTCAAAAGTGTCTGGTTTTCGGTCGTTTCCGAATTCCGGAATGCCGGATTGGAGACGTTTGATATGCACATTAAGTCGAGCGATCTTCCTGGCTTCCAGGCCACCACGCAAACTCTCATCTCCTATTGGAGCTATAGTCTTATCGCCTTGCAAGTCATGAACGGTTGAAAATCGTCGTGTGAGGCTTGATGGAAAAAACTATGCGTCAGATGCTTCGAAGTCATAATGATAATTATTACATTGTTGGATTTAGAAACAATGTTTAAGGCGAATAATAACCTTTGTGTATGGCAAATAGAAAAATTATCCCGCAGGTTTGTTCTCTTGGCGACATCTTATCCTCCGTAAATTCTGTCAAATCTATCCATCTTATCCCCCAGTCCCTCTCTCTTTCCTCGAAAATTCTTTCTTTCTCTTCCTTGCATTCTTCTCTCTCTCTCTCTCTCTCTTTTCCTCCTTCCGGCATTTCGTTCATATGATTGCAAATTCAAACTTATCATCATCAGCTACCCTCTTCAATCCATTGATGGATGAGAGCCACCAACAGACTCTTCCAGGTTCCTTCATCATCCACTTCATCCTCCAAGTAGGCCCTTGGAACTTTACAATTTCTCCGTCCGATATCGATCTTATAATTATTATTATCTGTCTACTTTTGGTTTGTGTGTGTATGTAAATGTTGCCTGTTTTATATGGCCAAGGGCAGAATTTAAAGATGAGCTATTTAGTTTTTAGCCAACTTTCCAGGATGGAAATAGGCTTCTAGTTTCTTTGTTGTGTCTGTCTGTCCCCACCTATTACCTTTTGAACAAATAGACCGATTTTCATGACACTTGGTGGAAATCTCTTGCTACTGGAGTCGAACTCCCGAGGATAGTTTTTGTTGCGAAGTCCCGGGTTCGATTCCAGGAACTATCCTTGCCATTTGATTTACATGGGAAATTGGTAAATGGGTAATTTTCTCTTGCACATTAAAATATCTTAAAATTATAATATTGGAGCGGGATTTGTATTATTCTCTGAGGAAATTAATGGAGATTTTTATTTTTATCAAGGAATTTTGCTTATCGATTGAATTTCTTCGATTTCGAATAAATACTGACGTTTTTGCAGTTTTTATCACTTATTACGAGTGTTGCCTTAGCAATGAATATTGCTGGACCTGGATTCGGTATATTCTAATATGTACACGCGTTATTTTTGCCACACAAATACGCGTGATCAATTTATTTTTCCGTTCAAATGTATTTGTAATATTTTATAATGTTACATCGTTACATTTTTATCAAGGAATTTTGCTTATCGATTGAATTTCTTCGATTTCGAATAAATACTGACGTTTTTGCAGTTTTTATAACTTATTACGTGTGTTGCCTTAGCAATGAATATTGCTGGACCTGTATTCGGTATATTCTAATATGTACACGCGTTATTTTTGCCACACAAATACGCGTGATCAATTTATTTTTCCGTTCAAATGTATTTGTAATATTTTATAATGTTACATCGTTACATTTTAGATTAGTCATTTAAAGTTTTCATAATATTGATATCTAACAAGTGAGAGACTTAATGTAGACACTAATCAACTCTGTGCAAATCTACATTTATTTAATTTAAAATAATTATGTGGAAAGTAGGCATCATAAGTTCCGTTTGGATCATCTTGTTTATTTTTTAATTTCTCTCGAATAAAGTCTCCCTCCCTACTATTCCCACCCACACGCCCTCGTTCTCTCGCGCCATTTGCTCCTTTTAAACGCGGTCGAGTCGACTGCACGTGATATAGAAACGCGAGAAGAGAGACGCGATACTTCCTCCGTCGACCGCGCGTCCTATCGGGAATGATGAAAGGGGAAGAGGTGCGTGGAAAGGGGTAAAGCGATAGGGGGAGTGGCGGTTTTCTCCATCTCTTTTCCTTCTTGGCTCCCTCCCTCTCTCTCTCTCTCTCTCTCTCTCTCTCTCTCTCTCTCTCTCTCTCTCTCTCCCTCCCTTTCTCCCTTACTCCTCCTTTGCCTCCCCTAGACTCCTCTATGCACGCCTATCCCTTGCCCTACCTTCTCCCTTGACCGCACGTTCCCTCCCCCCCGCTCACCCCCTTCTCCACCGCCATAACACAGGCAATCCTCTCCTTGTCCATTCGTCTGCGATCCAAGTCCACGAGGTGAGTGTTCATCGCAAATTTTATCATCTCTCCTCTTGTCTCTCTCCTCTCTGTCCCCTCTCGCTCCCTCCCACTCACTCTCCCTCTCTCTCACACGTCTTTTGAAGCGCTTTGGCGCACGCGTCCTATTTCCGCCTACTGGTCCTCGGCCGCATCGGATAATTGCGGAGAGAAAAAAACATTGCCGCGGGAGAAGAATCAAGGAGCGTCGCCGGCGTGCTCTTGTGAAACCGCGCCATAATTTAACGATCGTCCTTTGTCATCCGACGCGAGTCCAATCCTCGGGAGTCAGTTTCGGAGATCCCATTCTCCTCGATCCGACGAGTGCGATGACGGGCGAGGCGTCATTTCGCGACGGACCAACGAGACGTGTGACGCAAGGCTCACGTGACGACGCCTTTGTCCTCTCGGGAGAGATTAGAAGGCAAGTCCGGCGTCATTTAACAGCTCTGACGCGACCAGATAAGAAAGATAAGTACAACACCAACTGATTCGGTTTTGGTCTTAAGATGACGGATGATTATTCGAGGGAACGGGAAGAATTTTGAGGCGGTTTTCCATTGTTCCTCAGAAATGTGACCTTTTAAAAAAGATAACGCGAAGCACGATTCCACCCGCGGGACGCTTCACTTGTCGCTCAAAAGCACGATTCTGCTCCATGTATCATCACGCTGCTTTCCACCCCGCGTTTTTTCGTGGATTGCGAATTAATTAGCGGCGAAATAGCCTTGTAACGCACCGCATCGACCGTTTTAACGTTTTCGCCCGCCCGAACTCGTTTCCTACGGCTACGCTTATTGCCGAACTATTTCGACGTTCCGCAGTTTATTTCCGTCGCATCGCCATCGCAGTTCGCGCTAGACGCGCATCGCCGTCCGATTGCGACCGACGCCGCCGTCGACGGAGTGCCGCATATACCTTCGCTAGACGTCGCGTTCCATTCTCCTCCTCCCTCAGACGACGGCGGCGAGTCGCATCGAGGACAATTTATTTCGTCGTGCGGCGCCGATCTCCAGAGAGAAGCACGCGTGCGCCGCCGTCGCCGCCTGTCCTGCCAAAAAACGCCGCCGAGAGCGCCTCAACGGATTCGCAGCGAACTAACGGCAGCCTCCGTAGCGATTTGAAGAATGCGTCGCGTCGCGTGAGCTCTATGCCAACCACCGACGGGAGCGTCCTTATCCCTTGAGGGCGTAGGAGCCAACGCTTTCGACCCTCTCAGTGAGATCACTGAATCAAACTTAGGTACATGTTGCTATTGAACTCATTTATCTCTGACAAACATTTCGTTTGACCGCCATAGCGGCGGATTTTGAGACAACAAATGCATGCAACATACGGTTGTGTTTATAAGTTTGATAGCTCCGATTGCCATTAAAGCAGTGGATCCCAACCTGGGTGCCGCGGCACACTGGGGCGCCGCAGTTGATTTTTAAGGGTGCCGCGATAAAATTAGTTTCGTAAAGAAATCAACGATTTGGATATGTTTACAGGTAACTAGGGCATTAATTTTATCTCTAATAAATTCATTATGGTGTGATACCAACCAATGGACATGTTCAAAGGTTTTAATTCTCTTTTGTGAAAATATAAAAACATTGCTTGAAGGCTGGGGTGCCGCGAAATTCTGTTTATCTTTGAAATGGTGCCGCGCCTAGAAAAAGGTTTGGAACAACTGCATTAAAGTGTCGGGAAAACCTGATACGCATTTCGGCTGCAAATCAATCGTCCTCAGCGGCGATTCACCGTTAGTATGCATCAGAAATGGAATCTTCCGAAATCCCGTTTTGGAAATTGGTCGCCTAAAAAGTTCGCGTTCGAATGGATGTCCATCTTAGAGCGCGAGGTGTTGCGATACACGCACCGTTTCTTAACAAAATGCTTGCGTGTACGCCCGTTTAGCGAGATTAGCTTGAGGATTCGAATGCAAAACGCGATTAGACATCTGATTGATATCTTCGCCCCCGGCAACCGAAACGGAGAGAGCGACACGATCCACTCTCCCTCTCTCCTCTTCTCCCTCTCTCCTATTCTCCCTCTCTCCTATTCTCCCTTTCTCCTATTCTCCCTCTCTCCTATTCTCCCTCTCTCCTATTCTCCCTCTCTCCTATTCTCCCTCTCTCCTATTCTCCCTCTCTCCTATTCTCCCTCTCTCCTTTTCTCCCTCTCTCCTTTTCTCCCTTTCTCCTTTTCCATTACTTCCTTCCACTACCCCTTTTCGCTCTCATTACCCTCCCCTCTCTCTCTTTTCACTCCCTCCCCCCTCTTCCCCTCTCCCATTAACTCGCCCGCGTGATAACTCGGGCAGCCGTTGGCCTTGGAATCGAAAGCGACACCTTTCCCAATAATCCATGCCGTGACCAACAACCGCGCGCTATTTATTTCCCGCGCGGCCGGCGGATGGATTTTTTTCCAGAGCAACTTCCACAGCCCTATCCTGCCCCCTCCCCCCCCCCCTGCCATTCTCCTCTCTCCCCCCCTCCCTAACCCCTTTCGACCCCTTCCGTTTCCCCCCTCCCCTACCGGTCGCTAGGGAATCTCTGAAAGAGCAAACAGTTTAAGAGCGACGGAATTCGACTTGTTATGAAGATTAAGTCGACGACTCTAATCTTGTCGACAGCTGTTTTACATATATTTGCGTCTATTGATATTTCTGCCTCGCAAAGAAATTCATAGCACGAACAAAAAATTGTTTCTCACGTTTCACTTTCGCGAACAGAAGTGCGTTTCGATGGAGTCCTTAAATTGCACCGAAGACGAACCGACAGTGTAGATTCGAGACGATAAATAGTTCGTGGATATATATATATATATATCGTATAGATATATAGACATTTATTTATTTATTTGTTTTAATTATTTATTTATTTATTTGTTTATCTATATATTTATATCCCCACATTTCAATGGAAGTTCGTTTTCCACCTACCAGTTATTTTTAGTTAAAGATCCCGAATGAAAAGACGAATCAAACGTAAAACTTAAATTATTTTAAGGAAAATGATCCAACAAGGCGACAACAGAGTAATTCATATTATCATTATACATTAATTCTGATTATCAGATTATGCCTCAAGGCTTAAATCGATTCCAAGTTATTTTATATTGCATTGGTTTGAGAAAGGCTCAGGTTTGATTAACCTGAATTTAAGCTGCTTAGGCATAAATAGCTTAACACAATGGCTCCTTTTGGCCATACGCCATTCAACTTACGTCAATGTTCACGAAGATATAGGTTCCTTGCAGTTAAGCGGTACAATTGCTACCAATTGTACGTTTCAATTAACAATCATCAGCATCATCCTAACGCCGCATATCCGCATGATAGCTCGCATTGCTTATTACAGATAAGGTCAGCTTCTGTTATGGGTCCTAAGAAACTAAAGGTAGCTGTCAATAAGTTCTCGCTCGATATATCATCAATTGTCAAACTCCGGATTAAACTTCAATGCTGCACACGTTCACGTCTTCTGGTTGTCCTGCGCCACAGGCATTATTTATGTTTTTCACTTGAAAATTATTTTTCGTCAGAGTATTATATCATCACAGCTTATAAGCGGAAAGTTTAATAAAATTTCAGTATGTCTTCTCGAACTTAAAATTTTCTTTCAAATGAAAAATACCGAATCAGCGAGGCTGTGCAATATTTTCCTTTATTAAATAAAACCCGGGTCGTATATAATCTGCTTAATAAAACTTCGGATGCAAATAGTAACCTTCAAAAGTAGAATTCCTCCTTCTAGCGCCGAACATATTGAACGTCCCCGATCGCTCGATTACTACATGCAAATGCGTTCATTTCGAGAGACTAAGAAAAAATCATCTTCCTGGATTCGAATCCGCATCAATCGCTTCCGAAGATGCTCGTGTCTCGGAGGGGTGATTCGCGCGAGGAACCGCAAATATCTCGCCCCGTCGCGGCCTTCAGAGCAATTCGTAGCCGCATTCCCACGGTGAAAGGGGTGGGCGGGTGAATGTAGGAGAAGAGACCCTCGGCCCCACGCAGGACACACGCGGGCACGCCGCCAGGGACGCCATCTGCACCATCGCCTCTATTGTAGGAGGCGACGAGATGCGCTCGCTTCTCGCATTTTTTTGGGTCGCGTCTGTTCCTCCGAGGTCGCGGATAGAGATCTCTAGCTCGGGGAGCGTCGCCGGTGCGCAGGCGGGTCACTGGAACCGGTTTCAGGGACAAGGCGCGTCTTGTCGAAACAGGGTCGCGCTAGAAATAACAATATCGTCGAGAGCTCGAATGACTACCATTACGTTATACGAACATCTTCATAGAGATAATATCAGGTGCGTCTATTTGCTCATGTATTCGTATGAAAAGAATTTTGAAATTAGTTTAGCGCTGTATTACAAACGAAAAATATTTTTAAAATATTTATCGTGATCTGAAGGGAAAGAGAGATGGGGAGAAATCAATTTTTGTCCTCGCCTCGTCGAATACTTTCTTCCTTTTTCTCCATTAACGGGGTGAGATACAGAAAGGAATTCTCGCATTTTAAGGCACATTTTAGGCAGACGCGGGGGCGCCTAATATATTCGAGGAATTCGTCCATCTGTTCGTACGGAAGCCACTCTCCAGCTGAACGAATTTCGATGAAATTTTGCACTGAAAATAATTGCTATAGCTCATAGACCACATTCAGTTTCGGTCTACTTATGGCAATTTGGATGAACACCAACAAAAAGTGTACACTTAGTATACGATTGCGAAGGGCACCTAAAAAGCATTTACTTTTGTGTATACATTCCTATTAATGTATATTATTGTAAAGAAGAAACCGATTTTTCACTTATTTCCCAAGGCCTACATTACCTTAGAAAAATATGCGGCAACTTTTTTTACATATAATTCCGTTCACTTTAAAAGTACTATTCTACTATTTCAAACTAAAATTTAAAAAAAATATTATATTTGACGGTAAATATTATTTTAGCATGATCTTTTTTATTTCAAACAATGCGATTCGGTAAGCACAGCAAAGTTATCGATAATATTCAAATTTTTCTTCCTTACGCCAGAAACCCGTCATTATTGTCATCATTTTACCCATACGTCAGAACACACGCCATACTTTGCATAAGAACGGCACACTTAATACTTAAAATCAAAATTAATTTTTCCCGTTGTGTGAGAATCTTTTTCCTTATCGTATGATTACTTTTGCTTTTCAGGTGATGGAAAAATCTGAGCCCACCAAGTCCAATGGAAATGAGACTGAAGAAGAGAATTTGGTGCTCGAGAAGCCGGACGGTGGCTGGGGTTGGGTAGTTGTACTCGGAGTTGCGCTGATGAACGTAAGTAATCCATTTGGAACACGCTGTACATTTGCGGCGTCTCTAGAAAATAGAACGAGAAGAAACTTCTGGTTCGAGAGACTGCCAAACGTATTTATTTAAATAAGACATCTTTATAATCATATCAACGCATAATCTATATTAATACTTAATGTGATTAGATATATAACTATAAACTGAAATCATCTCCTAGGCTTAAAAAATCGTTTTTACATCGCTGAATAGACGACTTTAACATAGACAAATTTATCTATTCTTAGCGTTCTTTACAATTCCCGTATATGTTGAAGATTTTTCACCGTACGCACTTTAACTGATAGATTACGCTATGAATTCTTATGTAGTCGTTTTTAGAAACACGTAATCCATGTCATTTTCAGTCGTATTTTTCTTTTAAATAATGCATGAATAGAGTGAGAGAAAATCTGTTTAATATTGAAACCAAGAATGGAGTGTCGCGACTCAGACAAGATTAGCATTAAAATGAAGAGGCGCTGCATTTTGCTCCCACGAGCCAAATGAAGTCCTTCTTCCGTGAAGCCCATTTTCAAATGCATATAGCGGAGCGAGGGAAGAAAAATGCAGAGGCGGAAAAAAATCTTGGGGCAAACAGATTATTGGGCTAACTCCACGGAGAGATATGAATGCAAAACGAGGGAAATTTGGAAATGCCAGAAAAGACCTCTGAGATATTTGGATAATTTCAATATCAGAAATGACACGGATGCAATGTAAATTATATTGAAAAAAATAAGTCAGGGCCTATGTAAATGTAATAGAATTGAAGAAGGGAGTTATTCGCGGTTTGAGTGTAAATGAGAAGGAGATGGTTTCACTCGCTGAGTTTCCAAAGTAAAGATTTCATTTATTGGTGTATCGCTTATTCAGTGTGTCCGATAGATAGAGAAGAACGTTTGCAAAAGCCGCGCGTTTATTTTCTTCTACAGTTCAAATACATTATTCTACCTTCTGTAAATTCACTCAAGTATTCGAATGTAAAAATGCATCGCATTCTTTCTTCATTCAAACAGCGATACTGAATAATATGACTCCACCTTAGAATTCGCTATTTTTCAATTGCTCTAAAAAATTCATCCTCAAGATTTTCTGTTACATCATTTATATTATTTTATTCTCAAAACTTCACATTTATATGTCAAAGAACCGTTCAGTTTGCATTAAATAAAACATGCAGCTACGAATGATTTGTAATATTTTCTCTTCCTGTAAATGTTCTTCGGAGAAAATATTTGTATAAATTTGTACTTAAAGACACAGTCACATAAAAAATGGATTCTTTATCTGCGCAATTAAATTTGTACATTTGATGATAAATTATCATATTAAACTGATAATATTTACTAACTCAAATGGCAAAAACAGTATACTTTATACAAATAATATTTACGTAATTCTTTAATCGAAGAAGTATTGAAAATCTGTTTGCCTTTTTTGTAACTTTCAAACCGATGAGTCAACTCATCTTTCTTGTATCTCAGCAAACGAAAACATTCGCATCAGACCAATATTGTTCTATAAAGAATCTACACAGCACATAAAAGCAGTTCGCCAGTCAACCAATCTAAAGTATCCACTCGTACCAAAACTATCAGATCTAGTAAGCGCCTCATTTATGTTAAATGAAAAACTACGAGAAAGCTTTCAATATATATCTGTGGATTTGGAATATTTTCGTCTACAAATAGAAAACCACGCGATTGCCATTTTGCATGGTGAAACTAATTATATTGGAAGCTGTCTAGTAAGGATATAAACTAACGATTAATTCTACACAAAATCAAACTCCTCTTTGAGCATTTACTTAAATATAGAGATAATTGATTATATACTTTCTGAATTGTGATAAAAATAAATAAACCTTGAAAAATAATTTTAAAACACACGAAAATTTGAAGTTCTTTATTTATATTTCTGAGTTGCCAAATTTTTATTTTAAAGTTCAACTTTGAACATTCAAGCCTTTTTTGCAAAAATATCAAAAGCTGCAGCGATTGCTAAAATTTCACAGATAACTTTCCAAACTCTCTGCCAAACAGATGACAACTCAATCGCTGGTCTCGTCATTCGGACTCCTCTTCGGAGATTGGCTGGAATCTAAAGGAGAATCGACGACTGGAGCAGCGGTCATCATGAGTGTGATGGTTGCTACCACCAACTTGTCCGGTTTGTGATTAATTGTGAAACCATTTGCTTATTTCAATTAGGAACAGGATGTAAAGATTAGAGTGTGATTCAAAGTAATATACTTAATGACGTTTTTTCAGGTAATGTTTATTAGCATTAATAGTAATTTTGTAAATTCGCATTGAAGGTAATAATTTTAATATGACCATTTGTATGTGCTCGCTCGTTCGATCAAACAATGGGATAAATACAGTTGAGTGTGCCATAAGATATTAATTATTAACTTATTAAATTATTAATATTAATATATTAAATGCTATTCATTAATATTAGTTATTTTTTGAAACGCGACGATTGATTTGTAAGTTTGGATGACAACGATTCTATTTCGTGATTGGTTGTAGACGGGCTTCGAATATAACGAGATATGTCTGTTTGTAGTCGTTGTGGTTCCCAACTTACCAATCATTAGTCGTGTGTTTCAAAAAATTTTAATGTACTATCCTTTGTTTATGGTAAATACCTCGCCGTGAACTGACAATGAGAGTAAAATTGAGCGACCATGAATTCAAACAGAAAATTTATTGACTTTCATAAAAATTTCTATAGTGTCCCCACGTATTTTGCGAAATTGCCAGTTTTCACCGTTTTAATCGCTCCAAACATTTTTGCATTTAAAACCAATTTTATTTATATCGGCGCTATCATTATAAGTTATTGTATACGTTCTGTATAATAATTTACTTTTATGTTTTCCCCATTTCCACGACTAATATCGGCAATGATATTTGCTACCCTTTATTGAGTTAATATCGTTTTTATTATTTTTTGCCTGCTTTCGGATAAAAATGGCGTATTTGCCTTTTATAGGCTACTCGTACAATGATGCACCAGCTACGTATCTAAACTCTCCCCGTAACAAGAGGAAATTTAATCCCATCTGTGCCAATTAATTTTGATTCACAAATTAATTAATTAAAATAATGTATAAAACATCCTATCCATTTTTTGCTGCTCCATTTTAAAATCATAAAAATGGTATAAATTGGTCGCAGTTGCTTAGAAATTTCACTATTTATTACAGGAAATGGTATGCATATGTTTCAGAGATCTGTAAGTCACTGATTTAAAAATTGACAGTTATTTTCATTTTAAAAGGTTAGCTATTAAAAAAAAACAAAATATCAGTTCACAATATTTTGATCTGTAAAAGGTAATCGCGATTCAAATTCGACACGAGGCTTGTCTTCTGGCGAAAACGATTTAAGTAACTTTCATTTGTGGTTTGTTGTTTTTCTTCACAATTATGAAACGTTTATATGTCATAATTTTTAGTTCTTGACCATTTTTTTCAGACTGTCAGTGAAGTGCTGCAAAAATTAGCATCTCAGCATTATAAGACATTCTAATTATATTCAGTGATAAATCAAATTTTAAAGGACAGCTTAACCAAAATATAAGTATAAGACAGTCACAGTCGTTTATAACCGGCAGGGAGTTACGCGTATTCAAATTTTTATTGCTTGGAGGAATAGAACAAGAAAAACAAATCTTATTCGCGGTAAAAATATTTTCTCACTATTATTAGCGGTAGATTTAGTTACATTAGCCAAAACTGGGCCCAGTTATAGGCGGTGTAAAATTTTTAGAGACCCAAAAAATGAGGCCTATCGATATAAAAACACAATACAGGCTTTCAAAGTGATTGTCTGGGAGAATTTATGGATCCTTGGCGCGGAGTTACTTCTCTTGAATCGAATTTCTATGTAAATCTGCCATAGTTTTTTCATTGTTTAAGTGCATTATATTCCCAAATCATCTTCGATCTGTATTAGGAAATGGTACATGAGTAAAGAGGAGGAGAATGACACAGTTCAGGTAGGAAAACGCAATACTAAAATAAGCATTGTACAATGAAAAATAAATAAAAAATATGCTGAATAACTCTGTAAAGCGCAAACATCGATATAAATAAGGATAAAAATAAAGGAATAATTTTCAATACATAAAATATGCCACCTAAATTTCGTAAATACAAAAAGTTTTATTTTGGCAAAGAAAAGGAAAAACTATATTAACATCTATCACCTGATGAAATATAGTATACTGCTCCGAATTGGTATCAAAATATTTTCCGGACACTAGGGAAGCTAACAATTACACTGATTACAGAACGATCAACGTGTAGTTATACTGCCTCGAGCCTTCTTGCAATCTCACTTACGGAAACATTTTAACGATTTACCAATAGTTTTATGTTAAAGCTAAGAAGTCGCAGAGAGGATACCGGAAAGGCTTAGGAGAGAAATATTTTGTCTACATTCATAAGAAATCTGAAATTTAATATCTTCAGCAATGCTGGAGATCTCTATTATACGCGATGGAACTTTGAATCAAGCATAGACGAATGCGATTAGCAGTCGCGGCACTATAAGTTGACAGCAACTTCGAAACTAAAGCAGCCACTTTATATGACGCGAGTCATGCGTTCAGCGTCCCAAGCGTCGGCTTAAACTGATTTGTTTCGGCTCATCAGGAAGTTCCTTATGTCTCAAATGACTAACCAGAAAACACAGTTGAGTTCGTTAAAGAGACCTGTCAAGCTTATAACGTTCAGTCATAAATGTGTCAATTTTTTAACAAGTGCGTCGGAGCTCCCAGAGTCAGGCGCGGATGTATGAGATGCGAGGCCCACAGGCGAAGGTGGTTTACGAGGTCCCTAGGTGATAAAAATTTGCTTGGCCTATTACTCACGAATTCTGAAAATACGTGGAGGAAAACAGGCTATTAAATTCCTAATAATTTATTATTTATTTATATTTATATTCAAATTTATATTCATATTCATATTTATATTTATAATATATATGTGCGTAGTCCGGTAAATGTGTACATTTCCCGGTTAATGTGCGCATTTACCACCAAGTTCGGTAAATGTAAGTATAACATACTTATTACCGATTGGATTGGGGAAATGTGCACATTTGCCTAGAGACACTGGTAAATGTGGATAAACGTCGCAACTCAGGCCACAACTTGGCGGCGTCGCGAACATCTGTTGCAGTTTAGAAGTACGGTAAATGTGCGTTGTCCAGTAAATGTGTAAATTTCGTGGTAAATGTGCACAACCAAACTAAATTTGAACATGAAGGCAAATTTTACTCTGCCCCACCGGGTCGGGTAGTTTAGTCGAAGTGTTTTTGGTTCCTTCTCACGTTCACTGTTTTCCTCCCTCGGGTTGGGAAGCGTTCATCTTAATATATACCAGTGGACCCCAACCCTCGATGATTTTTGTTATAAATTAACGTAATTATTAAAGTTCTTGCTTATATCCACATTTACCAAGGCACATCGGTAAAAGTGCACATTTATCTTGGATATATACGGATAATACGTATTTCTGGAAACTTCAACTTACATTTACCGGTTGAGACGAAACTGTCTCATTTTACATTATTCTCTCGTAATACTAAAAGTACTTGAAAATAGTTAAACGATACGATACCCTTGGTGACACTGCTGCTGCCAACCACAAATCAAATACCATACACTGGATAAATGTCACGAAATGTACTAACAATTATATTGCAGTGACATAATACAAAGCACAAATATAGTACAATACTTAGTAGAAATGTCCACTTGAGGAATCACAAATGATATGGAAAAGGGTTCGACTCGCAGATAACCTTTCAGCAGGTGCGTTCCCTCAGCTGTCTTCGCTCTGCCACTCTCCGCGTCCTATCTCGTTCCCCCTTTCTCCTTCACTGCCTCTGCTCGTGGCGACGTTGTCGGGTCGGAACTAGAAAAACTGATGGGGAACTCGATAAACTGTCAAAAGTAGGAAAATGCTGCACGGTAAATATACACATTTCCCGATGACTTACCTTTACCGTAATATATATATATATATATATATATAAAATTTCTGAGGAGGACCGTAGCTCAAAGTCTTCCAGTGGAACCCTTTGAAATAATTAATCGTTCTATGATACCCGTCATTTGAGAGTGTTTTTGCATAATATCGTTTACGTCGATCGTCCTCAACATGTAGGATATAGGACCACTTCTTTGTGTTGGAATTTTTACATAACCTATGCATACTAGGCTCCTGATTCTGTTAACACTAATTCTCTTGAGGTTCTAGATGAGAGCCTCCTAGAGGCGCGAGGACCTAGGCGGTCGCCTAGCCTTATATCTGTCAGAGGAAGACAAGAAATGTTCGAGTCCTTAAATGGCGACTTGTCAAATCGAATTATTAACGGGAAAATGTATAGCACGTCGTAAATTTGAGCGAGAAAAATAGCTCAATTGCTAAGAATTGACTTTATTTAAAAAGTGACGCAGAGAATATTCTGCATCTATGATTTTGGTCTTTCTAAATTTTGAGAATGAATCAAGGCATCGTCAACGAGCAATTCTATTCAAATTTCTTCCCTAATTGGTCTCTCAGCGTCTCTAACATTTAGACAGACATCTCTATCCACTTCAAATAAATTTTAAACCTTTATTTTATTCTAAATCGATTATTCCATTGCCACTGCTTCTCCCCTCCTGATTCTTTCAACCTGAAAGAATCGCTTCTTAATGTAGATTTCTTTCTGTTCCTCAAGCCATCGCTTAATAGTAATCCTTTTAAATCAGTTATGCTAATGTATAATATCTGAGACAAAATTTCGACTAAGTGAAAACTCCGTCAATTAATTATATATTCTTTGGACAAAATAAAGGTAAATTCTTTCAGTTTTATCAGAAAACCTTCATATATTAAGCATGCATGGTCTATATCAACTTGAAGACATACCTTGACCTACCGATATTTTGATGGTTGCTGATGTGAAGCATTTCATTTTACGAAAACTCTCGCGTCTTCGCACTGACCAATTTTCTTAAGGCGGTAGTTTTAAAATCATCTATGCAATGCAACTAACTGCCTTTCCAACTGAAAAATTATATTTAGTCAAATTTGTTATCTATGCATTTCTTCTACTGTCGAAGGACTGATGACTGGACCAGTGATACGACGGTTCTCATACCGCAAGGTAGCAGTGACTGGTGGAATACTTACGGCCTCCGGCATCATAATCACCAGCAGATGCACGGCTCCTTGGCAAGTCATCTTGTCCTACAGCATCATGTCTGGTGAGGGTTGTTTCGTTATGCTGTCAATTATCTCTCGTCCGTAAAAGCAAGTCCCATACTGTATGGCCCCATCGTGTCGTGGATGGAGCACTGATTCTCGCAAAAGCAAAATAATCATGAAGGAACTTCCAATATTTCTTTCAGCGAAGTTGCAATACGTATAACCCGCGTTTTATCGCAAACTCTATTTTTAATTTTTCGATTCATTTCATGCCGCACTGTTTTCCATATAGCTTACGGACTGTACATCCGATTTCTCATTTCCCTTATTTCGTGACAGGTTTGGGATTGGGACTGATCGCGCCCTCGTCTTTCGTCGCCTTGAACGCATATTTTTCACATAGGAGGGGCCGCGCGGTCGGTTTCGCGCTGGCAGGCACCGGAATGGGCCAGATGCTGATGCCGCAGGCCGTCGGGGCCCTCCTCGATGAGTACGGCTTCCGAGGGGCGATGCTCATCCTAGGAGCAGTCTCTATGCACGGCATCGCAGGCTCGGCGCTATTCCATCCCGTCCATTGGCACATCAAAGTGGTGGAGGAAGATGGATCGGCGGAGAGGGTCATCGGGGTCTCCGAGAGGTCGACCGCCAAAGACGCTGACGAGGAGGAGGAAGACGAGCTGGCGGACCTGCGGAGGAAGGATTCCCAGACCCCGAGGGGCGACGGTACCAGGAGGAGGTCGTCCCTGACTCCGCCCCCGAGGTGGATGACGCGCAAGGCGTCCTGCGTGTCGGTGACGAGCGTGGATGTGGGTCTCCAGGTGGAGGTGCTGACAGGACACTCCATGGAGGACCTCCAGGACGGTGAGTCCGAAGAAGGAGAAAAAGGGAAGAAGAGCGCGTGGGAGAAAGTGGTGGCGTTCATGGATCTCAACCTGCTCGGCGATCCGGTCTTCGTGAACGTCGTCGTCGGACTCGCCCTCGTCTACTCGGCCGGGATTAACTTCGCCATGGTGTTCCCCTTCTACCTCACCAGTATAGGGTTCTCCAAGGCGGAGACCGCCACGTGCATGTCCACTCTCGCGGGTGCGGACATCCTGTCCCGCGTCGTCCTCCCCTCCATCACGGACAAGATCGGAGCCGGCAACCGGAGGACGTTCCTAGTCGGCGTCGTCTGCCTCGCCATCTCCCGATCGGGTGAGTGCGTGACAAGCTGAAGGTGCGGGGCGATTAGACGCCGGTAGGTCGGGTCCGCAGATTAACTAGCGACATCCGTTATTCTTATAATGTGAGAACGAAACATATGTCTTCATCAGTGGCGTAGCTAGGTTCTCCTTCGCCCGGGGGCCAGTAACAGATAAGCGCCACCCTCCCTCCGCTCCCTGTACAATTTTCTAGACGAATGGAATGTGGGGAATGTGATGTAAACCCAAGCATACTAGCATTTTAATTCGGCATATATTATAACATTAATATTGTTTATAAACAGAAACGTTAATTTTCGGTCCATGAGTTTGCGCGCCTTCAGCTCTGCGCCCGGAGGCAACTGCACCCCTCTGTTCCCCCCACGCTACGCCACTGGCCTTCAAAGCCAACGTTAATAGATGTGTTCCCTCTTTTTGCACGTTGTTACACTTTTCCTTCGACTCGTTTGCCGTCGCAGTCGTGAACATTGTTTTTGAATGATGGTGAAAGAGCGTCGCGTTGCTTTTTATGAGAGTAATCAAAAATCTAGATCCTGAAAATGTCGCGCTAAAATATTCCGCCGCCTGTAGCTCTTACGCCCGTAAATGCAGCGCCTTAAAATTTGACGTCCAAAATTCCGCTACCCAGAAATATTGCCTCTGTAGATATATCCGGACGCCTTTCATACTCCTCGTGCCCGAATATCCGGGGTCTGATCGTCCGGCGCCCAACTGGCGGCGTTCAGAAGGTTACGAGAGCCGCGTTCGATCGCGCCCTCATCACTATGCGCGCGCTATTCGGGGCGTGCTTCTTTAAAACCGCGTCTCGACCTGAGTCTGCTTTTCATAACCCATCTCGCGCTGACCGACACGCTTTGGATTATCAGTGATTGCAGAGCTGTCCGATTACTACACCCTTCTGGTCGTGTCTGCCGTGTGTGGATTCGTTCGAGGTTCGACCATCGTGAACTTCAACCTGTCCATCGCAGAGCATTGCACCGGAAAACAACTGCCTGCGGCCTTGGGAATCAACATGGTTATGAAAGGTGTCTCAATTTTGATATTGGGCCCCATATTAGGTGAGTGAAGATTCCTTTAGAATACCATATTAGAGAATGCTATTGAAATATCAATGGTATTCGAACTGTCCCACCAATAAACTCCATTTATAATTGTGGGCAAATGCGCATACAACTCTTTTCTTAAAAGACAATGACGAAACGCCTTCATTCAAATCTCCGAATGATTTTGTAAAAGATGGGAATCAGATTAGATAGCTGATATAAAAGGTAAATGGAAAAAAAAAACATAAACAAGAAGAAAATTTACAGATTCGTATAGAATCTTTGGGCATCTTCGTTTGACTGATGAAATGTCCACATCACATTCATCAAGCCTGAAACCCGAGTAAAACTAGCTCCTGAAAGCAAATTAAAATTCGCACATGTAACTAATCTCAATGAAATTATCACGATAGACATAATACTAAAGTTAGAATAATGTAACATTAGAAAGTAGTTTTAAATATAAGGGTAAATTCTCTAGAGAGCTGCCGTATTTATTTGCATAATTTCCCTCGTTTGAGATAGCTGCGATATATCGCAGCAGCGGTCACCAGACTCTTACTCCTTCGCCACCACTCTAATTAAAAACGGAAATTGGCGGTACTTTATTTTTTTAATAAGGTGATATATAATAGTAATATTAGTAGTAGTAGTATAGAAAATACCGACACCGGCAATGAATGAAGGCCCGAGTTTGATCCCAATCAAGGACAGAATTTTTCTCCTATTCTCCCTTGGATTTTAGATCGCAATTAATACATGTATAGACACATTCAGCTGTTAATGCCGCAAAGTCTCCATCATAGTAAAATTATTATTCTTAAAACGTGGACTTTTCTAAATCCAGCAATTTTTTTAGATATTTTCACAGAATCAAAATGTGTTCCGCTGCAATATCTCATAGTATCACGGAATCTGTTTGAAAACATTAGACCAGACGAACAACTAAATAGAAACCGTAACTTCTCTGTGATGTCCTAAGATTGGGAAGATGTTGGAAAGGACTGAGAAGAAAAACCAATCCAAATATAGAGGTTTTTTGAAAGAATGTAGTCCTCAAATATAACAGGCAAGGAAAGGGCTGCTGAGGCAGACAACAAATGGTGATTTTTAAAAAATAAAGATTAAGAAACCGAGAAAAATTGCTCAGCAAGACAGAATACTGAATCGATTGGCGAAAAAACGAAGTCTCTGACTGATTTCATTTAGGAATTGGCGGGTCAGACAGACAGACGGACAAACCGAATGCATAAGCGTGTTTTTTTTAACCGCTAAAAATGCCAAGGCGCTTAGGAAATGATCCTTTCAGAGCTCTTAGCCTTTAAATAAATTCAACTCAGTATTTAAATCTCGAATCAAGTTATCCACAGCTTTAGTTCTACACCTTCTAACGTGAACTTCCTCTTTGCCTCGCATTATTCCTTTGAGTCTATCCCAACATCTATCATGTGCACATTTCAAAAAATTTGAACGAGAGCGAATGTCTAAAGCAGCGTTTTCCAAAGGGTGGTTCGCGTACTCCTAGGGGTTCGCGAAATAAATCTGAGAGGTTCGTGAGAAAAATTTAGTAATGGCGTCTTTTTAACTTTCTTGGTTCTACAATTCTTATCAATATTTTTTAAAATTAGTTGCATGGTTTCATTTTCAATTTTTTCTTAGGCTTCAAGAATTATATTTGAATTTTACAGGCTAATAACTAGAAACTGATGACAATATAAAGAGATTCTGATTTTATTGTGAACGTTTACCTACTATGTGCTATATAAACTTTTTATCTTTCATGAATTAAACGCGTTAAAAAAGATTTGTTTTTATAAAATTTACTTATAAGGGGTTCACCGGCAAAACTGTTGCAACTCGAGGGGTTCGCGAAGATAAAAGGTTAATTCAAGTGGTTTGCGACGAGAAATAGCTTAGCTCAAGGGGTTCGCGAAGTGAAAAAGGTTGGGAGCCGCTGGTCTAAAGAACAAGCGAGGTAAGAATTGCAAATTACATAAGGCGATTTTTTCCTTGTTTTAGGATTATGACGCCATCATAAGTAAACATCTTTGGTTGAGATCGTCGGCCTCATAACATAGCCTACATTATATCACTGCTATGTAATAATATTTTCCTATTTAAAAGCAATGGCCTCGTTGCAATATCAGTTGGTGTTTTCCATTGCTAAAAACACCTCTTCCTACTTGCATTTTATGACCAAGGTTTTCTTATAACAAAATTACTATTATGACATTTAATGAAATAATATATTTTAATATATATAATTTCAAATATCACTCTTGTAATTTATAAAGATGATTTATTTACCATATCTATCGGACTATAAGAGGCACCCAAGGCTATGAATATAAAAATTTAAGGAACAGAATCTCATTGTTTTTTTTATGTTTACTTATATATAAAAGTAAAAATGAAGCACTACAGAACGGCACTGCAGCACAAAATTTCAATTGTTCTTATTCATAAAAAAGCCTCATTACCGCTGCCACACTCAATAATATGCATGCAATTTACAGTTGAGGTTATCACTTTGTAGAATTACAATGTTGAAGAAGTAACACTAAAACTTGGTCGGATAAATTTATTTGAAGTCAAGTCTTACACGTGTGGTTTCAACGTGATTTGCATCATCATCTGAAGATAATATAGATTGCACCGAGACTGGTCATAAAATTTTTGAGTTTGATGGGGTAGATTTAATGGGGTTTTGGTGTTATCTCCTAAACACTTGTGTTATGATGTAACTTTCACATTCTTCAAATAGCGTGCCATATTCACTGCCTTCAATTGCCTTGCTAATACTACGTTTCCTAAAAAACTAAAAAAACAAGGGGAATAGCAATAATATCTACAATTATTAAGGCTAAACAATCAATGCGCACTTATGCATGAGGCGCAAAAAGTTACTTACATTATAGTCAACTGCTTTGGCCATTACTTCGTAGAAATCCATAATTCAAAAATAATATTTTACCAAGTTACATTATTTTTTAATTAGTGCGATTTTTGCACCTGTTTTCTAGACATAAATCTCCTCAAATTATAATTAATATTTTGAGCCCATTATGAGTTCAGCTGTTGTTTTAAACTATGTATTACATTTTATACTGGTTGATTTATTTGTATAAAAATACAAATTTTGGTTAAGTACTTTCATTGCTATCAAAAGATGATATAGATAACTCATTGAAATCAATCATTGTTATTCTGTAACAGCAAATTGTAAGTTTTACTAAAATTTTTATTCGTATACAAATAAATTAATTTTGAATGGAGTTTCGCAAAGTACTGCCGTCTAATATCAGTTATCCTAGTTATGTTTTCTATCCATAAATAGTTTCACATTCCATGTGGACACTTAAACCACATGACTATTAACCTATCATTGTTTCTGATAAGAATGTTCAATGAGAAAATTATTTTGTGAATGCAGAAGTCGCATATACCATTCATTGGTTATAAGGCAATTGACAGGATTGAAATATTTTAAGGCATATAATGCAATCTCTAACTTTTAGACAGCCATTCAATCTTTCTTTGATCACTAATTCATATACATACTGCTAGTTGTATTTACCATTTCCATGCTGCCCTGTACAAATAGTCTTTTTCATTGTTTATTTTAAATAAAATAAACCAAAATAAATTACAACACATCCCAGCTACAGCTGTTAAATAATATTTGTTTAAACAAAATTTTTCTGTTTTAGTTCTTAATAAAATCAAAATAAGCATTTTGTCATGATATTCAAGAGTACCTATTTCAATGCATCCGATTAAAAACCATTTCTCGATTTTAGGCAATAATTTGACAAATTTTTGTTTTCCCTTGGCTATATAAAAGAATTTCATTATTCTGCTTTAGCAAGCAAATGAGATTGACTGTTCACCTTTTCCTCTCCATGTCATCTAAGGCTGGGTGCGTGATTATTCCGGCAGTTACTCGCTTTGCATCCACGTACCCAACACTCTCTTGCTGCTCACTGCTGCCATGTGGCTTGCTGAAATGATCCTGACCCACCGGGAGAAGGGGGATGGCGGAAGATACGAGACCCACCAAGGGGAGACCACGCCCCATGCCAAGTCCCGCCGATGTCTATGTCTTTAGCCGCAATCGGGAGAGGCCTTTTCCGATGACCCCTCCCAATGCTGCGAGTGCCTTGAACTTGTGGTTGCTGTGCATAAAACCGTCTATGCATGGACGTTTTATTCATTAAATCCAAAAAATAAACAAAAGTATTTTTAAGGAATGATGAAAAATAAAAATTCAAAATGTTCCCTCACTTATGTTCATTACTTTTGTTAAAGATGTGCCAGAATAAAGAACACACAAAATTAAGTGATAACTTCAACTAATAATGTGCAATCCATAACCATACAATATGCCTCGTATGAGCATTTAAATAGCTCTTGTGCTAGTTTACGAACAGCAAAACCTTTTACACAGCAAATGACAAACTTTTGGGATATATTCTTCCCAGCAGTATGAAAAATAGTATAGCATTTTTATCCTTGATCCATCATGAAATGTGAAAAATATGTCACCTGAATTCCTCATCAGATCAGCCACTTCACAAACAAGAATTCAATCAGCATAAAACATTTAATATCTGCATAGAATGTAAATATCAAGGTCATATACTTGCAGTATTTTTGTAAGCGATGCTGCACTCCACACTTTTCATGAGTGTTTTATTTTTGCTGGAAATAAAAGCTGTAATCAACATTTACTTCCTCACGTGACTGTTTTTGATGCACACATTTTCTCTGATCTGGCAGTAATTAACCCCATGGTTACACAAGCAAAATGTCTAGTGATAAGAGATATTTTTTGTGTTTTTATAAACAGTAATGTTAAATTACAAATATTTTAGTTACTTATTTGCAAATGCCATTATCTATACATATATAGAGTTGTCTCTTTCCTGTGCTGATAAAGGGATCACCCCCGAAAGCTCCCGTGATTTTGTTTTTTGTGTGTTTTGCATGTGTCACTTTGACACCCCCAGCAGCTTGAAGACGTCTTATTGGTGAGTGCTCACTGGGCTTCCTTATCGCAACAACTTGTTGCCATATATATATATATATATATATATATATATATATATATATATATATATATATATATATAATTGGTTCCGGAAAACTGACACAAAATGCAAATTCGCGAAGTGCAAGTCCCATTTTCCCATAAGACGCCATGTTATTACGAGAGAGTAGTTCCCAGCCAATATAAAAAATTCACTTTTTTATCATATATAATGCAGTTAGACAGAAAATAAAAGAAAACGTAACCGCAAATGAAAAACCTAGCATTATAAAGTTAAAAAAATACTTTTAATTACCTCAAAAACGCATAATAGCAAATGCAAATCCAGCATAACAAAGCGATAACACTTCTCTCCGCACGTACAGTTTACCTCGACACAATTTCGCATGCTATTTTCGATCTTCTTTTGTTCATTCTAAGGAAATGGTTTCATTTAAATTAAACCACTGAAATAGAATATTGAGTACATCATGCACAAATGTTTTCCTGGTTTCTGCAACTAACATTTCTAAGATGCAAAAAAACACTAGCATTAAAAAGTGGTTCCATTTCTTTTACTAATTACGTTAGAAATGCATAGCAGATAACCAAAACCTAGTGTAATAAAGTTATAACATTTCTTTTAGTAATCGCATTTAAAATACGCGGCAGAAAATCTTACGTTACAAGATGATAGCAATTCTTAGATTTACATTAAAAATTCATAATAAACAATGAAACCCTACCAAAACAACAGTTCCTTAAATTAAATTCAAAATACAAAGATAATAGCAGTAAATTATTAAATATTTCGGCCAAATACCAGCCAGCAACCTCATACGCGATAAATGAATATTTCAATGTCATACTCATAAAAGTTGTGAAAAACTAATGCGCAGGAGGCTTTTTCATTAGCCAATAATTTCTAATTTGGCCGCTAGATGTCAGCAACTTCGACTGTTATCGAAAATAGCACCGTTGGCAGTTAGTTTTAAACTGAGCTACAAAAGAATTAAGTTGAATATATATAAGTTGTTGCCATCCATTTATTATATATATGTGTGTATGTGTATATATATATATATATATATATATATATATATATATATACACTTAAGGAAAAGAAAAGGTAGTGACAAGGGTGCCAACCAGGTGTTGAAGGAAGCCCAGCGGACACTTACCAAGTTGGCAGGCTACTGGGGGTGTCGAAGAGACACGTACAACATACAAACTCAAAAAAACATATATATTCTGTTATTATGGAAATTATCCGAGGTATGAATTCTTTCATTTACTGAACTTCTCTAAAAAAATGAATCCTCACCATTAGAATTTTACTTGACACTAATAGCATCTATAATTAAAGGATCTATTTTATTGTAGCAATTTTCCAATTATCCAGGGAAAGAATATCAAGTCTTTACAATAAATCCTTCTCTTTTCTATCTGCAACCTAATATTAGAATATATTTTCAATTTGCAGATAATTTGGAATTAAGTTATATGCAAAGAATAAGAGATATATGAATTTTATAATTTGCATCCCATACTTTTCTGCAGGGGTTCCTTAAAATTTTGAAGGCACCCTCTTAAATATAAACAAAATATCAAGATATGAAGCAAGGCAATATATTTTCACATGCAGGTAACACAAAATTTGAACAGAGGTTGACTATGGTTTGTCTAATTGCTTTCCGAGGCTGAAAGTATGAAAACATTATGGATGTCCTTCCCTCAAAGCTTGAGATGGCCTTAGGAGGGAAGTCAAGGGACCATTCCAAATTTCTGCTGAAATTCTCCCTTTTTATCTCATTCTCCCTACAAGTGAAAGATAAATTCTTGTACTAGCTTTCCCTTTCCAAGTTTTGACTTTTTAATTCTTTTTGAACCTCCTAATTGGTAGTTTGATCGTTTTTTCAGTCTCACATTTACTAAACTTGTATCTGTAATCATTAGTTTCTCGAAATCAGCGAGGTAGGTGGTGTGTGATAAATAATATGATATCCAACCAATTCAAGAGCATTTAAACAGAAACTAGACAGAGTTGAATCAAAAATCCTTCTGCTCACACATTCCTCAAATTTACCTCCTTTAGTTTACCATCATGTTTTCAAAAATTTTATTTAGAGCTTTTGTTGTCATTTTCATATCTGTTGCTAAGAGTAGAATACAATTTTGTCGTTACAAATATTGCAAAACCAGGAATTTCTTTATTTAATTGTACATGAAATGGTCCTTCAGAGGCAAAGTTAAATAAATAAATGTGAGCGTATAATAAGTTGGAAATGTCTGTCAAACTTGTAAAAACAATTTTACTTGCAGAAAAATATTTGCTGGAACCCTATATTTTGTGAGAATGTTGCTGACAGAGAATGAATGGATTTTAGCAATGAAGTTGTTTTTCTTATCATGAGAAAATAAAACTCAGAATTTCCTTTTTCCAAAAAAGAATTATCCTAACAACTCTTGGTTTTCTTCTAGCATGGGGATGACGTGTTGATATAAAACTGAATTTGTTTTGATAAAAATTTAGTTAAAATATAAAAGTGTTTGAGTCCACTATTTTCATTTGAATGGTAGTTATGCTCCTGAAGGCATGTGCCCTTTTGTATGTACTGCATATAATGCTCCAAACTTTTCGAGCTCATTTTGTGTTCACTAATATGGCGCTATTAGCTCTATATCAAACTAACATTTAACTTCATCTTGTAAGATGAAATCATGATTTATGTGCGTCATTTACCGACAATGATGACGTAACAGGATGAACCACATTTTTGAGACCCCTTCTTTTGGGGGAACATATGCACAGCATACTCCACATACCGCATCACTCCAGCCACACAACACGCGGTAGAATCCCGAAAGTCTTGGAAGGAGTACAAAAACACCGCGGAAGCCTTCGTATTAAGATAAGCCTTGTTCAGCACTTACAAATCTACTTTGTGAACAAAAAGATGCAAAATCTGAATATGAAAGGTATTTTTCTATTTCACAATATGAAACTGTGGAATGGTTAACTGTCTGTGAAACGTGATCTAGACTTTTTTGTTTGCCATGTTTATTGTTCTCAAAAGAGAGTGGTGTATGGAATAAGCATGGGTTTTTCGATCTTAACCGCAGCAGCATGGCAAAAACATTAAAGATCTCAATCATATGTCCAGTCTTTTCTGAATCTTAAAATGTGTGGAAAACAAAGAATTGACACTTGACTTGATAACAAAATAAAAATTTCAATAAACCGGCATAATGAACCAGTGAATAAAAATAGAAATATTTTGAAAAGGCTCATTGATGCAATATGCTACTTATCTAAAGAGGAGCTTCCTTTGGGAGATCATGTTGAGTCTAAGAATTCAATGTATAAAGGTAATTACATATATAGAATTTTAAAATGTACTTCGCGACTATGATCCTATTTTAGATAATTAGAAAATGATTTTATCAAATCTATATCTAACGTTGTTGAAGATTTAATTTAATTTAATTGATTCAGCAACATTTGTAGCCATTATACTGGATGAAACTTTTGATGTAATGTCAAAATGACAGCTCTCAACAGTTTTGCATTTTGTACATTATGGGAAAAATACACGAAAAATTCATTGTGTTTATAGATGTTAGTGCTGATAGAACTTCTAGTTAATCATGTTGTTAATACAGTTGAAGAATGTAAAATTGAGGGCAAATTAGTTAGACAGACTTATGTTGGGGCATGTGTGGATATATAAATGGATTGCAGAGCAAAGTTATCAATACCTACTCTTTAGCACTTTTTACATATTAATATGCTCATGTGCAAAATTTAGTTTTAAAACAAAGTCTTTTGAATATCAAGGAATGTGGGTCTTTTTTCCAAATTGTAAGTGGAATTACAGCTTATTTTTCTAAATCCTCTAAAAGAGTGCATGCTCTACAGGATTTTGTTAATAAAAATTATCATCCATAGCACCTACCAGATGGAATTTTACATCCTGATTTACAAATACAGCGAATAATTACAGGACTCAATTAATTGATTTTTTTAAATTTGTTATAGAGAATTCTGAAAAATGAGACATTGACGCCATTGTTAAAGCATATGGATTTTTCATCTTCTTGCATGATTTTCAAACAGTTTTGTTCCTTGAAAATTTTCAAAACTTTTCGATTAGGTATATGTACTGTTGTACAAAAATAAATAAATAATATTAAACAACAGCTAAAGTATGATGAGAAATATGGATTTGGTGATATATGGGCTTCAGTTGTAACTGAAAGAAATCCAATTGATGAACCCAGGACAAAGAGACTAAGAAGAAGTATATCAGAAGATAAAGAGAAAAATGCCTATCTTCTATTATTTTGTAAAATAATTGATAGCATATTGACACAAGGTATATGTCATTACATAAAATTGAATTTGTTACCCAACTTTGCCATGAAAAGCATGAACAGTATTCTAAAACTTTTCCAGGCAGGGTAGCAGATAAATTAATACATTTCTACGGATCAGTTTCTGACTACATTTGTTTGAAGAATGAACTCACAGTGTTCTATTTTTCTTCTGAATTCTCAAACAAATCTGTACAGGAATTACTGAACTTCATGGAAGAAAATCATCTCAAGGTTGCATTTACAGAGGTTTATAAACTGGCTGAACTAATTCTAACTATACCGAGTAGTACCACTGCAGTAGAATGCTCATTTTCTGCAATTAAACAACTAAATATGTATTAGAAAGAAACACAAATGCAGGAGAGATTATGTGGTCTCAGTTTACTTACAACTGAAAAGGGTTTACTTATGAAGTTAAAACAAAGAAGTTCATTGTATGATGACATTATAAAGCAGTTTTTATTGCAAAGAAGAAGAATGGGACTAATTTATAAATGAAATCAATGAGTTAGTAGAATTATGAATTCTCAAACTTCAGTACTGTCAACATCTTTAATAAATAATTTTATTTAAACCCATACTTCTTTATGCTTTTTATACACATATGAAGTATATTATCATTTATTAAAATCATAATAAAATTCATAAGAATATAGTTTGTTCCTTTGTCAATTATTCACCAAATAGCGTGTCCGTATTCACAAAAATGGATCAATCAGTCTACAAACCAGGACTAACAGTAAACTTCTGAATCATTGTGTTGGATTCTCAACTGATACCTATTTCACAGTAGTTTGTTGATATTCCAGTAACTGTGAGTATAAACAGTAGTTCTATTTTACCATTTTCCTTCCGTTCTTTCAAATGCAATTTAATACAGGCGACTCCCGAGATTCGACTGGGATGCGTTCCTGAAAATGTGGTCGAATCTCGAACAGTCGAATGTCGAACGCCGATTTTCGGTACACAAACACTCGGGAAAAAATTACCAAGTTCACTCTCGCGTTATATAAACATAAAATAACATTACTCAAATGTTAATAAAACAATATTGTTTTGAATTGATAAAAAAAATTTAATATATAATTTATACGTGCACTGTAAAGAAAAAATCTTTTTTTCGTATGACTATCTTGCGTAAAAAATTCCAAATTGAATCCAATCTGCCTCATCGTTTCCCATGTCCTTTAAATGAAGGAATTACTTGTATTTGTACTTTACCAACACATTTAACAGGAAAATCACGAGTAATATTTTGACTATTCGAGTTTCAAAATTTTTAATAAACGGCGCATACATGCAGATCGCAGCACATTCCTAAAGAGCCCTAGCAAAGACGGTTTGTGGCCCAACTTGCTACAGTACTGAATATATCTATGCATAAAACTATACCGTTATCACAGCAAAATTATATAAAAGTTATTAAAAAGGAGAAAATTACTTAGGATTTAAAAAACAATGACATTGAAAATATTTTATTTCCTTAAATCTTTTACAACTGCGTCTACTGGACTTAGTTTATTAATTACAAAGTTCAGAAATTTTAGTTGGAAGAAGAGGGGCTACTGGATTTGCTATTAACTGGGGAATTGGGTGGGTTAGTCCTTGCCTCCGAAGTTGAAGCAGCTTCTGCTGGCCGTGCGATTTCAGCATGGCTTTCCTATTGATCAACACGCTTTAAAATTTTTAATTTTAATTCGTAAATATGAGTCATATGCACTCTTTTATTGGATACACTCGGATTATCACTATTAAATTTCCTTTTAGATGCCATGTCAAGGGATAAATTTAAAAATAAAAAATAACTAATATAAATGATTACAACTAAAAAACGAGCGAAATCAGTACAAATTCAAACTGCAATAACAGGAATAACGATGTCTGGAGAGAAACTACACCTTATATAAATGATTAAAACTAAAAAACGAGCGAAATCAGCACAAATTCAAACTACTACAACAGCTTTAACGACGTCTGAGAAAGTTTGAAAAATTCCGCGTGGTCCGGATGTGACGTCGGCTAGTTCGACCGGTCGAATTCTCGAGTTGGTCGAATCTCGAGCGGTCGAATCTCGGGAGTCGACTGTACTAATCTTATTTTAGATGTAATCAATTTTGGATAAAAGCGCCTTACTAAAAAGTTAGTGATATAACTGACATTTATGGGATAAATGCCAGGACACCTCACATGCAAAAGATTATTTGCGCAGATGTAATTAGCACAAAAACTACTTCAACACAGTATGTACTGTCATTTTACCATATGTACTATACTACTATAGTAGTTTTGTTACTTCCCTAGAAGTGGCACACATATTGCCTGATGCCATGCCAGTTGCCCACAACTTTTTTTAGCCTACTTTCCATAATGGAAATAGGCTTATAGTTTTGTTGTTGTGTCTGTCTGTCTGTCCATTAACTTTTGCACCAATAGACTGATTTTCATGACACATGGTGGAAATCTCCTACTACTGAAGTCAAGCTCCCTAGGATAGTTTTTGTTGCCAAGATTGAAAGTCCCGGGTTCGATTCCAGGAATTATCCTTCCCATTTGATTTACATAGGAAATCTGAAATCCATTGTTAAGGGTAATTTTCTCTTGCACATTAAAATATCTTAGAATTTTAATATCGGTACAGGATTTGTACTATTCTCTGAGAAAAAAAATGTAAATTCAAATTTCTATTGTAGAATTTTGCTTATACTAGAATGAATTTCTTCGAATTTTTCATAAATACTGGCTTTTTAGCAGTTTTTATCACTCATTATGAGAGTGTTCATAGCAACTACTATTGTTGGACTCAGATTCAGTATAGTCTAATGCATACATGCATTATTTTTTCCAAACAAAATACACGTGATCAATTTAGTTTTTCATTTGAATGTATTTGTTATATTTTATAACACTAATTTATGAAATATGGGAGAACAAAGAGCAACTCATCCATGGTTATTTTAAAGCTATTAAAGCCAATATAAGTATTAAATAAATATTATGTGGAAATTAGTCATCATAAGTTCCATTTGGATCATCTTGTTTCGTCCTAATTGCACGCCTAACACCAATGATCAGGATATGCCACTGATATCTAGATATTTGTGAAATTTTTTTCTGTTACTGTGAGAGGATATAAAATTTAAAAGAACTCAGTATTAGTCATCAGCAGTGGCGGCCGTTGGCATAGGGCCATGGAGCCATGGACCTACCAAAATTCACAGAAAAAAAAAGCACTATAAATAACCGTTTTTAAACAGATTGATTTCATTTTTTAGTCTTGAATAAGTTTAATTTGTCGTGAAGCAGCACAATACTCCGGTCGGTAAGGGAATTAATGGGAGGAGTGGACGGTGAGTTCCTCCACTCCAATGCTTTTCTCTCCATCTCCTACCCTCTCCCGCACTTGAGAATATCTACCATTGGGGTCAAGTTCAGTTTGGTTCGGTTCAGCCGGACTTCAAGCAAGCAGCTCGATGAAGCATTGGTGAGCGTGAATGTTTCAATTTTCCGCAATGATTACGATAAGTGCTTTATTAAAACAGCCATTTTCGTCATTGTCTTATGATGATGAACTCGAAATAGAACGAATGCAAAGACCCCTCCCTAATTTGAATTTAGTTAAAAAGCAACAGTGTGCCAACAAACAGGAAAGGTGTCATAAATTGAATGCTGATATTTATTTAAAGAACAATTGGCCTTGTGGGTGTGATGGAAAAATGCGTTTTTTTTTTTCCTTGTGTTCTTTTCCAAGGAGATGTCAACTGGTCGAGGAACAGGATTTCGGACTTGGTATACAATTGGGAAAAAATGAGGGCTCACAAAAATTCTAAACAACATATGAACAATGTTTTGAGTTTATCGTTGCTGTTTAAACAAATATTCAAAGTCAGTTTAACTCACAGTATTGGCTAGCTATACCTAAACAACGAACAAGTAGATAAAAATATGTACGTATTAAATTTTATTATAAATTCTATATGTTTTTGTGGGTCATTAAAATTAGCATTGAAAGGGCATGATGAATTGGATGAGTCACAAAATAAGGGAGTTTTTCATGAGTTAATCCAGTTTAGTTCTGAGGTAGATAAACACTTAAAAGTTCACCTTAGTCAATCAGCTGTTTTTAAAGGTACGTCTAAAACTATACAGAATGAGTTGCTGGAATGCATGTTAAAAGTATAACATGAAGAAGTTCGCAAAGAAATTGAAAAAGCAGATTATGTTGCATTGATAGCTAATGAAACTAATGACGTGTCATGTCAATTTCAGTTAGTCATTGTATTTCGTTACATTGTAGGTGAAAAACCAGTAGAAAGGTTCTGGAATTTGGTAATCCTGACGGACATGATGCTCGTGCAATCGCAGATTGTATTTTAAAACAACTCGACCCTAATATTGGTGATAGTCCGAATAAACTTATAGCACAAAGTTTTGATGGTGCTTCTGTTATGAGTGGATGTTTAAATGGTGTTCAGAAACTGATAAAAGACAAGTATTCACTTGCTAATTTCGACCACTGTTACACCCACCATAATCACAGAAATAAAAGATAGATTTCAATTTACTGGACACCTCGTGGCTACGAATCTATTTGTGGTCGAAGAATTTGATAATTACAGCAAAAAAATCCCTGACACGTATCTCAGTGAAATAATTGAAAAGTATCTTTTATTGGAAAAAAAAAGACTGAAGAGTGAACTTCAAGTTTTTTACGAAAGAGAGGTATTGAGAGCAGTACCATTTCTGTCGCTAATTTTGGGCGATGATTTGTGTGAAACATTTCAAGAGACAATAAAACTTTTAAAACTATTGATAACGATACCAATGTCGACATCAGAAGCAGAACGGTGTTTTTCAATGATGAAAGGAATAAAGACTAAGTGCTTTAGGCATGCTATCATATGAAAAAAACTTTGTAAATAGCATAGATAGCTTCAACAGAAAAGTTATTGATTTATTTTCTAACAAGAAAGATCACCGAATAGACTTTGTTTACTGCTCATTTTAGCTGCAAGACACTTTTTTCATCTACTCACTACAGTACATTTTTCGGTAAGTAAAAAATTAAATACTTTTTTGTATTATAAATTTAGGTTTTTTTAACGTATGTTGGCCCTACCAGTTGAAACAATCACCAGCCACCACTGGTCATCAGTCAAAGCAGAAATGCTTGAAAAATGTGCAAGTAAGCAATTCAACATTAATTAAAGATAGTGAAGGTATTCCTATGAGGGTGATAAAAGCTAAAAATGCTGTCAGCACATTATATAACCCTAGGGCAATGACTAAGCTAGCACTGAATACAGCTTGAAATCAGTTATTGAGCCATACTCTATACAGTTCCAATAATATATAATGTTATAGAAATACTTTGTAGAAAAATAGTGAGATATTTTATGTTATGACTAAAACATTGTATTTTAATGATCAAAGTGCTCTAAAAGCACATGCACAAAGGGGATATTTTAAGCTGACAAAACAAATAACTTTCAAAACATAAAACAAAAATATATTACATGAATTGAAAATTGCCATGGGACCCCTCTTCCCACTCTCTAATTTTAATTACAAGAAGATCATTTGTAGCATGCTTTTTAAATGTACTTATAGTTTCACTTTTGCATCTGTCTATCAGTGCACTTGCTTAAATTAAAATTATAATGAAACCGAAAATGATAGAGAGCTGAAACTTGGAGGGTAGATTTCTGCGCTGCTGCCATTTGTTTTTCTTTGGATTTGAGTTTTGAAAAATATACAGGGTCGGATAAGAGCTCATTTATTTTTTTTAATATCTCTGAAGATATAAAAATGAAAAGCTGAAATTTTTAGCGTACATATTCATATTGATGCCAGTTACAAACGAGGCTCTAGTGGCCGAATGTGTAGCAGTATAATCACAAAAATAAGGTAAACTAAATTTTTGCGTACAAATGATTTTTCCAAATCCTCCTCAGTTTGTCAAAATTAGGTTAATAGGAGCAATCTATATAGTGAAATAAGACTC
Organism: Tanypteryx hageni; assembly: GCA_028673005.1. Classification (NCBI taxonomy): domain Eukaryota; kingdom Metazoa; phylum Arthropoda; class Insecta; order Odonata; family Petaluridae; genus Tanypteryx; species Tanypteryx hageni. The sequence continues at coordinate 134,217,612 of CM054116.1, forward strand.
AAAATAATACTGAATTTAATAGCAGCAGAAAATACGAGAAAATTTAATCCATGTTTATGGTATAACACAAGTTGTTGTAATCTTGGATTGCTCTTTTATATAATTCGTAAAATGAAATGCATAATGTTTGTTCTGGAAAATTTTGCTGAATGCAATGCTTAATTTTAATGAAAAAAGTCGCATTTTGATGAATAAGCAAAAAATCGTCAAGTTTTTTGTTTGAAGAAGGCGCTCATGTTACTCTTATCAAATTTTGGCGTATGAGACCGCCACCATCTTTGACTCCGCAGTCTCAGATGATAATACCTGTTAAGTTCTCATAGTAAAAATTTGACAATCCATACTATGACAATGTTCGTTTACAAATCTAAGTAGTGAGCCGAAAACGAGTGACGTGTCAAATATCGTCCTGGCTGATAGTACGCTACGATAATCGTGTTTTAAAAAACAACATAAAATGGCAGGAAAAGAAAATGTAGTTATATTATCAGCCGTCAGAACTCCCATAGGTTAGTTATCAGTTTTATCGATTAACTCTTTTGTGAACTAGATAATGACAAATTATATAATCCTTATCAATTATCTCTTGATATAGGATCTTTTTGCGGTTCGTTATCGTCACTTCGGGCCCATGATCTTGGAGCGGTTGTTATAAAAGAAGCTTTGAAGCGTGCTCAAATACAACCCGGTGATGTTTCCGAAGTTATCATGGGACAGGTCATCATTTGTAATTTTAAGTATTTAAATAATTTCATGACACTATTCAACATGATAATATAAATTTATATATTCCTTAGGCCTTAACAGCTGGGCAAGGACAAAATCCTGCCAGACAAGCAGCAATTAAGGCTGGTATACCAATTGAAGTACCTGCTTATGGAGTTAACATGCTTTGTGGTTCCGGTCTTAAGTATGTTTCGTTAATAACAAAAGCTGATTATGTCATAAGTTAAGAGAAACGTTTCGGAAATTTTCGCGCGGTATTATACAGTAAATTTCTTTGCTCCGAAAGGGCTGTTTCTCTAGGAGCTAGTATGATCTCTAATGGCCAAGCTGAAGTGGTGGTTTGTGGAGGACAGGAATCAATGAGTCAAGCACCCCATTGTTATCGGCTTCGTTTGGGAGGGGATAAGGTTTTAGGGGACACAACATTTGTTGATACCATGCTGAGTGATGGTCTAATGGATGCTTTTCATAATTCACATATGGGCCTTACTGGTAAGTTGGTCTAATATTTAGCAATTTTATTAATAAGCGTGCAGAATCGGTTTGGCCCAAAATCATTTATTGACTGTCTCCTAATTATTAAGTCAATATGCCTTGAAATTTTAACCTGAATCAGTCATTTATTTATTTATAAAATTGTGTATTCTTCTGAATTATATAGGTCATTCACTGACAATATCAAGTTAAATTCTTTCTATAATTTATCGAACGCAAAAATGTTGTCTATAAGCAGTATGTGTTTAATAGAACCATTTTTTTGTAATTAATGTCGGAACACAGTGAATTAGTCGTATCACTAAATATACAACCCAGCCTTGTAAGATTATACCTTGGTATTATTATGTTTAATTCAAGGTTTCTGTATGTTACTGTTGCATGTTTCTATATTTATTTATTTAAGCTCTGAATGGCAAGATCTATCAGAAGAATACATTGTAGGTGTATGTTGAATATCATGAATTTCATTTAACAATATTATAGCCTATTCTTGGAAATTTTTTATTAATTCAATTTTACAAAATATTCTCTCACTGTACTCCAAATTTTGTTAGATTATCATCCCATGGCATTTATTTACATTCTAACTTGAAATAAGAGTTTCTCCATTGCCAAATTATGACCTTGAAGCTGAGGAGGTTGCTGCCAAGTGGCAGATATCACGTGCAGAGCAAGATGCCATGGCTCTTGAGTCTCAGCAACGTACTGCTGCCACTCTGTCTCTTGATGGCCCAGGAGGTTTTTTCGCTGAGATAGTGCCAGTTGAAGTGCCTGGTCCTAAGCATGGCCAAACTACAATAGTGATGCAGGATGAGCACCCAAGACCCAATTCAACTCTAGAAAACCTTTCTAAATTGAAACCAGTATTCAAGGTTAGAATCTCTGCATTTTTAAATTATTGATTTGGAGTTTCTATTGTTCTTAACTGTCTTAATATTTTTTTGGGTTGATTAAAAAGTAACTTTTGAAACCAATTTGAGATTGTTAGTGTTGGTAAGTGCAAGCACCTTTGCTCAGACAAAAGCCAAAACCATGGCCTTAATAATGTAAAGAAATTCTCTTCTTATCCTGCTGCAAATGCCAGCAGAGATCAAGAATCTCAAAACAGTGTTGATAGAATTTTTCCATGTGTATAAATTGCCAGTTTTCTATGATCAGAGATTTCAGATGTTAAGTTGAGAAAAATGTGAAAGCATTGCTCCCCAAACTTTTTGATGACACAATTTCCAGTTTGCATACCAAGCCAAATTTGAAAGAAAGGTATTTTGTTGAGCATTATTATCACACAGTAGTCACAATCAGTAAAAGAATAAACTTAAAGAAAATAAAATTGTATCCAAAATGATACTCTCTCAAATCATTTAAATAATTCAGTTGGCTCACAAAATACTTCTAAAATAGGAATTACTTATTCTCTCAGAAGTAGCTTTGTTGCAGTATCAAGTGAATCAAGTATAAAAAATTCAAACAAAATATTATTATTGAAAATTTCTTTTCTATGGTGAGAGCTTGAGAGTAATAACAAAAAATATGGATATTCATCTCTTCCCTAACATTACAAATATGCCATGGTACATCGTCATTTTTCCTGTCTCATCAATTGTGGAACACTGTAAGATGGAGAGAGCAAACTACATGAAATGAGAGGAAGAAGAGAGGATAGGGGCAAGGTTTTGATTGGATACAATTTTCAATTCAATAAATTCCTATTTACAGGTAAAAATAATCTCTTTTTCACTGAAAATCCTCACATAAAAGTAGACTTAAGATTAAGAGTTTTTGTTCAATATAAGTATTCTATGATGAGTTTTGAGCATAAATGTCATAGTATCATATTCAACTTACATTCTACTCTACACCTCAAGGTATTATATGCTTTTAATTTACCTTTTTTGCTGTCATAAAAAAGGAAGAAAAAATCCTTTTGATTAGTATCCATGTTTTTTTTACTTGGTTTTAACATGAATCAAGGTTTTCCCATTGTTCTCACAGACCTTTTGTCTCATTTTCAACTCCCTCACCCCATTGCCCGCCTACAGCATTCTGTGACTTTTTTGCTGTTGAATGATACTTCAAATTCAGCCTCACCTTTTCTCTCCTCCTTCCCCTTTCCCCATTTACTGACCTGAACAAAAGTTCCCCTCATTGTTTCTCTGAATGATATCTCTTTCCCTCCTCTCTCTCATACTGACTAACCATTATTCTCTTGCCTGTATGTTCAGCCTCTATGTCTGATAATGAAATGCTGGATCAAGACAAGGTGGATTGCTACTGAAATGAACTTGGTGGATCTAAATTAAAAATTTTATTCTTTCTTTTTTATTATATCATAAATATAGATTTCCATACATTACTTAGTTAATTACAGTAAAGCCTCTATATATTGAAATGGAAGGGTCCAAATTGTTTGGCATTTTGATATACAGCAAAACTTCTACCAACGAGGGTGTTACATTCTAGAAGGATGAGTTGTGGGAATCTGCATTGGGAGAATTGTTGCACCTGTGGGAAAATAGGGTTCAGTTTCAAGGTCGAAAAAATATACACTGAAAATAATTTTTGCTATATAAAGCAATAATTTTGTATAAAATTCCTTGCAACCATATTACTGTATTTACTTGTGTACCATGCACACTCTTGTTTTTGGGCCAGTTCGGAGGGAAAAAAGAAATTCATGCCAGAACATCTGGGATTTAAAATAAAGTCAGCCTCTTCACCAATTCCCCCTCCCTGAAACAAGGTTCACCCAAGTTAAGCATCTTCTCTTCCCTACCTGCGTGACACAATTTCTTGGGTGATCTCTTTATGCCGATGCTAGCAGAAATCTCTTTGGTAGTAGCCCTCCTATGTTAAAGGAGCATCAAGGGCCCACAGTGAATTTGGTGAACACAGATACCAGATGCCAACTTATTCCAGCAAAAGTAGAAATTGACAGTAAATTTTTAATGACAGAACTGCTTATTTTGAGTAACATTAATAAACTTAAAAATCATTTTAAAAGTTCAACTTTATTATTATTAAAATATAATGTTATCTCAATCATCAAAATACTTTGCGCATATACTTTGTAGAATTCTTCGTCTTCTGTTAGTATGAATGTAGATGCAAGCGTGTTGTAGTGAATTTACTATCGATATCACAATTTATGTAATGTGTTCAGAAATCCTCTTACAGACATTTTGGGAATATATATATATATATAGTATGTAAATTGATGATCACACTACTATATCATTTACAAAACAAAATAGTTGCATTTATCACATTTGCACACAATATGAGAAAGTGCATTTTATTTATTGAGGTTCATTTAGGACAGTAAACTTAAAATTAGTAATATAATTATATGGCAAAACAATTAATTCAATAATTAATTGAAGAAGTATGAGGTCTGTTCAAAAAGTTCCTGTAATGACCATGTGGAACGCCACCAGTAATGCACACGTAGATGCCCATTGAGTGGCTAGTAACCTTGACTGTACCCTACAAATTGAACTCTGTTTGAAGCAGCTCACAAGAATTGTTGCATTGTTATAATCGGTTTTGTGAGTGCGTGTTTTGTCTGTTGTCGCATTTGATATGGCATCCGTAATGGAGCAAAGAATTTGTGTGAAGTTTTGTTTCAAACTGGGAAAAACAGCTGCAGAAACTCACAGGATGTTGTGTCAAGCTTACGGTGATGAGGCTTTGAGTCAAATGACAACCTACGACTGGTATAAACGTTTTCGAAATGGAAGAACTTAAACAGATGATGATGAGAGGTCTGGCTGACCTTCAACTTCAAGAAACGAAACTGTGACTGCCCAAGTAAAAGAAATTATCCTTGCAAATCGTCGACTGACTGTCCAAGAAGTAGCAGAAGAGGTTGGAATATCCATTGGCCCATGTTCCGCAATTTTAACAAGATTTAGGGTTGCATCGGGTCTCCGCAAAGTTTGTACCAAGGCTCTTGACTGAAGATCAGTGAATTCAACATGTTTCGATTGGTGAAAATCTCCTGCAACGAACGAATGAAGATGAAAATTTTTTTAAAAACGTAATCACCAGAGAAGAGACTTGGGTTTATGGGTATGACATTGAAACAAAATGACATTCATCACAATGGGAGAGTCCTCATTCGCCGTGCCCCAGAAAAGCACAACAAATGCACTCGAATTTGAAAACAATATGGGTTGTTTTTTTCGATTATCGCGGCATTGTTCATTATGAATTTGTTTCATCAGGCCAGACAGTTAATCAAGTCTTTTATCTGGAAGTTGAGACATGTGAGGGATGCGGTACGAAGAAAACGACCAGAAATGTGGACTGCAGGAACGTGGCACCTTCACCACGATAATGCACCAGCACACACAGCATTGTCAATTCGAGAGTTCTTGGCAAAACATTCGATTCCTGTACTTCCACAACTCCCCTATTTTCCTAACCTCTCACCTCCATACTTGTTTCTATTCTCCAAAATAAAATGGACCTAAAAGGAAGAAGATTTCAAATAATAGAGGACATTATTACTAATACGACAAATGAACTGAGAGCGGTCCAACAAACATCCTTCCAACAATCCTTCCAAAAGTGGAAAAAGCAATGGGAGCGGTGCATTGCTGCTCAAGGAAATTACTTTGAAGGGGATAATTGCAACTAAGCTATAACTCTTGAAATAAAGTTTTTATTGACAAATTCGGGGAACTTTTTGGACAAACCTCGTTTATTCATACTCTTACACATGTTATGTTTCTAATCTAATGACTATTGGCTAATGATATGAACATATTACATTACTAAAAAGGGCTTTCCTGACAATCTCTGATTTCTCCAAAAGAAATGGCCTCCCTGATGCTCACCAATTTTTCAAAAGCATTTCTTCTTCATTGTTACAGATGGCATTAAAGGTGTAACATTAGTGAAAAATTGTAACTTTCTATCTATAACCATTTGCTCAGAATCTTAATTTGAAATTTTTAAAGGCATTCCCTGCCACCCACCGATTTCCCTGAAAAATTTCTTTGACAGCATAGTTAATGGCATCATAGATCACATGCGGCATGCAAATTTCAATCTTATATCTCTTATTGTTTACTTGCCATTTTAATTTAATTGATTGCACAGACAGAAAGAAAACATAAGCTTGTTTATAAAATGAAACACACCAAAAAATACTCACCGTATTAATCTACCTATTTTGTTCACTTAACAAATATATTTATGAAATCTTTAGACAAACAGAAGTCCCTTACATTCAAAGTTTTGAAGAAAATATGGAAGTAAACATGTGGAGGCCATGGACCTTAGCTTTTTTGAGCCCCTCCCCCCACCCTCGATTTGCATTGATTTTAAAATGTTGCAATAGTTACTACCTATCTGATTTCATAGAGAATAGCAATATACAGTATTATGCTATTTAGGGGTGGGTGGCTGGGGGTATAAAGAAGTACTGGAAAAATTAAAATATTAAATAAACAAAAAGTATATAGTAAACTCACGATTTCATATTATATATTTAATAAAAATTCAATGTAAAAAACCAAATAGGCTATTTTTACTGTTTCTTTCCTCATGTCTAATAGTTCATAAGTATTTCTGACTTTTTAGTCTCTGTTTTATTTCTCCTCTCCGAATTTTGAAGTCTCCCTCAAAAGTAAGGCCCATGTGGTCCCCCCCTTAAGACAGCTATGAAGTAAACATCGCAATAATGTGTAGCTTATTTGATGATTGAGAAATCCATGAGTAGCTCCCATCTTTCACATGACATTAGTGAGGTCACATTATTACCATTCGTTGGTCTCTATTGCGATTTACAATATCACTTTTCCACACTTATTATTTAAATAGATTATTAGGTTCATTTTACATATTTTGCTTTTTTTATAACTAAATTAAAAACATGTTTATGAAAATTTACTAAGAAACCCGATCAAGTACACAATTTTTGTTCTTGTGCTCGGGAATACTAATGCAAACTCAAAACAAAACAAAAAATATATAATGTTCGAGTTATTTTCTGAATCGCTTTCCAAAACATTTTACAGTATTACTTGGTCAATTTCTGCACCATTATATCATTATTACTCTATTATTTTCCTCAAAAACCTTGTTGAAATAGAGTGATTGTAGAGAAGCATGGGAGAGCTCTGCGGTATTATAATATCACTGGACTGAACTTTATTTTTGAGTCATGTGGCTTAATGCAGTATTGTACAGGGTGTCCGGCGACTTTATGTCATAACTTCGGGATCTTATTCCTTAAGTGATTTTGAGTAAAAAATGCCATATGAACATGGGTCCGATTCTCATTTGTTACAGAGCTACGGGCAATTGAAATTATCTCGTACTTTGATTTGTACAACTTAATGGCTGGAAAAATGAAAAAGTTTTTGCAGACTCAGGGATATCCATAATGTGCATTTCTATCAAAATCCCAAAACGAAATATTGTCACAATCAAATATTTACTTTATGTACTTAGCACATTAAAAGATAAAAATATCAAAATTAGCAGATTCCAAAAAAATAAATAAAAATACTGAATCCTCATAAACAAGGTTATGGTGCATGCATTGTAAGATTGTTCATGATGGAATCTCTAGTTCTTTTTTATCGACTGAAAAACATTGCTTGGGATCGTGTTGAGCCCAATTATTAAGGGCTATGATGAATAGCAGCACTGTGACTAAAGAATATTCTAGCAATATATGTTGGTCCGTAATGTATTCTTCCGATACCTGTGCTACATTAAGGAACTATGCAGTAAGCAGGCAGGATCGGCAAAAATAAAACTGGAAGATGAGGAAAACATTGAAGAAGACAACTTAGGACCAAGTATTATGGAGAGCAAAGTAGAAAAAGCGATAGTGGAATTAAAGAAAGGGAAAGCCACAGGCAGCAATGGAATACCGGCTGAGGTACTTAGTCATGGGATCAGAAGGACTAAAAGCGATCACGAAATTAATTAATAAGATTTACAAAATTGGAGAGTGGCCTCGGGATTTCCCTCTAAAGAAGAAGCCAAAGGCAATGCAATGTAAAGACTATAGAACAATAAGCCTTCTGTCACACACTTCAAAGATCATCACGAAGATTCTTAATAAAAGGTTGGAGAGAAAAGCAGAAGAAATGTTAGGGGAAGATCAATTCGGTTTAAGAAAAGGATGAGGAACTAGAGATGCTATAGGGGTAGTTAGAATCATATCAGAAAGGGCAATAGAGTACAGTCAAGATATCTGCGTATGTTTCGTAGACCGGCAGAAGGCCTTTGATAGAGTGAATTGGGTAATGTTGATGAAGATATTAAAGGATATAGGTGTAGACTGGAAAGACAAGAGACTGATCAGGAATGTGAATCAAGTTGTAAAGGTCAGGTTGGAGACTGCGGACACCTGCGGAGTTAATATCGGTAGAGGAGTAAGACAGAGTTTCTGCCTATCGCCGACCCTATTCAATATATATGGAGAAAGTCTAATGCAAGAAGCGTTAGAAGGCACAGGAGATTTCAAAATTGGAGGAAGGATAAGAACATTAAAATACAAGGTGCTACCCAAAAGTTCCGGGAATTTGAATAGCGCACGCGAACCGCTTGTAGTACAGCCACTCGCCGCTAGGTAGTGCTGGCAGTATTCTTTGTGAATAAGTGTGCAATGTGGCGGTTAGCTGAGTGCATGTGTTTTATAAGTTCTGTGCATTTTTGTAACATCATGTTTGAGTGGTTCTGCAAATTCGTTTCAAACTGAAATGGCTGATGTTAAGGAGCAAAGAATTTGCATCAAATTCTGCTTCAAACTCGGCAAAACTGCAGCAGAAACACACAGAATGCTTAAACAAGCATTTGGTGATGATGCTTTAAGCCAAAGCAAAATGTTCCTTTGGTACAAACGTTTCAAGGACGGACGGACGACTGTCAACGACGATGAGTGTTCTGGCCGTCAACAAGCACAACTCCGGAAAACATCCCAAAAGTGCATGAGGCTATCCTGGCAGACCAAAGGTGAACAATCCATGACGTTTGTGACATCGTCGGACTGTTGTACAGGACGTGTCAACGCATTTTGTTAGAGGATTTGAACATGAGATGCATTGCTGCAAAATTTGTTCCAAGACTGCTGAGCAACGACCAGAAAGACCATTGCATTGCTGTCTGCAGGGAGCTTCAAAATGATGTTAGAGATGACCCCAACTTCATCTCTAAGGTCATAACTGGTGATGAATCTAGGGTTTATGGTTATGACCCCGAGACAAAGCAGCAGTCGTCACAGTGGAAGTCGCCAAATTCACTGTGGCCGAAAAAAGCGCATCAAGTTCGCAGCAATGTCAAGTCCATGCTGATCGTTTTTTTTTGACGTCGACATGATCGTCCACAAAGAATTCCTCCCACCCGGTCAAACTGTCAGTGAAAAGTAGACTGCGATGTTTTGAAGCGGTTAAGGGAGAACATCTGATGCAAACACCCAGACAAGTGGCGCAACAATGACTGGGTGCTCCACCATGACAATGCGCCCGCCCACACGTCACTCGTTATTAGGCAGTTCCTGGCTTCCAAAAACATGAGTCATCCCCCACCCCTACTCTCCTGACCTCGCCCCCTGCGACTTTTTCCTGTTTCCCAAAATGAAACTCCGGCTGAAAGGGTGACATTTTGACACGCTTTGCATCATGGAAAAAATGCTGGGAATGCTGTATAAAAACCCAAGGGGACTACTTTGAAGGGGACGGTGGAAATTAGGACTTAGCATAAGTAATTTTTTTTATGCACAAATTCCTGGAACTTTTGGGTAGCTCTCGTATGCGGATGATCAAGTACTTCTAGCAGAAAAGGAAGAGGAACTCCAGAAAATGATAAATAGACTAGTAATAACAGGTAGAAAATACAGTATGGAAATAAATACAGAAAAATCCAAGGTCATTTGAATATCATGCAAAGAAGAGAATCTGAACATAAGTATTGGAGAACAAGTTTCAGACTATAAATACCTTGGAAGCATCATAACAAGAGAAGCAAAATGTATGGATGAGATCAAAACTAGAATAGGAAAAGCAAAAGCGGCTTTCAGGAGAAAGAAACAACTACTTACAGGGAATATAAGGGAAGATATCCGCAAGAAGTTCATAAAATGCTACGTATGGAGTAAAGCATTGTATGGGGCAGAAACATCGACACTAAGAAAAATGACATCAAATACATGGAAATCTTTGAAATGTGGACTTGGAGGAGAATGCTGAAGATAAAATGGACAGATAGGATGAAAAACGTTGAAGTGCTATGAAGAGTAGGAGAGAAGCGAATGATTATACAGACTATTAGAAAGAGGAAGGCAAACTGGGTTGGACATTACCTGAGGAGAGAGAGTATGATTAAAGACGTGTTAGAAGGAAAACTAGATGGAAAAAGGTAGGAAAAGTTTTCATCTGATAGATGATTTGAAAAGGAGTTATCAAGATATGAAGAGGACAGCGGAAAAAAGGAGTATATGGAGAACCAGGTTTAACCATTAATAATCACAGACCTGTCTACAGACAGACTACCTATGATGATGATATGTTAGTGCACATTATAAAGATGTTTCTATACATAATACTATTTTTATAAATGCAATTATTCATTTTTATTAAAAAAATATTTATCTAATTTTTATATTGTAGCTTATGAGCACTCAATGGCTTTTTCATTCAGCGCCTATAGCTGGACTACATTCACCATTGTCTCAAACTTTCCACAGTAACATTCTTTTGTGGATAAAAATGGCCCATCACTGCTGTAGCTCGACATCTGAATGCAAATTGAAATTGATCCCAATGAATATAAGTTCCTATCCGTAATCAAGGACGGTACCAGTGCCTAGAGAAAACTATTGTTGAAAAATATCAGTGATTTTATAGATATAGTGACGATTTGACCCGTACCAGAGCAGTTATGGCTTAAATGAAATATAATAAAGAAAACTGCTAAAATGTACTTGAAATCTGCACTTGAGTAATTTTTGCAATTTGGCCATTCAATAGCAAGCTGCATAAAAGTGAATCACGCCACCATGTTCATAGAAGTTCATCATGCGTTGGGTACTGTGTTAAATGGAATCTGCATTGAGGGAAGCTGCTTTTGGGGAAGTTTTGCTGTATAGAGGTTAATGACAAAGTTAGTAATTTGTTATTGCAGAAATAAGGCACTGAGTGAAAATCAAAAATCTATTTCATCATCATATCAACTTATATTTATAGAATAAAAACCTCATGATAAAAAATAAAGTAAAACAGATAATAAGTCATTGCTCTTATCAAAATTGTGACTTTGTTCTACAATTAAAATAATAAAAATTACAAATAAATTTCACTAACAGCTTATTCATTTTTGTAATAGTACCGTAAATGCCTGAATACAAGCCAATGTTTTTTATTAAAATCAGACATGAAAAAATGTCCTCAGCTTAAATTTGAATCTGACCTCAGAATTTATCATGGTGACTCACAGGGTCGCCCATAGGTGACAGAACGATAACAGTAATTCATCTCAATGCCTTCATGTTTTACTAATTGTATTAATGTATTTTTTCATAAAATAAAATAAATATTTAACCTACAATGATTATTTACTAATCAACAATTAACAAAATCTGAATAAAAATCAACATAGATATTATCTAAGTTACTGCAATTGTTGCTGAATTTGATTAGAAGTTTCGGCTTTAACCCTTCTGTGTGGGGACAGATATAGATATATACCTGACTAGAGGGGATGAAACCCAGTTTTTGAAGCACAATAGATTCTTGCGGTGAGGGTTTCGACCCTTAACTTGTGAAAAGTCTGCTCGGAGGCAATCCTCTTAGCAGGTGGTATGATTTCAGATTAAGAAAGACTGCCACAATTTTATTTCAGAATAATCAATCAAGATATGCATTTTTTGATGAATTATTCATATTCCCTGTGAAAAACTACACCTAAATAGTTTTTATTGGCATTCCTAGGGTATTTTTTAAGAAAACCACTCCCCAGCTATACAAACTGATATACTTAACCCAAGCTGCCCTGTCCTCCTCCGGCACCCGGGTTGGGTTAGTTAGTTTTGTGTTGGTTTCCTGTACACATTGCACCCACCCTCATCTTGAATTAAGTATATCCATTAATTTTGCTGGAGCGCGGTTTTCTTAAAAAATATAGTGGGAATGCCAATAAAAACAATTTAGGTGTGGTTTTAACAGAGAATACAAATAATTCATCAAAAAATACATATCTTAATCAATTATTCTAAAATAAAATTGAGACAGTCTTCCTTGGCCTGAAATCATACCCCCTTCTGAGAGGGTTACCTCCGAGCTGACTCTTCGCAAGCAAAGGGTCAAAACCCTCACCACAAGTATCTATTGTGCTTCAAAAACTGGGCTTCCTCCCCTCTAGATGGAAATATATCTACATCTGCCCCCACAAGGAAGGGATAAAGCCAAAGTTCTTTGCACAATCGTCTATTTTTTTTTATATTAAAACAAAAGTTTTTATAAAAATATTCAATTGTATTTTATCCTTAATACATATATTTCTTTGTAAATTAAATGCTCAACTGTACTGAATAGGGTATCCAAAGCCTTGCATCACTCAAGGTACAGTTCAGCCTAAAATCTCTTAAATTTACCTTTTTCCTAAAATCTTAGGAAAATTTTAGAGGGTCGGCTTAAATTCAGGATATTCGGGCATTTACGGTAACTGGTAATGTTTTTTTCTTTCATCCTTCTTGTGAATTGTTTGGAAAATATTTTCAATTTTGTTTAATAAAATTAAATGATTGTTTTCATAGTACATACATATTTGTAAAAAAAATCTTTCAAGCATGTTTAGTGCTTCTTGCATCTCAGCTTTTTTGGTGGTGGCATTACAAATCCCTCACCTTCCTCTTCACAGCCTACAGTCTCCTCTTCACCTGTTTGGTGCCATCACATTTATCAGTAGTGAATTGATCAAGGAGCAAAATGACATATCTTTGATCCAAGTCCCATTGTTAGTGCTTTTCGTCAATGCTGAAAAGCACTATTATCTTCGTGATGTCCATCCGTCCGTACGCATATATCAGGGAAGAATTGGCTGAGCCGATTTCAACCAAATTTGGTACATAAAATCTTCACATGAATATAGGACCAAAGTGGCATATTTCGACCAGATCGACTCTGTAGGGGTGCCACAGTTGCAAAATTAAACTTTTCGGTAATAATGAATTTGGAAGGAATTGTCCACCGATTTCAACGAAATTTAGAATGAAGAAGGTGTGCAACATTAAAAAACAAAATCAATATTTTAAATGTAGATATAGAAAACAGGGCTGCCACAAGACAAGTAATAAAAATTTCATTTTACAAGTATTTGTGTTGAACTGTTCACATCAATTTTAACCAAATTTAAAATTTGTAATGTACACAGGACAACTTTGTTATTTTTCAGAATATCTAAAAATAATGAGAGATCAAAGTTGTTTGCAATAGGCTATTTTTTGGGAGAAATGTTGATTCTTTTTGTCTAGGGCCTTCCGTTCGACCGCTGCTCTCTTGGCTCATCAATGGTTAAGTGACTCTGCGGAAATTCCTACGTCCACATAAAGGAGCTAGGAGCCGGCTATGTGAATAAGAGTTGCAACAAAAATGAATAAAAAGTCCAAAAACTCATGCAGTAGTGTTCATTGCACATTTACAATAAATTATCAAATTGGTATCCATGCTGGCGTACACATATTCTGATTCGTTCCCTCAAGCTTCTCCGTACACATAGCAATGTTTGTGGAGTAATTTCTGCGCATAGTGCATGGATGTTCTCCCGAAGTTCTTCAAGGCTTCTTGGCCTGCTGTAGTAAACAACTGATTTCAAGTGTCCCCAAAGGAAGAAATCAAGGGGTGTAAGGTCCAGAGAACGTGGCGGCCACTCCACTGGGCCCCTTCGTCCGATCCAATTTACCCGGCAGAAACGAATCTAACCATCTGCGCACCGTGTTAGAATAATGAGGAGGCGCTCCATCTTGTTGGAAGTAAAACTTCAGATGCTTGTCTAGGGGCATTTCATCCAAGAAAGGCAGCAAATTGGTTTCTAAGAGATGAAGGTAAATCTCACCTGTCAAACGTCCATCTAAGAAGACAGACCCCAAAATTTTGTCACCAAAAATTCCACACCACACGTTGATCCGCGGATCAATTTGATAGTGCCCTTCTTGAACTGCATGGGGATTCGTCTCGGACCAATACACAAAGTTGTGCCTGCTTACAGAACTATTAGGATGGAAGCACGCTTCATTGCTGAACAGAATATGTCCCTCCAGGTTTCTCAGAATTTGTCGGGTTCCCTGAAACCACTCACAAAATTCCAACCGTCTGTCTGCGTCGTCTCCGTGCAGATGTTGAACGAAAGTTGTTTTGTACGGGTGGAATCTGTCCTTGGTAAGAATCCGCTGGACAGAACTTTTGCTAATCCCAATTTCTAGGGAAATTTTACAGGTGGATCGTCGAGGACTGGCGGCAACTTTAGCGAGGACAGCCAGTGTGTCTTCAGCCCCAGTAGAACTTCGCGGCCGTCCTGCACGAGGCCTGTCATTCACGCTTCCAGTTTCGTTGAAGCGATTGAAAGCATTGCGTATCATTTTCTCTGACGGTTCCGGTTGCTCTGGATGACGACGGTGATACTCCCTTGCTGCTCTACGAAGGCTCAAGCCAGACACGTATTTCTGCCTTATCATGCGCTGCGTACATTTCTCCGCCTGCATTCCAGAACTGTCACTTGAAAACTGAAATTTCCGGTGTGACTGTCACATCTCCAAACACCAACAATGAAAAATGAGCATTAAAATGAGGCGGCAACATCAACAATCACAGTTTCCACCGAAATCACCAGTAAATTACTTAATTCATTGTTAGGCATTAGCGACCACACTAATCCATTTTAATGCCAGCAATTGATATCAATTGTTGTTGACATTTGTCAAATGCCACACTCTCTTGCATAATTCACACTTCTTGTCTCCTCACATAGCTCCTTTATGTGGATGTAGGAATTTCCGTGGAGTCACTTAACCCCATTGACGAGCCAAGAGAGTAGCGGTCGAACGGAAGGCCCTGGACAAAAAAAAATCAACATTTCTCCCAAAAAATAGCCTATTGCAAACAACTTTGATCTCCTATTATTTTTAGATATTCTGCAAAATAACAAAGTTGTCCTATGTGGCCAGACTTCTGGGACACCCTGTATATACAAAACCATAGTAGCATATTTGGACTGGATGAACCAAACAGGTGCCACACTTACAAATTAAATTTTTTCAATAATTACAGATTTGGAAGGAATTGCCAGAACAGATTTCAACCTAATTTTATATATAAGATTTGTACAACATACCATAATGAAATCAAGAAGTTTAAAGCAGAGAAAAAGAGCAGGGCTACCAAAATAAAAAGTAAAATTATATCTTTACACGTATTTATAGAGAACAAGCAGCATGAATTTTAATCCAATATGGTACATATAATCTTCATATAAATAAATAACCAAAATAGCATATTTTATCCGGATCGACTAAACAGGGCTACCACAATATCAAGGTTAGAATTTTTCTGTAACTATGATTTTGAAAGACTTTAACTGAACCAATTTCAAAAAGAAATTTCGCTTGTAGGGCGTGTATAGAATTGCAACATGAAATGAACATACTTCGAGCGTATCTAAAAAGCAGGGCTACCACCATACAAGGGAAAATAATTTTCTGATTTCAAAGCAAATACAGTCAAACTCGTTTATAACGAGCACAGTTGTAACGAGTTCACGGCTATAGTGAGCAAATGCTACCTCCAAGATAAGTTTACATGCATTTACATACAAATATTTCACGTATATAACGAGCACGCTTCACGGATATATCGAGCAAACTTCGACCACTTCTCACTGTCTCAAACGCGGCGGCGGTCAGCCCCTTCAATCCTCATAGTGACCCAAAATCTGTAACCTTGTGTTCTTGAGTCCAGCCTCTACACCCTATCCCTCAGGGAGGTTAAAGACCGCGGCGTTGTTGTTAAAAAATAATCCCTTCGTCCAAACCAAGAATTCCCAACTTGCAGGTACAGTGGTACTTGCGGAGGTCCTTTGTCCTCTCCTCCCAACCCCCAGCTCTTTTACAGCCAGGAAGTTGTGTTTGGAAGGGGGTAAGGGCATGTACAATGGCGCCCACCCCCGTCGATCAGCCGAATGCACCCAACACCCTTTCCCACGTAAAGATGGGAAATCCCAGGTTTAATCCGTCTCCTCATTAACTCTTTCTGGAATTGGTATGCCCACAGTTTGCAAAGAAAGTTCGTAGCGTTGATCACAAAAATCAGTTGAGATTTTGCCCTTGAACGAGTAACATGTCCGTACATAAAAGGAAGTGTTTGTCTATTCGCGAAAAGGTTGATATTATTCGAGAGTTAGAACGTGGTAAAAAAATGTTGAAGTGTGTAAAAAATTTAATTTATCGTCGTCTACGGTTTCAACCTTATGGAAAAACAAAGAAGCGATTTTATCTGTACTAGAGAACAACCTAACAACGAACAAGAAAATGAGGAAGTGTGACTTGGGTACTGTTGATCAAGCACTTCTGGAGTGGTTTAAGAGGCAGAGAAATGCTGGTTTCCCCAGCAAGGTACAGGCAGATAAATTTGCAAAACAGTTAGGACACGAGAACTTCACATGCAATAACGGGTGGCTTGACCATTTTAAAAATCAGCATAACATTGTTTATGCAAAAGGCCCTGTCAGCAGATTCAAAAACAGCAAGTGAATGGGTGAAAAGTGTTTGGGAGGAGTGTGGAAAAGGTTACAGAGAAGAAGACATCTACAATGCCGACGAAACTGGACTGTTTTACAACATGATGCCTGATGCAATGTTTAAATTCAAAGGTGACAAATGTGTTGGTGGCAAAAGACCTAAGAATCGTTTAACAGTTTTTATGTGCGCAAACATGAATGGGACTGACAAAAAAAACTTTTTGTTGTTGGTAAGTCACAAAAGCCACATTGTTTCAAAAATGTAAAGAAGCTTCCCGTTGAATATGCAGCTAATAACTAAAATAATAACTTCCAATATTTTTCAGCAATATGTAAGTCAGTGGAACAACGAGTTACGGAGGAAAAATAGAAACATTTTACTCCTTGTCGATAACTGTCCTGCGCACCCACATATGCAGGAGTTATCCAATGTAAAACTGGTGTTTTGCCTCCAAATGCGACTTCTATTTTGCAGCCAATGGACATGGGGATAATTAAAAGTTTTAAATGCCATTTCAAGCGATTTTTTGTTCTACAGTTGATTGAAAGTAGGGAAAGAGGTTTAGATGGCAACGACTCTGTATTGGATGTATTTCATTTGATAACAGATGCATGGGACAATGTTTCGCCCACAACGATCATAAACTGTTTTCGAAAGTCTGGTTTAATATCGGGAGAATTTTCGATTGATAACCATAACGTTGATGAAGATGATCTACCTTTCTCAGAATGGCTTAAAGAAAATGGAATTGCGAATTTTGACCATGTAAATGACATTGACAATTTTGTTCATGTTGATGATGATTTGATTACCAGTGGAATTCCTACGGAGAGTGCAATAATAGAGACAGTATAAAGCACAGCAGACAGTGATGAAGACAATGTTGAATGTGTCGAAGACACAAACCTTACTCAGGATGCCGTGGAAACATTAAATGATTTTTTTGAAAACATTGACATTTCAGATGGTGTTTTTAGTGTACTAAGTGTAACAAGAGGAAACTTAAGAGACTTCAAAGTGAAATCTATGAAACAGGCTACTATTCAAAGTTATTTTTGTAAAAAGGAGAGTGATTAAGGATACAGCTGTGAGTAAATTTTATATGTACGTATGTATACTTTAAATTTTTTAGTTTATTCTCATTTTTAGGTTTTTTTATAAATTTACTAAATAACCTTTCTGTTTATATATTCACTTTAACTTCTTATGTCTTATTTCATCATATGCATGCATGCTTTTGCCTTCACGGATATTAAGTTTAACGGCTATAACGAGCAAAACTAAACGGTCCCGTGGCGCTCGTTATAGCCGAGTTTGACTGTACCTTAATATATGGTTACACTACAGCAAATTTGACAAAAAGAACTTATGTACCTCAGGAGACCCGTGCACATCTTTACTTGTTTCCTTTATGGCAGGATTCACCTGTGCTATCTGGCAATAAATTGAAAAAAATTCAGCCTCATCTGCATTGAGTTTCTCTTTTGGTTTGTACCAACTAAGAAATGTCTGAACTAAGTTTCCACTTCTTGAACGCTTCAAGTGACTGACGCTTCTTCTCCACACTTCTTCAATGATGTTAGGTTCCATTACATTTTGAATTTCTTAAGCATTCACAGGGCTGCCATGCAGCAGCACTTAATACCTTATTTAAATCCATTTCAAACACCATCAGGAGTGAGGATTATAAGTTCCTTGGATTGGTTTAATTGACCACATGGTGTGATGGCTTTCCGTTGCCTTCCACACCAAAAACATAGTAGGCAGGAGGGAAACCTGTGTTGGTATTAGCATACCCAGGATACGTTTAATATGTGAAGGTAATTTTTTGTCATGGAGACATATTGCCTTTACAATAGAGAATTACAAAAATATAGAAGTTACAAAAGAAAGAGGTTTTTGCTACACTAAGGCCAATACCAAGTTGATATTATTAAATACGGAAATGTGCAGTATAGAGAGGTTTCTTATGCAGAGGTTTTAGGTATATTCTTCTTTTGTTTCTCATTGTTGGAGGATTCTAAATGTTACTGTATAAAAAGGGTAACAGAAAGAGCCTAGAAGAGAAAGAAAAAGAATTTATCAAGTATTGCTTTTTTGAGGTAAATTCAAGAATTCATAAACAAGCTGAGAGTATGACGTAAGAACAAATTGAAAGAAGGACTAAGTAAGCCTACAATTTTACTCAGTATGTTCTGATGAATATAGTATGTCTATTCCATTATAGAATTGTGTTTTCTTAGTGAAATGCAGAAGCCTAACTACACCTGCTTTCATGCAAAGGGGTAGAATCTGATTCTAAATGCTAGGGTTGTGGGTTTGTATTCTGCCAAGATAGTGGTTGAAAGTGCTCATCTTTTTTTGCTTCCATGTGTTCATTGCAAGAGGCAAGTAAGTGCTATTTAACAGCTGTGTAAAATTTTAATATGACTTTTTAAATGAAACATTTACTTTCAGAAAGATGGCACCGTAACTGCTGGAAATGCTTCTGGAATAAATGACGGTGCTGCTGCTTTGGTACTATCATCAAAGCACTTCGCCTCCTCAAAGGGACTGCCTGTAGTTGCTTCAATTGTGTCTTATGCACAAACAGGTTTAGAGCCAATGTTGATGGGAATGGGACCGGTACCTGCTGTTAAGGCAGCTGTGAGTATTTAAGCACCTTGAGGTAGAAAATGAAAGTTTCAGCATACTATCACACATGTGAGCATGTTAAAGTTCTTATGAAAAGTATGAGAAATACTGTAAAACCTCGTTAATTCGAAGTATTCGGGGGTGAAAAATCGGACTTCGAATTATGCAATTTCAAATTATACAATTTCGAATTATACAATTTTTCCAAGAAGGGCTTACCTGTTAGGTGGGAAGTTGAAGTCATAATGTTATGTTGTAAGCTATAATTGTTTTAATTAACAAGTATATTTCCTTTATATTTTATTTATTCAAATACATATTACGTAATTTAATACAATTTAATAAAACTGCATATCCTCAAAAAATAATTCACATTTGTCAAACTTCGATCTTTTTTAGGGTTTCTTAAAATATGATTCAATTGTCTTTTGTTTTGGTGTGTTCTTATACACATTATATTTCCTCTCGGCCTCACAATTAGGTACGGGTCAATCTCAGTCTGTATAAACACAAGGTCAGGCCAGGTTAAGGCCTAAAATATCACCTTATGCACACCTCTGCTAATAAATTATGAGCAATAACATAATGTACTATGTTAGATCTGAAATCCAAGAGTTATAGTTGATCAATGTACAATGCATTTTAAATATTTTGCAGTTGAAAGTAGTTTTTAAGAAAGGCGGGGATATTGAATTAAGAACAATTGAATATATATGAAACAAAGTTGAACCACTACAGAAGATGTGATTTTTTTAATCAAAATGAGTTAATAGGTGCATCCATTGATAATTTGATGCTTATTATATTATTTTTAAGGTTATTTATTTGTTGCAGCTTGCCAAAGCAAATTGGACAATAGAAGATGTTGATTTGTTTGAGTTAAATGAAGCATTTGCATCACAATCAATAGCATGTGCCCGAGATCTTGGACTTGACCTGGCAAAAGTGAATGTTAGAGGTGGAGCTATTGCCCTCGGCCATCCAATTGGAGCTTCTGGTATGTTATTTGAGTTGATTGAAATATATACAAATGTAAATAAAAATTATCATCATTTCACTATTACCCATTAATTATATATTCCGCCAGCATTTAAATCCTAAATTGTCCTGCTTGCTGCCTAATTTAATTTTGAGAATATCAATATTAACATGTACAGTAAAACCTCACATAATGTAGCAGTTAAATCAGGTGTGGCTCGAGTAATTTTGGTGCCCTGGGCAAGATAGCACTCCTGGGCCCCCTCCGTAAATGTCTATTGAGATATTTACAGAGTACATGTTAATTTATTCATCGCTCTGTAAAAATTACTGATAAAGAAAAAATAATAGGAATCCCATTAGCATTCCAGCCTGTTCTGGGTTATAAATTGACATAAAATAATTTTTTCTCTTACAAGTAATGCATAGACAGTTGGTCGGGTTAGCACCCCCAAGACTTTGGTGCCCCGGGCACATGCCCGGCTCGCCCATAGCTCAGGCTAGCCCTGAGTTAAATTCTTGGAAAGTACCACATCTTATGAAATTGCATTCTCTGAAGTAATGGAGAGTAGGTGTTTGGGTACAGATTATAAAAAAATTAAAATGATTTTGAACAGTATTGTATCTTTGATAGTACATGTAACTTTCATGACCATAATAGTAAGCATGCAAACCTGTAATAAATTATCAGAAATTTTTCAATATACCGAATTATATACAGTAGAGACCCATTTATCCGGTTATCGATGATCCGGACTTCCAGATTATCCGGACCTATCGATGGACGGAACAATAGACACGACGAGCGGGCGAGGTTCATGGTCATGTGTTATAAAAGTAACTACATTGTAAGAAATGACTCACTCACTCTCCCATTCCCACCCATCTTTGCCTCATACTCTGCCGAGGAAAGAACACTTGACGCCTTCCGTTCCCACCATTTTATATTTGTCAGTTCACAGCTAACTTGATTTAATGCTCGTCATTTTTGTGGGTTTACATCACAGCCTTTTATTAAATGTTTAAAAAATTGTATAGTTTTGTACTGTCTTTTAAAACAAAACTATATTATTTAAAGCAATTTATAGTTTATCGTTTTAATTTTTAACATCCTATACGATCTGAAAAACAAAAACGTACATTATGAAGAATTTCCGGATTATCCGAATTTTCAGTAATCCGAACTGGGTCCGGTCCCATCAAGTCTGGATAAAAGGGTTTCTACTGTTTATAGTTATAGTTAGTTATGTACAAATTTTCAATATACAGAGAGGTTTTTCAACTTTTTTTGAGTGGCAGAACACTGGAATGGAGAAAAAATTGGCAGAACACCTATTTAACCCTTTGACTTCTAAGTTTACGAAATGGGAGAATTGGGGATATGCCGAGTTTTAAAAAATAGAAAATCAATATTTAACAATATTAAATTATAACAATACATGTAACAACTTTATTTCATACAAAATGGTATATTTTTCTTTGTTAGGCATTTAAAGATGTTTTATGTTGTAACACTTGAGAGATGCTGAAAGCACAAAAACATAAAACACGTTCACAGCAGTTTAAAGGTTAAATATGCATATATTGGCAGAACACCTATATACATATGCGTATTTACCATGGTTGTAGGAACACGCATGCGTACTGCAGCAGGTTAGAAGTTGTAACCTGCTACTTTCTGCTTCCCTGATAGATGGACACGGTGTAAGCAAAATTAAAATATTTTGTATTTTTAAATTCATTAGGAAATTGAATGAATGAAATGAATTTTGTTTCAAAATATCCAAGAATAAAGTACCCTTAATTGTTGTGCAATATCATTCATCTCTTCCAAGTGTCTATTATGAATGATATTATCCACAAATATGAGATATCATTCAATTTAGTTTAACCATCTGGGCTGTAGTAAGATTTTGAGTGGATCGTGGTGGAGGCATGATATCATAGGCCTTAGGTAAGGTA
The DNA here is from genome assembly GCA_028673005.1 of Tanypteryx hageni. NCBI lineage: Eukaryota > Metazoa > Arthropoda > Insecta > Odonata > Petaluridae > Tanypteryx > Tanypteryx hageni. Next base: position 134,240,155 of record CM054116.1, read on the forward strand.
GCTTAGCATACATTGTAATGTCACTGGATGCCATATAGTGATTTCAAGAGACATATGGCTTATGCAGTATTATTTGTGACATCAGGCTCTACAAATGGATTGATTTTAATAAAATTCTCTGGAGCCATTTTTGAGTAAATCAAATTTTTCTAAAAATCGCCAAGAATAAGCTACCCTTTATTTTTGTGCAATATCAAAAAAAGGGTCTGCAAAAGATGATATATTGCATAAATATCAGATATTCGTTTGGGCCATAGAGCCATGAACAGACAGGCAGCATGGTGAAAACCTCTTTTACGGACTCGGGGACACCTAAAACATATATTTCCATCAAAATCTCAGTCAAATTTTTTAACGATTACAATACTTTCTCAATATACTACATATATGAGAAAGTAAAAATTGTCCTTAGGAATGTCACACAAAACTATAGAAAATAAGTTTTACTTCAGTGCATGCATTCCTACAAATATTATTAGTAACAATTAAGCCTAATAAGTATTCTAATTGATTGCAGGTGCTCGTATCCTTGTAACCTTGGTGCATGCAATGCAGCAAATGAACAAGAGGAGAGGGGTGGCAGCTCTGTGTGTGGGAGGAGGAATGGGGGTGGCCATGTGTGTGGAATGCCACACCAAAGATTAGATATGCCATATCTATTGCAGTAGACTGTGCTAGATTGTTACAGCTTTCCCTCTCTTTATGCGGCTCACTTTATGCAAATTCGCTGTTCTGTGATAAACTTATTGCTACCGGAATTTCTTTTTGTGTGTCTTTGATTTGCTCTTATGTGGTTATGTGGCCACTGCAATACAAATGAATGAAAGTACTCCACTACACCACATGGCGACCATTCAGTCTCTTATTATCTCCTATGTTGTGCACATTAGTATTAAAGTAAAAGAGATGAGAGTGTATAGAATATTGGAGAGTGGAGATGAGATGGAGATTTCGTGCGATACTGTTTGAGCATACTTGAGAAGTGTTGTCTCCTTGCCTGCAGAACTTGTATTGGGCCAAGACAACCCTCCAACACTTTAAACTTCCACTATTATGTCACACACAACAGCCACCACTTGTGCTCATCTGCTTCCTTTTATTGGCGAGTATAATTTACAGAGTTAATTGTTTTAAGTTTGTATTTATCGCATAAGAAGTTGTTCTGGAGCAAAAGGAGAGTGTCTTGGAGGGGAGTTAGGATTGCTTGTGGAACGTATCCCTATCTTTTACATGTAAATACGAGTTCTGTTTATGCAAACTCGCTTTATGCATCACTTTCCTGGAACGCAATCCCCGCATAAAGAGAGGGAAACCTGTATTTTATATACTTATTAAGTAGTAGTTTTTAAAAATATTATTGCAAGACATTTTGGTGCTGTGATAACATTTACTTTGAAATTATTTTCACCATTTTACATTTTTATTGAGCTATTTATCAGTATTTATGACATTTTTACAGCATTGCCATTGAATATTTTTCATAGATAAAAAAATATTGATACTTTTGAAAATGAATAGTCTTACGGTGCTTGCTATTTTAATCAAGCATGGATATGGGATGGAACAACGATTACAACAACCTTCAAATTCTCTGCTTTTTAAAACCTACTCAACATTAGAGTAATAAAATCTTGAACATGTCATTTCCTGTGGCTCTTTGAGCCTCACCAGCATAAATGCTTTTAACCTACAATGATTTTAAGTGGCATAGACAATATCAAATGTATAATACTATCCACTCCTTTGCTGAGTGACATTTTTTATAACTTGAAGTTTTAATCTAAAATCTCTGTTTATTACGTGCAGATATGGAGAATCTCACATGATGTATTTCTCGTAGAGGAAGAAGTCTTATTAGAAAACTTGCTAAGCTGAAAACATCATGATTCTAAAATATACCAATGCAATTTTGTTTATTGAATCAGTAGCCATTCTTACTTAACCCATTACATAAGTGCAGTGGAATAAATTTAATGTGCTAAACTTTAATATCTGAGTTGAACAGAATTCTAGGAAAATGGAATGTTATCCAAAAGAAGAATATATGCACAGTCAAGGAAAATTGTGGGCAATGTTAACCTCAAACTAACATATTTTATCAATATGTACTTCAGTAGCTTCAGACAGTTATACTTATCCTGAACTGTTTCTATTAATTTATATCTGAGAATTAATTAAAAATAATTATTTGCTAAGCAACTTTAGCCTCGGAAAGTATTAGAAGAATTTTCTACTTGCAGCTTATTACTATTGGCCAGTGATAGTATTTACCAAATAAAGTCCTTGAATTTAAACTCAAAGTTTAAATATCAGTACTTATTAGTTAGACTATGTTATTATCATTTTAGTTTAAATCTTTTTTTATATGCAATGTACTGAACCAAATGCCTTGAATCAGGATCTTTGAGCCAAATAAAGTTATTTTTTTTACTATTTTATTACTTTAGCTATTAGAGAAATTTATTCACTCTTGATTAATTGCAAATATCATCAGTCAGCTGTATCAATCATTATTTGGTGGAAGAAAATATTATCACATTAGTATTAATATAAGTGCAACTGTTGTGTTAATATAGTTAGTGATGGGTTTGAATATCTTTGGATTCCAGAATTTTGCATTTTCTCCGCAAGATTTATTGTAATTTCAGAGCTACCAAAAAATGTAGTTTGAAATATTTTCTTTGCTCTTAACACTGCAATTTATGTTATAGATTTACGAAAGTATCAAGGAGCTTACATAAATGGTAAATTTTAGAACAACTCTTATAATGACTTTAAATTGTTGAATTATCTTCTAAGTTTGCAATTTATTCAAAAGGTCTTGCTATAACCACTTTACTCCTGGTCATCAAATTTAACAATGAATCTGTGTCTTTGGCATGACTCAAGAGTTCTGTGTTGTGGCAATGCTAGAACCCCTATCTGGAATCCTGCTTCTGACTCATTCTATTAGCAAAAGCAAGCCAATTGTACCAACAGTTTTATATTTATATAACTTTTTGTACAGAAAGTGTTGATCACAAACCAGTATTTTATAGTTTATAAAAATATTTTTCTATTGCTATATTAGAGTTGGAAAATCTATGGGACATTGATGAAACTTTATATTGTTATGCATATAAACATATATGCAAATCAAGGTATTAATCTTTTCATGTACTTACAGTTTACAGTTATAATAATGTTGAAATAAAAATTATGTTATTTGTTAATTAAGTTTTCCCGTTGCATTTTTCATTAACAAAAATGTAGTTAATCTCATATAGAAAATGTTGGAGATCCTTTGATACAGTTGCTGAAGATCCTATCCTATACTTTGATGAGCCATTACAGAAGGGAGTTGGAATAAATTAGTTATGTTACCTCAAGCCTAACCTCCTGGAAATCCAGGTATCTCAGTCTTTACATTTCTTTCTCTCAGACATGTCTTTATTTCATTAGACTTAATGTGGTAACCAAAGCAATGATTTCAAATGATAATTAAATAAATACTTGTTCCTATTTCTGTAAATGGATGTATGGAAACCAAAGGTATGTCTCCCTCAATTAATAGGGTGTAAATAATTGGGTTGTTATTAACCATTCATCTAGGTATTTAATTTTGCCTGGATGCACAGCTGGTGGGGTCTTTTTCTTCGATTGAGGAGGTTTTTAAATTCATGACAATAATTAAGGGTTTTACTAGATGTTTATTAATATATTAAAATAAATAATAATTAACGATGAATTGCATGTCAAAATCATAAACATTATGGAAAAATAATTTTTCTTTATAAATTAACAAAAATATCAGGATGAAATATTCTAGTCATGAAATATGTTTTACTGGTATAAATTATATTAAAATTGATGAAATAAAAAAATTTCAAAAGGCTAAAAATCGAACAAATTTATAAAAACAGCAAATACCGTATCTGCCCGAATATAAGCCGATACTTCTTGTCAAAATCTATCGTGAAAAAAATCACCCTCGGCTTAAATGCGAGCCTGAGGAAAAATTTGGCATCCTCGTACGACGCCATCGCTGAAAAATGTTTCCATAGCATACCTCCTGTTGCCCGGAGCTGTAATTTAAATTGCTATTGAATGTTATTTATATGTTTTAACACGTAGTTAAAATTAAGTGGGTTCTTATCCAAAGGAAAGGGCGGTATATAAAACAATCCCACCAGGTTCATAGTATAATTGCACGCTACAGCAAATTCGTTTTGATCATAATTTGCAACGAGTTCTTAAGATACCAACACCGGTCTTATTAGAGGTTTTTACAAATTCTGACTACACTAAGCTTCTTCAACTCTTTGTTTTAATTGCACTTCTTGGTGCTGCAATCGATTTAAAGTTCAGATGCAGCAGACGTCGTAGCTTTTACGGATCATTTAAATGGCAGGTACGTTAAAGTTAGGAGCCGACAGTATAAAAGAAGTTCATATTAATTTTTCTTGTTTATTTTATATTTTGCTATAGCCATTGTCATTTTTGTATGCATGTTAAAACCCTCTTTCATAGAATGTATTAAAAGTGCGTATACTGACTAGGCAGATAATATCGTCTGCTTAGTCAATTCGCAAAATTCGATGACGAGTTGACGACTTTCGATGCGCAACTGTTTGAATTCCGCTATCATAAGATACGTCTGATTCAAAGGTGTGAGCAACGGCGTTAACTGTAATTCATCTGATAATTAACAGCAATAATAATAAAACTTGGAAACCTCTTTCATAGAATCTATTAAAATTGCGTATAATGATTAAGTAGACGATCACGCCAAATTCGATGACAGCTTTCGATGCGCAAGTTTGAATTCCAGTAAGATAAATACATATACTTACATTTGATTGTAAGGTGTGATCAACGGCGTTGACTATATTTATAAATAACAGTAATAATACCTAATAAAACTTTACATGGAACGTATATAATTATATAGATGTAATGTATTCTAGGTTGTGCGTGCATGTCTGGTACACTTAAGCATAAAATTTACGAAAATACTTTTTTGCCAAAAAATGTTGGAAAATTTCGTGGGGTCGACTTAAATCCGGGGTCGGCTTCTATTCGGGCAGATACGGTAAACATTTGTTCAATAAAATAAAATGATAAAATCCTAAATATGTAAATGGAAAATGTATATTCACAGAAGCAACATTGTGCACCCTCCAAAAAAATCAGTCTCAACCACTATGTTACTACATAAAATGAAATTCACCCTTTGAAATAACAGTGAAGGATATGCTTTAAGTGAAACAGCCTCTCAACATTCAACAGAACACTGGTTAGATTTCCGTAATAAGACATTCTACTTTTCTTTTAACATCTGTTTTTCAAATTGTACCGTTTACTGATACTTGGAGGTTTTATTACTTTTGGGACCCCACAGGAGATAAAGGGAATGCGATCCTGACCGTAAACATAATATGTGCGTGAAAAATCTAAAAATTTCCGCTTTCACCTATGTAGGGGCAATAATAGGCAATCCCACAAGGCAGATGCAGGCCTTCTGTAATACCCTTATATTTTTTTCGACATAAGATATATCCAACTCCATGTTGGATGTCAAAAACATATTTAATGAACAAACAGATACATATATGCATTAATATTGACTGCCATTAACATAAAAAAGCTATCAAACTGAAAATTAAAAATGATTCTAAAACAAAATGTAAGCCATTACCTCATTTATTCATATTAAATTGAAACATTCATTAATTATACTAAGTTTCGCGACAGTCCTGTATTTATCTGATATGGATTCATTTATTATCCATTGCTTCAACCATTCTTATCTATATCACAGTTCATTAGGGATTCAAACACAGCAAGCACTCTGAAGGCCTCTTTGTATGAAGGGCGAGCAGGTTCAAAGAGGTTTTCCTGTTCATCGTCTTCTCCCTCACTCCCTGAAGTTGCTGTGTGCATCAGAAGAATATCTGTTGAACTCATACATTGCACAGAAGTTGCTACCATGCTATCAACATTAACGAAATCATCAAAATGTGTTAGACCGGTAATTTCAGATTTCGGCTCAATCCAGTCATCAAAATCTACTTTTACTGTTTATGATTTCATCCCCAATATTCTTGTTTAAAAATCCAGCTTTTGCAAATCAATTTGTGATAACTAGACCACGGATTTTTAGGTTCTAAAAATTAAGTTTTAGGCGACTAAAATAGGCTCTTTAAGTAGCTTAATTAGGCTTTATAAAACGTAAAATAGGCTCTAAAAACTACTTCCAAAAATTACCAGTCGACGAAACATTATTGATTTGTTTTCAAAGAACATAAAAATATTTTACTACTATGCATTGAAACTTATTCTTATGGTGAATTTACCATGCGTTACAGAGAAAATACTATCTACATTACATATAGTAATACTGACTGAAAACACTATTCAAGTATATATTTAAGTACTATGCAGAATGTTTGACAAACTGTTTCATTCGGAATTCCCATAATGAATTTGTCACCTCTTTGCGTTTATTCCACAAATTTCCCGTAGTTGGCCTCACAGTAAATTACAAGCACCTTTTCTAAGTTTTCTAGCACAAAAGTATGGCATTTGTCAGTTAATATCATCTTGTAAGCAAAAAAAGAACGTTCGACATCACTGATGTGATGGGTGCAAACTACAACTTAGGTGCATGTTGAAATGAAATTTTGCACTCAACTTCACTGGATTTTCCTGCCAGTATATCTGCTGCTGTACATAGGCTTTGCAGACCTGAGTTCTTTTGTAGCACTTTTTCTAGTTTGGCTCTTACTTTTCCCCCACTTCACCTGGCGCTTCCTTGACTTTTTGTTTCACTTCATTCAGCAAAGCAGTATTTTCGTAGATGGGTTTTTCTGATCCCTCCAATTCAGCCATAATCCACACAAGGGATGTATAGTGGGATCTAATATACACCAAATCCTTGGGACTGGAGGGATCATCCAGCAACATTTTCGCCGAAGTAACACAGGCAGTATCCGCGGCTAGGTTTGCCACAACTTCCTTGACATGAAGGATATGCTCACTGTAAAATTCAGCTGCTTTCAGCGGCTGAGCACTGGCACAGGTGGCAGAGGGACATCGGGCAGTTTTTTTTCAGATACAGCTATTTCAGTCGATTGTTCACAGAATGTGCTATTGTTTCCTGATTTGTTTTGGCAAGTTACTTTGTGCAGATGAGGTAGGCTCTGGATGGCACATCTGGATCCAATTTCCCAACAACCAAGTTGGCCATGTATCTGCTGAAAGGGTCAGTGGTTTCGTTGACTGATATCCAAATATGTGAATCTCCTATGTCCTCCCGTATCCTGCACATTGCATTAGCGTACGTGGGTTGCACATAATTCTTGCCTAGCGTTGACTCAGAAGGTACCGACTGATGGCAGTATCGTTCTAGAAACCCCTTGAATGTTGGAATTTCTAGTGTTCTGAATGGAATGTTGGCTGCCACAATTGCATGACACAAATCTGCATCAAACTGCAGGATCCCTCAGAAGTTTTTGTTAAAAGCGTTTGTTTCATCTTCGATTTGCGTTCAACATTTGCCTTATGTAGCACTCCTTGGACATGCTGAGTTAGGTGGATTTTTTATAACTCGAAACCTATAAAGGAAAGTTCTGAAAAAATAATTAACCTTAAAAATACGGAAATAATCTAATAAATATTGAAATGGGACAAAAATATAAAATTTACTTTAGAGCTACGAAGGTTCGCAGCTGAATTTCTGGACATTTTGAATAACCACGTCTATAGTTACCATAAAATGGCTCGTATAAACAAAAAATGTAGATGGGTGTTGCCTTAAAGATGACAAGCAATTCACGGCCAATAATTCGCTGCAAGCCAGCATTACTATGTACTTACCTCCTTGTTGCATGCTTGACAAAAGATAATTTTTTCATCCAAACTCATGCAGCCACTGACGTATTAAATAAGCTTTCGAACTTGCTACTTTATGCATTGCACTTTCACAATTTTCACGTTCACACTTCTCACCTTCATCCTCTGCGGTCTGGAGATGGACTGCAGGGTTATTCTCGTTTTCCCGTGTCACACAATATGGCAATGTAACGATGAGAAATTAACGCAACATCAGATTAAACCCATTGTTACATTGTCGCATCGCGCGACACAGGGAAACAAATGCACCGCCGGATGCGTGACAGGTCTGAGCTGGTATTCGCCACCTGATCATGACCGTGGTGTGAAGGACATTTTCCTAACCCTCAACTGAACATTGTACAGTCAGTTTAAAAAATATGACTAGTACCAAAATCTGCTTCTGTTGTCGATTTTTTCTACAAAATTAGCCCTTTTTACGCTTTTTTTGCATGAAAATGGCAAAAATAAGCATTAACGTTGAAATAGGCATTTTTAGGCATTCATGTCAAAATAGGCATTTTTAGGCACCATAAAATATACGTTTTCGGGGTTAATTATTCATGAAACGTATATATACAATTGTATATTCAGATATCTACTCAGGAAATAAATAGGTTTTTACCTAAAGATCCGCGGTCTAGTGATAACAACAGGCTATTTAGAATTCCATGCAAGAACTGTTTCTCATGGCATCGAGTGCATTCCATTTCTTGATCTCTGTCACAGGAATGTTGCGCTTAATCTCGGAAAGATAATATCTTACCAACTGCTTTTGATATGACATTTTTAGGCAGTTATACTGCATTTCAAATGACTTTGTGACTAACATTTTGTTCATATTCAGGACCCCTTGTATGTCTCCGCTGCTAGGGGGTGGGGGCCAAAGAGCTCAAACTCAGCGTTGCCAACCTACTGCACACTACACTGGAATGGACCTTGTGGTGGGCTCATGAGGCAAAGGGAATTCGTCAGCAGCTTAAGCAATTGGCAACAAAGCACACACAACTCAATGTCTGCACAGGAAAGACCTCAGTTTTCGTCCATGGAGGCCTTGCCTCCATTCTTATTGGTTCCCTCAAGGTCATGCTTTCGGAAACTTTCTCTTCCCTCTCTAAACCTCCAAGTTATTTGAAATGCACTATAATAATTCCCACGTCTAAGGACTGCATATAACTTCTTGTGTTAGGGGGTAAAAATAGAACATTTAAAATCTAGCTCCGCTTGATTGTGCTGTGGAATGGTGCATTAACAGAATAATTTTTGTGTTTTGGAAGGCCATTCGTCTCTCCAGGTGCATAAGCCACTCCTGGATGAGTTTTATCATCATACAAGCATTTTTGTTGGCCCTGTAGTCTGAAGATGTGTGCTATTCCTTTAAAAATCACGATTTTTCGAACTTGCCAAAAATGAGTGGTTTTAATTTTTACTTCCATCTGCATTACAAGCTAACAAGACGGTTAATCTTTCTATGAATCTTTTCTCACTGTGGCAAGCTTAACCTTTAAACATGAGCATCTGATCTAGTTGCAAACTATGAAACAACCCAGTTTCATCGCAGTTGAAGATGACCTTCTGCTCGTAATTATTGAGAATTGGTTTGATACTTTCTCATCAATTATCAGCAGCTATGGTGTTAACTGATGGTACTTCACCACTCATGCACAGCCCCACTATATTATGTGGCTTTTGGAAATGCTGAAGCCATCTGTTTGAGCACTTAAAATCAAGTTCCATCTTCTGTGCCAATTCATCTGCCACTTCCTTCACAACATATCACTTTTTGAAATTTATTTCGAAATAATCTTAGATTAAGCACTCCATGAGGTCGAATATTGTATTTCAATTAAAAATTAACCATATTTCGAAATAAAAATATTAAAAACCTCACAAAATCCTATTCTATCAGCAGAGGAATAGTAATGACTTTGAATTATCAGATACGTCGAATTATCCAATATTGAATCAACGAGGTTTTCCTGTATCAGTCATGATCACCTTGAAACTTTGGCATACTAGCATTTTTCATTAGCTACAAATGTTATTTTTCTGTTTCTTCAATAACCTTAGCATTTGAAACCTAAATTCACTCATCATGAAAAACCATTCTTTTGTAGATCACTGTGGATGTTTATTTCTTAACTAACAAAAAGTACAAATCAGGTCAAATTCAAGATTAGGTGAACTCTTCACCATCCTCCGATGTTGTAAGAACTCATATAGGTAATATTTACTCAAAGGGAGATAAGGAGTTAAGCAGTATATGGCAACACAAACCAAAAAGTTCATAATATAAGGAAAAATTGTCATGAAAACATTTTTCTTTTTATTACAGGCAAAGTAAGAAGCAAACCTTTGGTATTTTGGTTATATTGTTGGCCCTCTACATAGTATGTCTAGGTTTGACTCATCAGCTAAATGTATTTCGTCTTGGACCTATTCCATCTCCAATATTTCTTGAATGCAGGAAACGTAAGTATAAAACATGAATGTTTGAAACTTGCCAAAGAGCCATTTGATTACTTGATAAATTCTGTAATAGGCTTATTGTTTTCCCTCTACATTTGTTGTGTGTTTTTATGAATAGATGATTCTCAATGGTGGGTTAATTTGGAAGACCATTCTATTGACTCCACCAAAAAAATTTGGCTCATGTTAAATAGCTGGGACCATATTCAAAACTGACCACTGCATAGACCTCACAACCCTTATTAACTCGGATTAGGAGTGCGGAACTTGTGGGTTAAACCCAAAACCAAGCTCACATACCTGTCCCCTCACAGCAGGGGGTCTCTAACTGACCAAATCATTTGTAATTAAATTTAAACTTTTTTATGGTGTTAAATTAGTAAGAAAGTAACTCAGGTGTCGAATCCGGGTAAATGTGCTGTAATCTTGATGCCCTGAAATACCAACCTTTTAAGTTTCTGGGATGGGATTGTATTGAAACTGCCACCCTGTGTCTCCTTTTGGCTTAGGTCCTGCAACTGTATTTACCAGCAACCTGCAGGGTGAATGTATGTATTCTCTTCCTGTTTACAGTGAAGGATTTGTTGTTTATTTACTGCCACTACATAATTTTTATGATGAGATTCAGATTTAATTTCAATTGAATGCTGCATTACTTGTAAATCTCCGAAAATTGTGAACACACTGATTATAAATAAAGAATTGAATGAAAAGTAATGAAACGTATGTGCTAGGGTCTTCCTTTTCTTTTCTATGAAATTTAAAGTGCTGTTATTCAATCAGCATGTATAAAAACTGCCAGAAAACATAATCTTAAAATTAAATTAATTTTCTTTTAAAAATTTAAAAGACATCAAACATTCTATTCAAGTTTAATGTATAATTTTGTATGTCATTTTTGTTCATAATACTACAATTACTATGAATTACCATACTATTAACCTATTGATATATTTCAATAGCAAAACAAATGAATTCAAAAACCCATGAATGTTCCTAGATGTTTATATTTTTGCAGGAAAAAATTCTGAATAACCTATAAATTATTAATGTAAAATGATGTTGTATTTTGGTTAAATTTCATTATTCCACAGCTCCTTGGGAAGGAGTGGGATACACAAAATATAATAATATTTAGAAGAAGAGTTTTAGAAGAAAAGAAGTAATTTTTTCCTGCAGAAGAAAGAACTTTTTATAAAATATATATTTTTCATTATCTGACGGGAATTTAGGTAGTATAGAAAGAGATAGTAAATAAAAAAGATATAAAATAGTCCTAATATATGTGATGCAGTTGGCAGTAATTTATACTTGCTTCCATCCCAATGCAAAAGTTATATGATGTCATTCGCTATACCAGCACATTCAATTTAGAGGCATGACTCTGGTCACAGGGATGCTAGTAGAACAGACTTTTCTAATAGTATGTTATATTGGAACATTTTTGTCATGTTTGTAACGTGGTAAGCATTCTCTATTATTTGTTTTCTATTTTATAGGTATTTACTATTAATATTATTTTTTAAACTTTCTATTTTATTAATACTATTCCCTTTAATTCTTATTTCTTAACTTCCTCCTGAATTTTCTCTGGTTCACTATACACCCAATCCCCGACTAACGTGAATTCTACCAACACGATTTCAGTTTAACATGGTTTTTAAAGTAGGGCTGGTTTTCAACTAACACGACTGGTCCTTCAGTTTAACGCGATTTCTCCATGACTTCTATATGATCGTGGAAAGGTCTAGAAAGCAGAAACAAGTTTAGATATGTTTGATCCGCTCTTGCGGGATGCTTAGTTGAGAGAGAGACAGAGCAATTGGGAAGCAGAGCTAGATGCAGTTAGGGGAGAACACAATGATAATGTGAGAGGAGGGGGGAGGAGCTCCACTTTCCGCTGGAGGGGAAATTACCAACCTCTCACCGGAGAGCGACATTGTGCACACATACTTGCTCACGCAGCTTCCCTTGCCTTACAGCATCTCACAACTCAGTGGGATTCTTCTCAGTCATTGTCTGCCATAGTACTGCTAACACATTCGCTTCGGAACTCCAGAGATCTTGTGATTTACGTTATTAATTCGCATAATTTTACAGTACATTCACCCTCAAATTGAAATCATGAGTGGTAAGGACCAGAAGCATGGTGATGGGAGTAAGAAACCCAGAAAAGTTATATTGCTAGAGCAAAAACTAGATGTACTTTTAAGCACTATGAGAACAATGAACAAACACGTGATATTGTTCATGATACAAAAAGATGTGAATATTAGTTAAAAGCAGAGCTGGAAAACATTACGCGTAACTTAACGAAATAATGGAATTATTTTGGATTAACAGAACAAAAAACATTAACGAAACTTTTCAAATAGCTGTAACGGAAAATGTAACAAAAACAAAAAAAAATTTCATTAACAGACGGTAAAAGGTTATGTTCTAGTGGCATTCGTCCCAGGTGGCGTGTCTTGAGCAAGGGAAAGTGGCCTAAAATCCCTTGGTTTTGTTTGTCCCCCGCTGTGCCAGTTTTGCCGCCTTGTTGCAAAAGAAATGCTATCCTGACCACTACCGATTGTCCTTTGGGTTTTCCTTCCATTTGTGTAAGGAATGGTTCCCTGGTGTTAATCCTTCTCCAGGAAGCATGAGATAAGAATCGTGGAGGATGAGGAAGGAAGCTTCAATAAATGTGCCGCTTGTAGTTAAGGACCTCTACCCTATCCTCCACCACAATGCCTCATACTTTGAAAACATTCTTTTAAATATTACACCAGAGTGGGTTTTTCCTCTTTTAAAGGTCAGTAGGTGGTGGCAGCTTAAACAATGCATTATATGGGAAAATGTTTCAAACAATGTTTGAAGAACATTAAAGTTTCTACAACTTTTATTCCAATACATTTTTACATATATCAAATATTAAAGTACATATTTTAAAATAACGGATAAGTGACAAGAATAAACACCCACTTCTGGTTGAGCGATTTTTATCAAAAACTAATCAGTTCTGACTTTTATAAAAATGTTAAATAGAAAATTTCGTGTTGACCTGATTACCTAATAGTTTTTGAGTTAGAGCACCCACAAAAAAGCTATCACATACACACAGGTATCGAGAAAATGGTCAAAACATGTTCAGGGGACCTCAAAACATGCATTTCCATTAAAATCTGGAAGTCGATTTTTTTCATGAAAACAATACTTTCTATACTATGATGGAGAAAGTAAAAAAAAAACAAAAAGAGTAACTACACTTCATTATTTCTTACCAAATTATTTCGTTATAACGGAAAACGAAATGTGGATTTTAGCGTAACGAAAAACGAAATCGCTTTTTTGCCTGTAACAAAAGGTTTTTTTTTAACATTTGCCAGCACTGGTTAAAAGTGTTAAAATTCTTATCAATGTTAGTAAACAGTACCATATATTAAAGTAAAACTGCATTTTGCCTTTATTGTTTCTAACTTTATCATTGTTTCTTTCACATTTTCTGTCAAATAACATTTCCAGTAAAATGTAAGATTTACGATAAATTTAAAGAAAAGGAAATTAGCACGGTTACGTAATTTTACGATATTCAATGTTATTTTGCTCATTCAAAAAAGTATTTATTAAAGATTTTACAACTCTGGAACCTCTGGAGATGTTTTAATGAAATTTGGTATTGGGGAGTTTTACTAAAATTTGTCGGCCGATTCCAATTTTGGTTAAAATCAGATTACAATAATGACCACTTTACATGAAGACCTTCATGTAGCTTACAATGTACTTCTGTTTCAACTTGGGAATCGCTGAACGAATTTTGATGAAATTTGGTATTGGGAAATTTTACTAAAATTTGTCGACAGATTTCAATTTTGGTAAAAATCTGACGATAATTACGACCACTTGACATGAAGAACTACATGTAGCTTACAATGTACGTTACAACTCAGGAACCGCAGGAAGAATTTTGATGAAATTTGGTATTGGGAATTTTACTAAAATTTGTCGATCTCAAAGAACGCATTTGGAAACTGTGTACTCCAACATGGAGTACACCTTTCCATACTTGTTTATTCCATATAAAAAGCCTGTAACTTGACAGGAAGCTTACCTTTCAGTTAATCTGTACTCTTAATATTTGTTTTAATTAATAATAATTTGATATTAATAAACTACCATTCAATCTTTCAATTTTAGACTATCGCCATTTAAGGTATTACTTGATTTAAGGTACAAAAAACTTGTCCCACAGGCAAACGTTAAATGGGGATTCCATTGTACAAAGCAATATATTTCTGGAGTTTAATCATAAAACAGTATCATGTGTCATCTCAGTTTGTTTTTGCATTCTGCCATTTCCACAAACTATTCTTTCTTCTACATCAATGAACTCCCCCATGTTTTACTCTATCAATGTAAAAGTTTTTTATTATATTTATTCCATATACATAGTTCAGAAAATGCTCTTCTCACAAGTCAACCATCTATTCTACTGTGGATGAAATTTTTAATTATTACATTATAGAATACTTGATCAACATTCCAGTATGGTAGGTTACACAAAATCTTTGTTTTTACAGCAATTCACTGCTTATTGAAAACAAGTACATCCAATCAGTTTTATTGTAGTATGTTTGGGTAGTTCAGCAGCTCTGACTTTAAGTTCCATCTATGAATCTCTCTCTCCCATTTTATTGATACTTAAATGACAATATGGCTGTAATTTATCTTAAAAGAAACAGCCAAATGTAGCAATGAATATGAACATCCCACTCAAAAAACCAAGCTACAGACATATGACTGGCTTTCTGCCAAATCAAGAAAAAATTAAGTTATTAAAAATGGAGATATGTGCCTGAAAAGTTAAGATTTTCTCAGAGAATTACAGCAGGAAAAATTCCATTAGTCCTTTGGAAAGAGTAATAACATGAAGCCCAGAGTTAATTTTATTTGAATTAAGGAATTCTTTCCATACTGCCCTAAATGGGGTTGGGAACACAATACATGATATATAAAACCCATATTATATAGGATATTATACCGAGTATATGTATAAAACTCAGTTTTGTTTCATACATATACAAAACTAAGCTAAATTAGCTTATACACTAGTTATAAGGAATGTGTAAAAAATATTTCTTGGATATGAAGCTTCCAACTGTTGGTAGATATTCCTGTGAATTAGCAAGTGCTGAGCACTATTATGTGTTCTTTTTTCAAATGTTACAGGTATTCCTCATATAAAGTCATTTTGCTTAATACATTTTATGCAGTTATGTCACTTATCCTTCATTAAAGAGTTTGCAATTAAACCTTTACAGAGTTACATCAGTGTTGATTTGTTATTTCCTACAGAGAGAAATTCTCTCTTAACATAGCATTTTTCAGGAACATGAAGTTAAGTGAAGTGTACCTTTATTATAGAATTTCTCATCATGTTAGCATCTTATATTACAATTATGTGCCTCCAACTTTTAAAAATGTGTTGCTGTCTCAAGAAACATTTTTTGGTTTTAAACGTGTATTACATTTAAAACTTTTGTGTGTATATTTCCAATGCCTAGCACTGCTGTTACTCTCAAGATTAATTTTCATTCCAACAACCAATTTTCATTTTAGTACAGTAGTGAACAGAAATTTTTAAGAACCGGCTCTCAGGATCCAAAAACACACCGCAGGCAATTTTGCAAAGGGAAAAAATTCTATTTATTAACAGATAAAAAGTAAGAATATTTATTTCAATTATTGTTATACATTTAATTGTACATTTCTATTACAATAATTATACATTAAAATTATAACTAAAAATAAATTCATTCATTTATTCAGTATATTTCCATAATCTCATTTGACTTTCTGAGTGTGAGCTTTCTTGATGTCTTCAACCATGTGCATTTGCAGCGAAATGATGATTTTTAATCAACTTTTAACATAATACTCTGCATTCCACTGACTTATAGGTTTTCCACACATTAATTGTTAGCAAATTTGATAAATGGGGAATGGTAAGTCTTTCATTGCAAATTATATTAATAAGGCTGAAGCCTCTTTCATCTTCCGCGCTACTGATTGCAACTGTTAATGATTTTTTGCACTTATTATTGTTGATGGGAGTTTTTTATTTTTAAAATTTTAGATTCATATCAAAAAGATCTCTAAAATCATTCACATCAACTTCATATTTTATGATTTTACAAAGGCGTTCCAATTTATTTTCTCCTTTCCTTGGAGGAATATTTTCTAAATTCCAAGAATTGGGGTAGAATATGTTAAAAAGTTACAAAAATTCATCAGAGGTATACTTATTATCCAAATCCTTTTTAAAGTTTATGTGACTACGTTTTAGAAGTCGAACATCCATGTATTTGACTAAAATGTCAATTAATTTATCATTAGGAAGACAAATTTTGTCTACTCTTCAAATAGAATGTCTTTGAAATTGTAACTAATTATTAAATTTTGAACCATTGCCTCATATTTGCCATTATCATTTCTTAATTGTTTTATGGCATTGATTGTATGCTTAATTAATTTGCCCACTTTCTATATTGTAATTTCTCTCGATTATAATGCATTCAAAAGTAATGAAAATTCGGTTAAATTGTCAATAATTAATGCTAAATCCTTTATAAAATTTTTGTTTTGCAATCTTTTTGCCAGACCACCATACTTCGCATTTGCTGAAAAATGGTGATACAAAGCAGGATATGTTTGCCAAACAGCAAGTGGAGTGCGCAAACTACATGATGCACATCTCGGTCCAAGAACTTTTCCGATTCTAATAATTTCAATATCAAATCTTCTGCTAGAGCTTTTAATTCATACTGATTTTTGTTGGATTGGTGATAAATAGAATAAATCTTATCCAAGAAAGACTTAAAATGATTGATTTCTGCTGCATCATTGATGCTTTCATCTAACACAAGTTGCAGTCTATGATTTAAACAATGCCAGATAATTATATTCGAAAAATCTTGTAAAACCCTGATTGTTACATCAGATATAACACCTAACATAACACTGGCACCATCTGAACAAAACGAAATTAAGTTTTTTGACAAAGAGTCTTTGGGGAATATATTGTTTTCCAAAGAAAATATTAAAGCATCATATATTGTTTCAGCCTTTGTTGATGCCAATTCAAAAAGATCTAAGAAAATAAAAACTGGTTCATCACACATGTTCAACTCACACTTCATGAAAATTATTAGACCACTTTTGCTAGCAATAGTTGATGATTCATCAATTATTACGCTGACTTGCAAACAGGTGCCAATGTCTACCTTGTTTAATTTTTGTAGCAGTAAAACTGCATCCATATCAGACATGGTCTGTTTCTTTTTACGAAAGTATCAACTGTGTTGAAAATGTTTACATTTGTGTCAACTTCTTTTTGCTTTAGATTGTTTAATAAACTGTATTTTTTCTTTTAACTTTCTTCTACAATATGAAGAGCTTTCAAATGGGAACCTGATGTAAAATGTTCCAACAATTTTTTTCTTAAAGAAACCTGCCTTGATGCTTTCGCATTTCCATTGCATTCAACATCATTATTTATTCATTGTTTTGAAAGATGATCGAATTTAGCAGTATGGCACTAAGTGAAGAGTTATGGAGAGGAGGGTGACGAAAATGAATTACAGACAGAAAGAAATTCATGGGTCGGTCAAGGAGCTTGAGAGTAGAAGGCGAAGCAGTGCACCAAATTGGGGAGCAGTAATCAAGAATGGGGAGAACGCAGCAAAAGAAAAAGGTACGAAGAGCGGAAATGTCAGTTATTTCTGTATAACAATAAATTAAACCTACTAACGACATAGCACAGGAGGAAATACTTTTAATATGATCTTGGAAAAGAAGCTTAGAGTCGAAGATTACTCCCAAGTCCCTTTGGTTGGTGACAGAGGGGATTACTTGACTAGAGAGCCTGTATGGATAGTTAAGAGGAGATCTGCGGAGTGTGTATGACAGTACTGTGGATTGAGACGGGTTAATTCGAAGGCGCCAGTGATTGGACCATGAAAGGAGCGCATCAAGATCGTTTTGTAGGGCAGTGGAATCCTTATCTGAGTTAATTTGTCTGAAAATTTTACAGTCGTCTGCATATAGGAGGATGTTGCAAGATGTGGAAGAAATAGTTTCGACTAAATCATCAACAAATAACGCGAAAAGTAAAGGACCAATTACACTACCCTGGGAAACGCCGGACGAGATGGGAGCAACTGAAGATGAAAAGCCGTCAAGTACTACGCATTGTTGTCTATTTGTTAAGAATGAAGCCAAAAGGGAAAGGAAAATACCGTGTATATTGTATCTGTTAGACAGTTTAAAGATTAGAAGTTGATGATTAATGGAGTCGAAGGCTTTGGCAAAGTCAATATAGCATACATCCAACTGGGAGGAACGTTCAAAAGAATCAGTGATATGTGCATGCAAAACTAAAAGGTTACTTAAAGTTGAGGAGCCTGGGAGGAAACCATGCTGCTCACTAGAAATGAAAGGGAGAGTGAAAGAAAGGAGACGCTGATGGATGATACGTTCGCAAACAGTTGAGAGTACAGGAAGAAGGGAAATTGGGCGATAAGAATCGACGGAAGACCTTTTACCAGACTTGAAAAGAGGAAAAATATTTCCCGTTTTCCAATTCGTGGGGAAGTAACCCGCCGTGAAGCATCTGTTAAAAAGCAGAGAGGCAGGTATGGATAATGAAGGCGCTGCGTGCTTCAAAAACATTGCACCAACCTGATCAGAGCCGGTAGCACGATTAGCTGAAAGAGAACTTAGAAGTTTGAGGCATTCCTCAGGCGTTGTGGAAATTGAAGAAAGGGAGTGAGAGCAAACGCTTTTGCAAAGGAAGTTGGAAGTGTTAAGGGATGAGTTTGGAGTGTAAGTCGATAAAAAGAACTTGCTGAAGAGATCAGCGCGTTATGGACCGGCAGCTATTTCATTGCTGTGAGAAATTTCTGAAGGAATGGAGCTGTTGTTACGGCGGGAGTTTATCATCGACCAAAAGCGCTTGGGATTGGAAACACAGAGACAGAAGAAACATAATCGTTAAAATTCCTTGAGATAACTCAAACACAGTATTATATCTTCATATATGAAATTGTTGTTTTTTAATTCCATCACTCAAAACACTGAAATTCCTCAAATTGATGTATCCACTTTTCTACATAAAGATTGCCTATAACATTTCAATAATTTCCCTGACTGATAATGGCAAAAAAATTTCCCGAATCCTTATTTTTAAAGAAACTTGTTTTAAGCAAAGCGACAATTTCTGAGTTATTTTCTCTTTCTACGGCCTCAATTTTGTTTTGGAAAACAGACGTAAGCGAGACCAAGAAACGAAGGTACAGCTCACAAATTTCACTTTCAAAAAAGGTTTTTATCAGTATTGGCGGTCGAGTAAGGGACAGGAAATGCTGTTTTGGAGCAGGAAACAATTTCAATAGTCTTTCTAAAGCTGGTGCTAAACTAAGCAATGAACTCACAAATTTCTTTCAATACCTCAGTTCGAACAATATATACAGAAAAATAATTAAATATCTTGAAAATGAGAGATTCCACATCAATTTTTAACACATCTGCACCATGTTGAATACAGTTGTGGAGAATTTGAGCAGGACACCCGATACCAACAATTTTCCTATTCAGCATCTCCATAAGGCATGAGGAAACATAGTTTCTCTTCTTTTTATTCACTCCTCCAAAATTTACGTTTGCATTGTCACCTGTAAAGGAAACACTTCAAAGATAAACCAAATCTCTCCTGAGTCACCAACACATATTCTGATAGGGTCTTGAGGTTTCATTGGGAGTAGCGGTTAATTCAATCACTTTTGTTTATATTCCATCCTCTTTTCAATCAAAATAGTGCACAAGGATTGGGAAGATCTTAAGTGGGCCATGATTGCTGGCATCCATTGCAACTCCGAAACAAGATATTTCACTCATTGTCTACAAAATCAAATCGATAGTATGTGGAGCGATCACTTGATTCACTATTGCTTCAGTTTTTGTTCTTGTGCATGTCGTGTTGAGAGCAGTTTCCAAGCCTTTAAATAATTCTCTTAACAGACTTGCAGTGCAGTCAATAGATTTGAAAGACTGATGACGTTTCACTGTATGGAAAGCCATGGTTCCTTCAGCGGCACGTGCTTTTTTATTGAATGAATTATTTTGGATACAGAAGGATGTCACTTTTCCACACAAAGATGAAATTTGTACCATTTTTCTATGTTTTTCACTTTGAATGTGATGCTCCAAATCCAAGGATCCCTTTTTGCAACAGAAACGTAACAGTCACAAACAGAACACTTCACCTCATTTTCATTATGCCCGATATCGAAACAAGGAAACTTTGATTTTAGATTACTGGAGAATTTACACTTCCTTTTAAGTGATGTCATTCTTAATGAGGGGTAATTTTCTGTGAAGGGTAGGGGGAGCCCCATGGCAGCTGTCTCGCCAGGGGCCCCGCGGGTCCTTGAGACGGCCCTGATTACAGGTCTCCCTCTCTTTGAACGAGTTTGCTTTAAATGATTTCAAAGTTAAACGAATTGCTTATTAAAACCAAAAAATCAATATAAACTGTACATTTCAGAGTTAAACGATTTTTCTATGACAAATCAAGTGCCTCATTTGAAAATTAATGCTGGGCGCATACATATTGTTTACAAAGTAACATCGTTACTTTAAAAAAAAGAAGCGCTGTGCACTTCCGAGTTAAACGATATGGCAAGGACAAAGGGAATGTTTCATTTCAAAATCAACATTGCGCACGCACACTTTTGTTACAAATTAATTTTATGTCTGTGAATACAAGAAGTGCTCCTGTAGAGTAGGCCGCAAGATGCAGCTGTTCGCCATTAAAAGTTTATCACTTCTACAGCTGTTTTTATCATGGCAGCCCATAAAAGTTCTATACCTGATTTACCTAATCAAGAGTTCCAAATGAAGAAGCAAAAGAAAAGGATAACACTCAATACATGCGCAGAATTGTCGTATGGGTGACAAGGGAGTCAGTCTCACTTCCTATAAAAAGCCGGACAAAATCCTAAAATTTGAAATGCTGGGAGGACAGAAAGTGAAAAAGGAGGACATGTCCTCCTTTTGCCGGACGTCTGGTAATCCTATATATGACAGCTGATGGATGCTACTCTCTAACAGTAATTTATAAGAGTGGAGAACGCCAACAGTGTGCAGGAACAAGTCTCGCTGCGAACTGATTAAATTTGAATGATACAATATGGTTATTTTAAAACTATAGTAGTCACCGCCGTTCATGGCCTCTGAATGGGGATGCGCAGCAGCAAGTGAGTCACATGGGTCCCTAGAATGAATCAGCATCAGCCAGTTTCATGCTTTAGTAGAGTGGACGTTCCTTGTGATACTTGCGATATAGTTATTTTTAGCTTTAGTTTATGTGTATTAGTATAATAGTTTAGTTTAAGTATTATATTAATGTTTATTTATAATGTCGGACGAGAAACGCCCTAGACAAGTGTTACATAAGCAAGCCAGAGACCTTGTTTTCCATGTGCACAACTACTTATCGAGGAAGGAAGCAGGACAGTCACTTGGTGACGTTGCCTTTATGTTGAAGTCTGTGGTGGAATAGGGATAAGAACTGTGCAGTGTGTCACATGGAGTGGCGGCAACGTCACAAAAAGTATCTCCATCTCTCTCTGCATGACCAGAGGCCACAGACGCCGGCTATTATGCATTAAGGAATGAGTAATGCATAAAAATATGAAATTTATAAAAACCTATTTGTTTTACAACCGGCTTGCAAACTCCGGAAAAAAATAACAAACAGCTTGTGCAAGCTGAACCGAGCCGGCTTCAGCTCATCACTGTTCTAGTATCAATAGGCCTCTATTTTGATTTTTTCAGATTCTTGTAATAAACTTGAACCACTTGGACCTTTCTAATTTCAAAACACATTACAAGCCAAATGTTACAGATAACTTTTAACTTCAAAATTGTCAAAAAAATGCAGTTTAAAATAAAGAGATCAACACAATATTTAATAATTTTTATCACAAGAGATTGCATAACATGTTAAATAACATTACAAACTTTTTTTGTTCCCGGCCTTTCTCTTTTTTTCTTCTTCGATCATTTTCAGTGTTTCCTGCTGACTCTTAGCTAGTCTAAGTTCGCGGAATGTTCTTTTTGGCTTCTCAGATTGTCTTATGCCTTTCTTCCCTTGTAGAACTTCAAGCTGATTCTGAATAGCAGAAATCACCCGTACCTTAGAAAAGCAAAATGTACAAAAATTCTTTAATTCTGAAGACATACAAGATACAAACAAACATATTGATGACATTTGAAAAAATTAATTAGTTTTAAAAACAACTTTATTACAACCAATAATTTACATCAACAACTTGCTATACATTCATAAAACATGAATTAGGGTCTTCATATTTCTGTAATTTTACATTGAGCTTCCAACTGATTCTTCTTATTTAATAACAAGAAATAACAGGTTCTAAATAAAGTATCTTCTTTATCAATGCTATTGATATTTCATAGAAAAATTCCAAAACAATACACAAGTATAATAATACTCATTCAGATAACTTATCTTAGGAATATGTTTTTAAAATTAACTGAATGCTCTAGATCGGTAGTTGACAACCATTTTTGATTGTGGGTGAACTGATAGTTGTGTAAAACGTGGTGTTGATTAAAATTTTTTAGTGAAAAGAAGAATCAAACCCGGATATTTATATAAAATATATATACTAATTGAATTAGTCCTTTATTTTCAAAACATAATCCCATCTAATGTTTACCTTTGTGGATCACCCCAATAATGATGGCGGGTCACTCATTGACCCACAGGTCAAAATTTACTGACCACTGCTCTAAATATAGAAGACTAGTATATCACAGGAAAAATTGTTTGCAAAAATTGTTAATTGCAACAGTTACAATAACTTTCATAAAGATAAAATCCCACCATTTCATTTAAAGTTGAACCTCTGTAACTCATGCTTTTGACTCAATTTTTCCATCATTTTGTCATCCATACTCCAGTAAATTGATTCTTTAATTTACTACTCAACTTTTCTACAACTAAAATTATTTAAGTATTTCATTATTGAGCTACTATCAATTATTTCATTATTGGTTTAGTTATAGAGGCTATAATATACTCCATTTGTTAAAAATAATTGTGCTTCATACAGAATTTGAATAAGAACTAAAAACCATTATACAATAACAACACTTTACTGATTCTACATACGAAAATTAAATATTTAAATTATTTAAATACAAGCAACATACATAAAGTATGTAACCTCCCCAGCTTTAAAATATGACTTTTTAAAATTATCACATAATCAAATACAAACTTTGGCTTGGTTCTACAACCTATTATTAAAGCTTCCTATGCGAATGCTTTCACAACAGAAATTATTCCTTGCTCATTGAAACTTGGCTAAAACAATGTTTTTTGAAATGCATGGCAGACTATCATTTTTAGAATTCTAACTTAATATAGGTAATTTGAATATAATCAATTGAGAGCATTTGTTAGCAGTAATTCAAACAAACTGGCAACACAAAAACTTAAAGCCTCTTTTTAAAAAACTATGCCGATATGTGAGCATAGTCATTAAAATATACAATAACACATTAAAGCTTACATTTTTGTTGAAACGGTAACAACAAATTCCACAACCATGGAAAAAACTATTGCTAGATTTATATTGTACTTGGACAAGAATACTAAACATCAACAAAACATTCGGCAGTGTCATGTTGAAAAACAAATTCTTATCAAAATATGTCTTAAAAGCTCTTTACCATACACGGCACCAATTTTAAGGCTTTATATAGTCATTTACATAAAGAATATATATTAAAATGGTAAATAATAAATTAACCATAAATTAGAATACTGGTCTGTCTGGATAGTAACCAATTTTGAAAGGAAAGTCAACAGGTTTTGAAGCACATACACTAATTGATGGCACACACAGCTTTGAGTAATTATTTATAATTTCGGACCAGTATGACACAATCCCACCCTCACCAAAGAAAGACCCCCAACTGCTGGACAAAATCACTCGATCCACAATATTTTCCGAATCTTCAAAAGGCATATGAGCTCCCATTTCTTCACAAATGACAACTGTTTGGCACTTTGTATTTTTCACAGGAGCATATATGTCTTGCACAAGGTTGTCGCCTACATACAGCACATTTCCACCGTCTTTTTTACCAACGGCAGCAGCAAGAGCTGCGCAAAGCCCATCCCAAGATCCTTGCTCATATCTAATTTGGCTGTCCAAACGTGGTACAAAGACATTTGCTTTTTCCATCACTAGATTATGTTCCGCAAGTTTCATAAATGGCTTTTCTTCCTTAGTGCATAGAAAAAACCATGGTTTACGTGCGTATGAGACGGTAGCATCGAAAAGTGATCTCCACTTGGCACCTAAGGCATGCTCTGCAATCAATGAAACAAAACTTGCGCCAGATCCGGTGAGGAGGAATAATTTTTTTCCATTTCGCCGAAGAGATATCAACCAATTCACAACATTTTGGTCAACAGAGTGAACATACTTACTAACATCTGACTTAATGCTATGAAAATAACCCTCACCCTGATCAAAATTTTCCGGATTAAACATATAAATCAATCCATCTAAAATATCTGGCCAAACATTATACTTGCGAGGCTTGATTTCAGATTCATCTATCGCGTTTATTATTCGCGCGAAAATTATGGCCGAAGGAGCATCGAAGTAGTCTAGCAAAGCACGCACTTTGCTTGAGAGCGGTCCTCTCCAAGCTTCAATTGGATCTTGTATGTACATTGCACCATCTTCCCATATTCTTCCGGGGCCATACGCGTTTTCAACTTCAGTATTGCCCAAAAACCGCGTACCATGACATGCCTTAAGCACCACGCCTCCAGCTCCAAGTTTGACAAGATTTCCACGCTCAAAATCTACCAACAAACCTCTTTGAATTAACCCAACATCCGACTTAAAAGGCTTCAGCAAATACTTAGGATCATATCCTTTCACATCAACCATGTACCGAGATAGCATGTCGTATTCTAAATTCATCAACTCGGACAACTTGTACCTAACAAGAGTATGGTCCAGATCGAAACCAATACAGTCATAGTTAGAAAATCTAAATACGCCATTTCTACCAACACTTTCGCCCGAATGTATAGTGAAAGTGGATTTGTCCATCTTGATAAACCAAGATTGTTTATTTCTCGGACAAGCAACAATGTCAACACCAATGCAAATTGAAATTTGCTTAAGAGAAGAGAAATTTCTGGCATTGGGTAATTTTATCAAATTAAATTGACTTCGGATGAGCAAAGCGTACTGAAAAATCCTCATTACACTTTCAGTAATTTAACCTCAAGAACATGCCCCTTTCGCAATTTGTTGAAAAACCCAGCCCTCTATAACACAATACTGAAACCACTGTAACACACGCATAAGGAAATGCGAATCCATGACACGACAACGGAGCATGCTGAAGAATGTTTAATAATAATATGGCAAAAATAACGATGCTTACTTCATCTGGTATGTGGATGTATCTTATATTCCTCGCTTTAATGAAAAAATTCTCAAAAAAATGCCGTGTGTTAGTGCCATCCACATATATGGCATCTTTCATTAAAACATTCATGTACCTAGAATAAGAATGCAAGGTAAGATCCAAAATAAGAAATAACTTAAAAGCAATCCTATTACAAACATACCCATCAACCTGTTCCATTAATCCTGTAACAGACGCCTCGTTCCTTAAGTCGACTGTAGTCACATTTCCAGTAAGATTAAGCACCAAACAAGTTAAATCATTATGAAAGAAAAATGTCTCTCGCTTAGAACGTAAATCCATTTACTATCGCAGATTGATAACTGTCACGCTGTCACTGATAATGAAATTTTGCTAGGTTACACTGTTAGTACTCTCTAACCTTAAAGATAAACCCAATAAACCTTTACACAATTTCTTCTTCTACCGTATGGCGCGTATAGAATGCTAACAGTGTTGTCAGATTGCACTGTTATACAGATTAAAGATAAAATCCTTTTAAATACCAATCTGGAATTACTGACGTGTTGCGCCATTATTAAATTTATTATGAAATAGATATATATGTGGAATCTTAAAATTTTAATTTTTTAATATTCTTATTTGCTTTAAAGCATTGAATATTAAAATATTATTTTTCAAAATAAATTACTGAAATTAGGTACTTATTATAATTGTTGGGTAACCCTGTGTTTTCCCACATATTATTATTTGTATTTATTGATTTCATTTCAACTATTGCATCCGGAACATATTCGATGTCTTGAAGAATTAAATATTTAAAAGGGTGGGAGTTCTATAGGCCCGATTCGTTTCGCTACGTGACAATAACTACGTTATCCATGCTGTATTTTCCGTAAATCATTAGCGTTAAAAATACCAATTCTACAAGATGAGAACTTTTACTGCTTTCTTTTGGTAATCTTGAAGCTCAAGCTATTGAATCTAAAATAGCCTATAGGTAATAATGTCGAATAAGTATTAAAAATAACAACGGGATAAGACTTTGTCGAAGTTTTCCAATATTTTATCACATTATATGGAAATTTCATGGACATAATGAAAACATCTTTAAATTAATCAAAATTTATTTTTCCATTTGCTATGAATATTTTATGATTCAGCATATTTCTGAGATAGTCTCAATAGGGGAACATTTTCCAAATTTTAATTGCCTGGAGAAAGTGGTCTATCAGGCCAAAAGTGGAATTGTTTATAAAAAAAGACCAAACCTTGAACTTGTTGAGAAATTTGTTCAACATAAAATTATTTTATAAACCCTTATAAGCTTGTTTATTCACAAAATTCATTAGGCAAGACCATATTAAGGGCCCTAGCGCACAATTATTCTCATACCACTCCCTCACATCATGGGATCATGCCTTACCTACGTCATTGCGTCCTTGTTTATCCTTCACTTTTATTAGATGATATAATTTTACTTCATTACAGTCATAAAGAAAAAGACAGTCATGATTCAATGGGACTATACATACATATAACTATCGATATTAGGGTTCTCAGTGTCTCTTTTAAATAGAAGTCTCTTTTTGTCCAGATCTTTTTTATTCTTTTTATTTTTAAGAGATATCTTCCTATTAACAATTTTCACTTGAACCTTTTTTAATTTCTTTTACACTAATTTTATTTAATTTTATGCGCATGAGTAGGTACTAATTATGTAATTATTTAAAAATCATCAAAAGAAAGTTTAAGAGTTTCAAAAATGTACTTGCGTAACATTTATTTTTCTGTTTGCGTGTACATTTTTTTGTCACTGAAAATGTTCTCTTTTTGTCTTGAGAGATCTTGTAACCCTAATCAATATATTCTCTAGACAGCAATGAAAACATGCAAGAAATCAAATTTAATTTATCGTTATAAGTCGTTTCTTATGCATAATTGCTTAAAGGTAGCATAAATATTTAGTCATCTTCAATTAATGGTGATTATTTGGCCTAACTCTGCTGGTGGTAGCGATATTTGAAAAAGTAAGCATAATACATTAACTACATTGTTTATATTCATGCTTATATAGTTATATCTTTGTTAAAATGCATGAAAATATTAAATTTAATTAAAGTTAAGAGATGAGTTTACTGTATTAATAACTAAATTACACTTAAAATTTTACGGAATACTTAAATATCTTACGCTAACTATATGAAGTCGATTTTAAACCAGTTAAATGGTGGACAAGTAAAATACTAATCGTGTAGCAGTTGTTTTCATCTTTTCGCGGTAAAATATCACACACATCCGCTTTCAGGCATATTGGTTTGATAAGTCTAATTCTGTGGAAATTATGTATGGTTTATGCGTTGCCATCAAAATTTCATTATAAATTAATAGTTTCAATATTAAAATAAGTATGGCATCTCAGAATAACCAGGAACTGTCCATTGGTATGATTAATCACGAATTATTTCACATTGCCTCTATTTTCGAGTTTCCTGCCATATTCTATTTTTAATTTGCAGATTCACGACAAGCTGACGGATTTGTGAGATTTTTTAAATCGCTATCAGAGGTAAGTAAATATATTTTTTTGTTATCATCATATCCGTTTGCAAATATATCCAGTGGCGGATTATGACTGGTGCCCCTAGGCCCTAAGACTTTGGGGACCTTACCTTGTAGTTTGCAGAGATTATTGTATTAATTAACTGTATTTGAATTTCTTAAAATAAGAAAAACTTTATTTTACGTATTTATTTTATTTGTTTATTTTTTGCTTGCAATAATACTGACTACTTAACAGTCCACCAACAAACCTAATTTGCCTATTAGGTAATTCGGCACTGAAAATATCACTTAAGAGTTACAGTTTCCAATTGAATCGTTAAAAAGAACTTAAAATGTTTGTGCTTAATAATGATCTAATTCTCATAATAATTGTACAGGATTACATTAATTTTCTTTGCAACTTATGCATCACAAACGGCACTATTGGGGATAAAATATTCCAATTTTTTAAAAGTAAATACATTATAATTTGGTGATTCTGTTTATTAGGACTTTCTTTCGGGGAACATGGGCTTTAATCCTTAGCAAAAGCACCTCTTCAGTATTTTATTTAAGGTTAGCAGTATTTTTAAGTATAAAATATCAAATTTTGCATCCCAACTTGATTAGCCAACTTTTTCGCGCACAGTGTTAATAATTTCCTTTGCCTTATCTTTAGCTTTATTGTATGTAGCTTCAACTCTGTTTCCAATTTGTCTCCAAAATCCTGGTCGAGCTGTGGATGGTGCATATAAATCGGTATCAAAATTTTCTATTTTAGAATCTAAATCATTTGTAGGCACCCTTTGTACTCCTAAATCTTTTTCATCTTCTCTTTTGGGCCCCCCGAGCTCATCTTCATTTTGCGAGCTTTCATCCTCAACTTTAGGTTTAGACCGGCCATTTTGACTTAAATCTGGAAATTCATAGTCATCATCAAGTTCTGAGCTCACCTTCGGTTCTGATTGTTTATTATCAAATGTTTGACTTTGGGCATTATAGCCATATGGTGATTCTTCATGTCGTATTTGGGATATCTGCAGCAATGGAATTTGTCCCTGTGAATACTGACTGAGATCTTCTGCTTGAGTTTGTTGCTGAGATGCATCCAAAATATCTGCGGCTTCTTGTTCATAGTCACTTTGTTCAACTTGCCCTTGTTGCTGCTCAAATTGACTCAAATCTTCTACTTGTGTTTGTTGCAACTGATTCTGCTGTAATATTTCTTTGTCCTCCCCAAAATCTTCTAAACGGCCACTCAGTGGTCCAGTCTGTATTTGGCCTTGACTGAAATCTTCCACTTGTGTTTGCTGAGATCCATCCACATTATCTTCGTGATCTTGTTGCTGTGTGAATTGACTCAAATCTTCAACTTGACTTTGTTGAATCTGATTTTGTTGAAGCAGTTCATTACCCTGGTCCAACTCTTCCAAACGACCACTTTGTGAGCCCATCTGAATCTGACCCTGTTGATATTGACTGAGATCCTCATTCTGAGTCTGCTGCTGAGTGTCATCTAGCAAATCTTCACTATCAGGTTCCTGTGGTAATGCCTGTATTTGACCATGCTGCTGTTGGAATTGATTCAGATCTTCAGATCGTGACTGCTGCTGATAATCCCTCACAATGGCATCGTGATCTTGACTCTGCTGAAAGTCTTCAGTTTCCTGGCTTAAATCTTCCAGACGACCACTGGGAGACCCTATCTGGATTTGTCCTTGCTGATACTGGCTCAAGTCTTCACTTTGAGTTTGTTGCTGAGTGTCATCTAGCAATTCTTCACTATCAGGTTCCTGTGGTAATATCTGTATTTGACCATGCTGCTGTTGGAATTGATTCAGATCTTCAGATCGTGACTGCTGCTGATAATCCCTCACAATGGCATTGTGATCTTGACTCTGCTGAAAGTCTTCAGTTTCCTGGCTTAAATCTTCCAGACGACCACTGGGAGACCCTATCTGGATTTGTCCTTGCTGATACTGGCTTAAGTCTTCACTTTGAGTTTGTTGCTGAGTGTCATCTAATAAATCTTCACTGTCAGGTTCATTATTTATTTGCTGAATTTGCCCCTGCTGCTCTTGGTATTGTGTGAGGTCTTCATTTTGCGTTTGTTGCTGAGTGTCATCTAATAAATCTTCACTGTCAGGTTCATAATTTATTTGCTGAATTTGCCCCTGCTGCTCTTGGTATTGTGTGAGGTCTTCATTTTGCGTTTGTTGCTGAGTGTCATCTAATAAATCTTCACTGTCAGGTTCGTAATTTATTTGCTGAATTTGCCCCTGCTGCTCTTGGTATTGTGTGAGGTCTTCCTTTTGACTTTGTTGCTGAGAGTCATCAGCATTCTGGCTAAAATCTTCTACGTTTCTATACTCTTCAATATGTCTCTGAGGATATCGCTGCTGTTTCCAAGGTGGTGCGCAGGATACCAATGTTATAATTCCCACGACCTGGGCAATTAAAATCAGCTTGGTCATTGCTGTAGTGGTTCTGAAAAATACAATAAAAATTGAAGAGATTTAGTAATAAAAATGTGCTTGACAGAAGTGATCATTTTTCTTAGAGCAAACATGTTATGCATTGGAAAGGTTTTACTGGGCTAAATATAAAAAGCATTCATTTTTGCCGTAGGGGAAAATAGCATAAATATTATAAAAATATTGTTGAAAACATTCAAAGGTAAATTGATGAGTTTTATATACTGAAGATTTTCTATTTGTTTTTTGCTTACCATTAACTTCATATATTGTAAGAAAGAATAATATTTGTTTATTTCTTCTATGATAGAGTATTGATTATTTGAATAATCTTATAATATAATAAGCTATCTTTGTCCCCGACACTTGACTGTGGTGCTGCACTTATAAAGGCTTTATAAAAGAGTGGGAGAATCGAGAACTATTTATGACTGACAATAATGCTATTTTTAACAAACTTTCCGAGTAGGGAGAAGATTGAAATTTGGTAGGAATGTTTGATTCTTATAGTAAAAGCCATTTACGAAAAAGATTCCTCATAAAAGACTTGGGATCGATTCCAATAGATAATTTAACTGTTCTCTGGATAAAAGTTTGAAGTTTAATTTTTTTGAAGAGAGAATTTGAATCTGAGCTGAATTGTTTTTATTCAGGAAATAAGGGAATTTTTTTCAGTTTTCTTACAATAAAAAATATCAACTAACATGGCAACGACTCCGATGTTTTTAAATGGGAACTGGTAATCTGTATTGTAATAGCATTGATTCAATACTTTTTAATGAGGAATTGATAGAGTTCATTATAAACCCATTGATTTCAACCAACGATGTATACATATGATGATGTCATAATATTGTATTAAATAAAAAACACATTACTCCTTTTAATTAAGGAGATTGATAAACTGTCCTTCTATAATAAATGTTTGGTTTTTAGCTTCCGTAGCTCAACAGTTAATGAATTTTGCTAATTAAATGGAGGTACTGAGTTAGATCCCCACTGGAAGTATTTTTTAATTTAAAAAAGTATTTCATAAGACACCAGTAAAAATAAAAACAAAATTATTTTATAAAATTCTGAATTTAGAAGTTGCGCAGCAACGAGTAGTTCACTTCTTAATAATAAAGTGTAAAGACTATTCCCAAATAAAGGTTTAATGCACCTATGACTACAATGGCTCTGAAAAATTAGACAAAAATGCTATTATTTCATGTATTTACTATTTAAATTTCAGTTGCGATTACGTTTGATTAAAAATAAAAATGACTAAGGCAAGTAGGAGTATATTAAAATATAACTTGGGACAAATTTATACTTGACTTTCTTAATCAATACCAGATATCACAAGATCTTTCGTTTAGCCACCTCTTGAAATATTTGTTCCCATTTATTTCCCAATCTATTTTGTGATTTAAACTGCATTTGTATTTTGAGTAAAAAGTGAATCATTTCCTAACTATAAATGATGTCACAATCAAACACTGCAAAATCATGAAAAGTGCATATTGTTTCATTTTTTCACTTTGAAATATTAATCAGAGCTGGGCACTGGATACAACAAGTTATAGATAAAAATAAACACCATGCCCTACTTATTTTGGGGATCCTTGAGAAATAATGTGTTGGTCCTTTGTTGAGAAACACTGTATTATGAGACAAAAGGCATAAATTTCAATTAATTTATTTCTCGTATTATGATGACATTGAATAATTCACTTGTCAGTTTCACTGCCGTTTGTGTAATTCTATATGCTGATGATATTAATGTACTGCTTAGTAATCATGATAACAAATTTCTTGCTGAATCTAGTCTCAATATCATAGAGAATATCTCAGAATGGTGATAAATAAAATAATCATGCTATGAGCAATCATAAAACTCAACTGATCCTTTTATCTCCTGGCCCAAAAAAAGGGGATTTTTGTCTGCAACATGATAATAGGTCAATTAAACCCAGTGTGACACTTAAATTTCTAGGACTGTACATAAATTCCCACATCGGATGGAATGTGCATTATGAGTATCTCTGCCATAAACTAAAATCAGTTTTTATCTTTTTACTGTGTTAAAACACAAGGTCAGCTTAGAGATCGTAAAAATGGTGTGTTATGGTCATTTTAATTTGTGTGTAACAGTACTCTCTTATGGGGCTCATCCTCCCAAATAAATGTATTCAAAATCCAAACAAGGTAGGAAAGTGTATAAAAAATGGGCGCATTTCATGCGATGGAGTATTTCAAACTGAACGATATACAGTGAAAATCACTTAACACAAAAACGGATAACATGAAACATCGGTTAACACGAAATGCATGCTCGGTTCGTTCCAGATCTTATACTTTTCAGTGTATATTTATTTGCTTAACGTGTAACGGTTAACACAAAATATCTGTTAACCTGAAAATAATCTTTGGTCCTAATAAAGTAAAACCATGAGAAATTCTTCGGATAACACAAAATGGCAGTTGAAACCGTTTTCAAATTTCCCATTATCGCACCAGGAGGGAAAATGCCACTACCTGACCACCTGAAACAAAATTTCACTCATTGGATCCTAGCGCATCCCTCCTTTCTCTCCCTTCCCTGTTCAGGGATCTTCCCCTTCACTTTTAAAAGGGACCAATGATTGAACTGACCCTTTCTCTCGCTCGCTCGACTCCTCCCCCCTCAATTCAATCTCCCCTTCACTTTCTCATCCTATAAAAAGAGCCCCTCTGACCCTAGGATCACCAGTATTCTCCCTGTGACAACAGTGCTAACTTGGTCTGTCTCATCTGGGAATATATCAGCTGAAGAAAGTATCACTGAGATTGATCGGCATCATCAGAAGAAATCGCAGGCATACATGGGTAAGTGCAAATATTTTTCTTTTATGTTTTCCCTTATGGACATTAAATTTTATAATGAGAAATTTACTGACTTTTGTCGATTCGAATAATTTTCTCTGTAACATATCTTGGTTTTAATATGTTTTTAAAAAATGCACTCATCTTCACAAAGTTTGCTTCTGTATGGAAAGGATAGTTCTCCTCTATATCCAAAAGCTTTATCGACGTAAATATATTTTACAGTATGGTAAATTTTGGTTTTACGATATATAGTTCACATTTTTAAAAGTTTTCTCTTTTCTCTCGTGGTTTCCAATAGTAAGCTGTCCATCCACGAGGGAGCAGTGGTGCGGGAGTTTCTGAGTGAAATTATTTAGATTTATAGTAAACACCTCGATTTTAACTGTAAAAGTTATGTAGTTATGGCATTATATTTTCACAACAATTATTTATGTATATATGTAGTAAATAAAATATTTAACTAAAGATTTTCCTGGACTTAAAATAATTGTATTTTGCACAAGTAGCTCATAGAGTACCATACATTTATCTCCGATATGATTTTGTTTTCAAAATTAAAAATTTACCCTTTGAAAAACATTTAGCATTAAGATTGGTCAGCCTGAAATTCTTTTAACACGAAATGTTTTTTCGGTACCGTGCATTTCGTGTTAAGTGATTTTAATGGTAATTTGAACGAACTCATAACATAAAACAGCAGAACACCACAACCTAATTATATCTCTCTGTCAACAATTAGGTAGCTGTGCATGAATTTTTCTAAGTTCAAAGCGAATTACGACTTATTTGTTAGATTTTCTTGATAACGGCTACTCCTATGATAAAAAGGTATAGGAAAAGAAATACTAGTTCTGCAGGTTTTTCAAATGGTATAGAAAACTAAAAACTTCCTTATATTCTGTCAAAAATTTAATTATTTCCTGTATGAATGAAATCGCAAATATATCAGCGAGGAAGTTTTATTCAGAAAGTCGTCTTTCTTGAAAAATAATTATGTCAAAATAGCCGTCATTAGAGAGATAAAAACGGTGGGCCACCCTCGGGATTTCTTTTATAATATCACAACCTGACATTAAGTGGAGATCCATAGACGATCTTACTAACATCCACAAGCCTGTAAAAAATTGATTTTCTAATTCATAAATGGTTAGGCCGCTTCAATAGTTGGCCGCCTTTGTTTTTTTTAATACCTATTAGGTGCATGAGCCTGCCTCGCGCTAAAACAAACCTGCTTAAAATGGGGTCATGCAAAGCGAGGTATGCCTGTACCACAAACTATAAAGAAAATAAAAAATTTCCATCAACTTAAAAAAGCAGTGCACGAGTATCAATCTGATATGTGATTTTACTCCATAACTGAATTCCCAAACTAACACCTTGTATTGTTTTTCTGTAACTTTACTCTGTCTTTCACTTTTTGATTTTCTGTAGTATTAGTATATATTATATATTAGTATACTTCTGTAAATAGGTAGATTAATTTTTTGTAAATAGACCAATTCCTTGTAAGTTGTTGATTTTTGGAATTGATGATATCGTGTACTTGTATACAATACATGATGTGCTTCATTTTTTTGCGATTATGATGTCCCCTATTAGTATTGTCTCTTGTGACAAATTGCTCTATTCTATTTGTGCAGTAATTGTTATCATTTTATTGCAGTTGATCAGGTAGATTGATCTAATTGCTATTAACCATTGGGGAAACTGTTGATTGTTAGAGCTATGTAATTTATCAGTTGGATTCCAAACATAAGGAGAGCTTGATAATTTAAAAAAATATAATAGTGATTTAGCAAAGTTTGTTTTTTGTGTTCCAAGTATCATGAGTCAGTTTGGGTCACCAACCAATTAATTTGGCAATTAAACCATTGAGATTCTGAGTTTTATTTTTCACTGTCAGAAGTTTTTTTGTATATCTCCACCAAGTTACATTAGATCAGCATTTCCTCAAGGATGGTTCTCATATCTCTATGGGTTCACAAAATAAATCTGAGGGATTTGCTAGAAAAATTTGGTAATGGTGTCTTTTTCAATTTCTCGGTTCTACAGTTCTTGCCAATATTTTAATTTCATTCAGATTAGTTGCATGGTTTTATTTTTAGTTATTTATTATGCTTCGAGAATTATATTTGAATTTTACAGGGTACTAACTAGAAACTGATGATAATATCAGAGATTCTGATTTTATTGTGAACGTTTACAAACTATGTGCTATATAAACCTTTTATTTTTCATGAATTAAACGCATTCAAAAAGATGTTTTTGCAAAATTTGCTCGCCGATATAAGGGGTATGCCACCAAAACTGTTGCAATTCAAGGGGTTCGCGAAGTGAAAAAGGTTGGGAACTGCTGCTGTATATGATGTAAAATTATTGCGCAAGAACTATTTGTGTCACAAATAGAAAATGGAAATCACATTTTCAGTATAGCCTCTACAGAAAAATTTGTTTTATTTTAATTGTACTTGCAAATATTTTTCAGAACACTGAAATCTTAAATTTTCCATTTCATTCATTAATTGTAAAATTGAGGAGATACTACTCATCCACAGTTCCGCTTTTTGGACGTTACTTATCATTGAATTTGGCTTAGTCACCATTCATCCAGACTGGAGAGCTAGAAAGCCCGTAAATCATTCTTCCACTGAATGGTTTACCACACATACAGTATCCAAATTACTTCAACAAAAGTTATTCTTCTACAAAATGTCCACGTACAAAGTGTCTAAATTACCCTTACTAAACTGCTTTTGGAACAAATCTTGTGTGCTGATCATGCGTCAGAAAATTTTGAAATAAATACGGAAAGAAGACAAGAAATTTTAGCAAAGCTGATTGCTGCAAATTAACACTGCAACAATATTTTTGCTAAGGAAGCAGAAAGTAATGCACAACAGCTAACATTGGCATTTTTGAAGTACTAGTAAAAGGTGCTCGCAATCTGCAAGCATTTAATCTCATCTTGAAAAAACATTCATTTT
This sequence comes from Tanypteryx hageni, assembly GCA_028673005.1. NCBI lineage: Eukaryota > Metazoa > Arthropoda > Insecta > Odonata > Petaluridae > Tanypteryx > Tanypteryx hageni. The sequence continues at coordinate 134,276,876 of CM054116.1, forward strand.
TCAGAGAGATATTTCATCATTGGAAATATTTTTTTAATTCTAAAGATTTCATCTCAGCACCAATTTTCATTCTTTCCTTGTTTAACAATAATAGAGTAAAACAATCCCTAAAATTTGCAATTTTAAGTATATTATACTTTTTCCACAATAGGGTACTAAAGCCACATATTTCTGCCAAATTTGAAAGTTGTAGCTTATCTAGAAGTGAAATAATATTTATCTATTTGTTTAAATTTTAAAAACTTTTAACAGTCGCAACAACATATCGAGATTTTCATATGTTTATTTGGGTATGTGCACTAAGCTCTAAATAACTTGAAAATTTCAGCTCCAACACAACATTACTTTTTTTCACAATTCTCTAATATTTCCTGTTTTTGGATTTTGACGTTATAAGTTTATGCCATAGTTTTAAATAAATTGCATTATAATACAATCCACTGATTCTCTTTAGAAGCACTAAATTATAGCTATTATTATATACAGTTCATCAACCCCATAATTGAAAGGAGTAACGTTCTTTTATTTAATAACATATATTGCGTTTTTAAATTATGATGCCATCATATGTATATTTCTTTGGTTGAAATCAATGGGACAATAAGAATTTCTCAATTAAAAAGCACTAAAGCAATGCTATTATAATACAGATTGTCAATTCCCATTGAAAAGGATTGTCCTGGTTGCTATGGTAGCTTAAGTTCTTTTTTTGTTGAGCATCTGCTTTTTTTTATTAAAAACATATTTCTTCGTCAATTCAGCTCCGATTTGAATTTAGTCTTCAAAAATAAGAAACCTCATTCTTTTAGCTACAGAATTGTTTTCATCCCGAATTTCTATCTGTATTATAACTAATTTAAAAATGCAAATTTATGAAACTCGGCACAGATTTCCATGTTTTTCATATGAAGTAATAAATATCCATAAAATTACCAATAATTCATAAAATAAACAAGAATAAAATTTTGTTTACATGCGAAGGCCTCGGTAAAATCAGGTAGCCATTCCCGCAACACATTCTAACATTTACGGTATTAGACTGAGTTACCAAGTGTAAATATTTTAACAATATAATATGAGTAAATGAATTTTTAAAAAGAAATGTGAGGAGCAAGGTAGAAACCATCTATGGCAACATTGTGTTACAATTGTACGATAGTTAGAGATGCACTAGTAGGTAGGCATTTGTTTGGCTCTTAGCTGTTCTGACAACACAACATTCTTAAACATTTCTGACTAGTGAGAGACGAACTGTGATAATTACAGTTATTCACTGAATTTCTCTTCATTAATATGTAAATACAGGTAATAAAAAGGTATTTTTTCAATTATAAGTACAGGTATACATTTGAATGCTTTCTCTTTACTTTCATGAAAATAGAAATCGTATGGAAATGAACTATATTTTAGGGGAACTGTAGGTTGTGCTACCAGAACTCAAAAATTCCAACTCGCACATTACATGACACACAAAGTGTAAACAACATTTTGAGACAAAAAATAAGGGATCGCAAATTATGCAGAGTCGCAAAATACTCGAGTATATATGGTACGTACTTTATGTTCCGAGTGTAACGTAATATGTATGCCCTTGTAGACTTTGAATTTTTTGTTTGTGGCTTATGGAAAAGTTTACGTAAGGTCAAGTTTACATAAGTCGGCTTACATAAGCCAGGGAGTAGCTGTATATATAACCTCCATAAGAAGCAGCTATTTATAATATAGATATACTCACATAATCTGCTCTTTTTCTGTTAGTATATCATTTTGAAACAAGATGATCTAAACAGAACTTATGATGCCTACTTTCAATTTAATCATTTATTTAATACTTATATTGGCTTTAATAACTTTAAAGTCATCTTGGATATTTACCTCTTTGTGTTCCCAAATTTCATAATTTAGTGTTATAAAATACAAAAATGCATTCAAACGGAATATTAAATTGATCACGCGTATTTGTGTGGCAAAAATTACGCCTGTATGTATTAGAATATACCGAATCTGAGTCCAACATTAGTTTTTGCTATGGCAACACTCTCGTAATGTATGATAAAAACTGCCAAATCACCAGTATCTATGTGAAATTCCAAGAAATACAATCAATAAGAAAAACTCGACGTTAAAAATGACAATTTCCATTCCTTTCCTAAAAGAATAGTACAAAACTCGCTCCGATATTACATTTCTAAGATATTTTAATGTGGGGGAGAAAATTACTCTGTACAATGGATTTAAGATTTCCCATGTAAATCAAATGGGATGGATAGTTCCTGGAATCGAACCCAAGACTTCAATCTTTGCAACAGAAACTATCCTTGGGAGCTCGTCCCATGTAGCAAGAGATTTTCACCAAGTTTCATGAAAATCGGTCAATTGGTTCAAAATTAAATGTAAAGTACTCCTTTAGCCAAACAATTGTTGTTTGGCTAAAGGAGTACTTTACATTTAATAATCTGAGCCAAAGTTATTGTGAGCTACCAACGATAATTGGCTCAAAAGCTGATAGGGGAGGACGGATGAACAGACAGACAACAAAAAATTAAAAGCCTATTTCCATTCTGGAAAGTAGGCTAAAAATGTTTTCTTTTAAGTCATTATTCATATTATATTGATTCCAGCACTTTAAAAGTATATCTAGTGTAATTTCCAGTCAAAAATTAAGGATATGCATGAACCAAGTATTAAATTAATGTTGATACACTTTCCATTCTTCCTCCTACACTTTCCATTCTCTCCGCCTTTCCCTCCCTTTCTCTTCCTCCCTCCCTTTCTCTTCCTCCCTCCCTTTCTCTTCCTCCCTCCCATTCACTTTACATTCTCTCCCTCCCTCACATTCCCTTCCATTCTCTCTCCCTCCCATTCTCTCTCTCTCTCTCCCTCCCATTCTCTCCCTCCCTCCCATTCTTTCTCCCCCTCTCTCCCATTCTATCTCTCTCCCTCCCATTCTCCCTCCCTCCCTCCCATTATCTCTCCCTCCCTCCCATTCTCTCCATCCCTCCCATTCTCTCCATCCCTCCCATTCTCTTCCTCAACCCACCTCTCCCACCCTCTCCTTCCCTCACTCTCCCACCCTCTCCTTCCCTCACTCTCCCACCCTCTCCTTCCCTCACTCTCCCACCCTCTCCTTCCTTCACTCTCCCACCCTCTCCTTTCCTCACTCTCCCACCTTCTCCTTCCCTCACTCTCCCACCCTCTCCTTCCCTCACTCTCCCACCCTCTCCTTCCCTCACTCTCCCACCCTCTCTTTCCCTCACTCTCCCTTTCTTTCTCCTTATCTAACTCCAATTTAACAAGTATTTTAATGAATCTGTAACACTGAATTCGGTTATTCTTGGTTACAAAAGATTTTCTTCTCAAAAAAACCTCAAATTTTGGTATTCAAAAGAGTTTTATGGACCAGTTCGAATTGAATGTGAAAATTGATGCTAGGAAAATGAATGTTTATCCTTTTAGGCGTATTTTGCTTCAAGTCTCCTGTTTTTACAATGATTGCAATAAATTTTGAAATGCAAATATAAAATATTTATCAAATCCAATACTATTCCAAAGTAGGAATGAAACTCCCCTGGGATCGAATCCGGTCAGTTATCATACTCGCTAAACCCCCAAATCTACTTTTAGGCTTAATGCCGACTATACGCCAAAAAATGACCGCAATCGTTAGGGCCATTCTCAAGTTATTCGCAAGTTAAAAGCATTAGCGAAAGACAAAAACTGCTCATTATATGGGGTGATCAAAAAGTCTCGCAAAATATTAGAGATGTAGCATTTAATGAAAGTTTATCAATGATTTTCAAAGACCAATTTCTCCTATTTTAGCAACAAACTTCTGTTACTTTTGACGTGCCGTGCTCCCATATGAATCCTATTCAAGTCGGTTCAGTTGGGCTCCTTTATCCCAATAAACTTAATCACTTAAAGGTATAATTTTTTAAAGGTAATTCTTAGTATTCTTTTATTATCAAATTTGTCTTTATCATTGTTACAGTGTACATTTTGTCTCTCTATTCTAGTACTGAATTTCATAATGAACTCGATTACAGTGTGTACACTATGTGAAGTTTATGAAGTTTTTACCCATTTCTTACCAAATTGAACCAAGTTTTATTATAGTAATTCAATTTTATTAAAGAATTTAATATTAATGTATCGATTTATTATTTTATTTTGTTGTGTTTTACTAAATTATTCGGAGTTTTAATATCGAAAATTAGCCTGACAGGTCCTTCTCCCCTATTTCCAATAGACTTAAGGTATCGTAGAATGTGGTTTCCTATTACACAGTGTTTTCCAGGAAAGTATCCCTCACGTTATAGGAGAGATGACTGTATTCTACATAAGGTTGACTTATCTCATAATATACGGTAAATTGAGGAAATGAATTAAAGCAGTGAACCATGCATAGGCACATGCCCCAATTCCCTATATTTGAGGACATCCAAGACATACTCTTAAGCAATAGTTGCTTTTCCTTTGTGCAATGTGTGGCTGTTAAAAGTAAAGAATGGTAGAAAAATGCCTACCAACTTACAGTAAAATTTCTTTTATCCAGCATGTTCGGGACCACAGAGATGCCAGATTAGATTATGTGCTGGTTGTAGACTCGTGCCTAGAATATTAATTACAAAACAAACCTAATGTGCCGATGCTAATACAACTCATTTTCTCTTCATTTAACTGCTGACATAGAAGCTATTATTTGATGCCATTAAAAATAATGAAACCATTTTACAGAGCAATAAATAGTAAAAAATCAAACAAGTATGGCGAACGAATGGTTCACAGCACCTCTTACTGGAGATAAGGAAGACTAGTTATGGTCACCAGATGTCTGGTTTTTCCACTACATATCCTTTTGGGAATGTCTAATTGGGATTTACTGTACATACTCGAACAATTCACACATTTTTTTCTAAAAATAGCATAACTAAAAAATTGGATGCATGCAATATGCATGGCATTATGCCTAACAAACCAGTCGGAGAAAATTTTCACGCTACTACACATTCATATTACTGGTAAACAATTTTTATGAGAATCTAGGCGCCTGTACAGGGTTTGGTTTTTATTGGCTGAATTTTTCATCATCTTTTATAGAATAAGAATAGAGTGCATGAAATATGTGTAACATTAATTTTTTCTTAATTTTACATAAAAAAGTAAGGGTACATGAATTGCATGATGGCGTAAATTATGTGAGGATATGTGGTAACATCTATAGCAGTGGTTCCCAACCTCAGGGTCGTGACCCAAATCATGGTTGTGGAGGGCCCTCAGTAGGGTCACGAAGGGTCATCAGAAGAAAACTTTCCTGACAGATTGTTATCTATATATTATCATTGAAAATTGCCTAACCTTTATCAGTCTTAAGAGCCGATGCAAGCCACACTCCCCTTTTGAAGCTTTTAGCACCAATGTAGGAAAATAGATGGGGAAAAGCAGGAATACTATATCAACCGTAAATGTTCCATCTGCACCCCCGTTAACTACTATCTTTGGGAGTGCTGTATCATTGGAAGTGCTGTATCATTGGAGTTGCTGGATTAAAGGAATTTTACTGTAGTTACTTTTTGTTGTTGCTTTAATGAAGTTTACTGTAGCTGTGGATTAATATATCTGACTTATAAGTAAATAGAAAATCTTTGCTTAAAAAATATTACACAAGCTATCTTAGCAGAGGTAAATCTGTGCATTAATGAAATTGAAGTTTTATGAAATTTTATAAATCATTGTTTTGCATGAAAGTTGTGATTTAGTTTTTTTGAAAAAAATACATTTTTGGTATAATATAAACTAAGACTGAATGGCCTGCTTCTATTTAGCACCTGTTATTTTAAATTTGTATTGGCATGTAGAATTCAGGTATTTTAAAAATATTGTCATAATATATAGAATTTTTAAAGTAATAAGTTGAAAATAATTTTAACAAGTCATAAAATTTTAATAAATTGTAAACTTACATGGGTGACTTTTAATGTTGTTCCACCTCTTATTTGATTTTCTATAGCCGAGTGAGTATTCTGAAAAATTAATGGCTGGAAGGATGATTCTCAGTTACACAATTGGCTGCTTCACTCTCATATGAAGCACTATCCTTTTTTTCCCTCTCTGTTAACCTTATGTCCGAGTGTTGAAATCCAACCAACACACCACATCCTGTGATAGCAGTGTAAATTTTTTCTTCATGATTTTGTGCTTTTTTTATTTTTTGGCTTGACTGTTATAATTATCATCTTTAATAAGGCTTGGAATACTTATTTTACTTAATAAAAACTCTGTTATCTCCTATGATTGAATGACCAAATTTGATTGATAAACTTTATATTGCCATGTTTTAAGCAGCAAATTCTTTTTCTTTATTATAGTCATTGCAGAATATTCCTCCAATTAATTAAAAGCATGCATGTGTACTCTTTTCTAATAAATTTATCTTCTAATGCTTTGTTGGATGTGTTTATTAATATTTCATTAATACACTGCATCACTGTCATGTTTTTCAAAAAATATTAATGTGAAACATTATCATTGAACCTCCATGCATTTATCAAAATGACCATAATTTGATAACATCTAGTTCATTAATGATCTCTTTACTTCACTTTACTTTAATTTGCTTGTCACAAAATTAATTATTCCATTGTGGTAGATGTTCAGGGTTAATAATTTGAATATTTTGCATAATTAGATAAAGAAAAACTGATTTTATATTATCTTTAAAACATTAGTTATTCTAAACAGAATATTGTAAAGTCAGTAGCTGTTATAAACCAAAAACATATATTATTAGATACTAAAAAGATGAATGTATAAATATAATTTTCATAGTTCATTTTCCCATGAACTACATTAGACATTTATTAACGTCATACTTGTGTTAATGCTCTTTGATTATCTTATCAATGTTAAAATACTTAGTATAATTGAATGGCGGTTTCCGTTTTTAAATTAATGAAGAGGTAATATATATGTATCTATATATGACAATTTAGCTTATCGTGTTGAAATTATATAATCGTCATGGGCAAATAAAATTTGATAAGAATGAAGCAGAGACACTATTTCCTTTTCACACTTCAGGAAGTATTTATCAGTCAAAAGATAACACTCAGCCTTGCTTCCTTTCAAAGTGTCGAGACATGATATCTTTTGTTTTTTCCTCTCCAATGGTTAACTGTGGTTGCACTCAATTTTCTTTCATTAAAGGGTTTATTAAAACATAAAAATAACTGATTGTTTAGGAATATTTTGTATGCTAGAAATTAAAAGTTTGGAAATTATCATTAAAAATTTCTGTAATTAAAGATAAGGACTTGATTGTATTGTATTGTTATTTTATAATACATATTTTTCCTTTTGCCATTGTTTTTCTAATATATAGCTTGATTTTTAGGCCATTGTTACTATCATCCCAAATTATTCTTCGTGTAAGTTTACTCTCCCTTGTATATTTTGGAATTCTTCTTTTTCCTAATTTTGGTCATTGATATCATTTCTGATTGTATAAAAACTCCAAGATACACATTTTTGAAATGACATTAATGTACTTATTCATGTTAATACCTCTGTCTTTTTAAATCAAAATATTGCCTTTGAGAAACATTGGATTATCATTCTGAGTGAAATTAGTTACATTGTTAAACCTCAAAATCATATTGTTATTCCAATCCTTATGGGCTTAAGCATCTTTTGAAGGCTTTCAATATATGAAGGAGATAAAGACCAAAGGAGAGGGAAATGATTTTCATAGTTCGTTTCGTTATTTGTATAATCTTCTACCTGGAATACGGAAGGTGCTATATTATTGGTGAGATTTAACCCTAAGCGTAAGTAATATGGTATCTTAGGTCGTTCGAACCTCAAGTTTTTTATTTTTAATAAATTAACCAATTAAGTGATTTATTCCTTAAAATAGTTGCTAAACTTCTTATTTTGAATTTTTATTTATTTATTATTAAGTATTTATAGGTTCATTCTTCAAAATTGCGAAAGTTTTCATTTATTATTATTATTTCCCTACCGGTCAACAATGTCTGGATTCAACACTGATTCAATAAATGTATTAAAAGATCGTATGTATGGCGTTATTGACATTTACACTTAACACATTGTTAAGTTTGGTGCCATTGTAAAAATAAGGTGTTAAAGTGTCATTGGTTACTGGTTAAAGTACTGTTTTGTGCTGATTAAAGTACCATTCTCACTTTGTTATTTATGCGTCATTTTGACATCGGAAGAAATGGCAGAGTTCCAATGCGTCAAACCATTTTAAACGGATCAGGAGTTCAGGACAAGTGCATCTTTCATTGACAAGAAGCCACTTGGTCATCATCAAACAGTGCACACTCCTGAAAATATGCAAAGGGTGAGAGTCACATTGCTACGGAGTCCTAAACGTTCTGCCCTTCATTATTTGTGAGCCCTGGGCATGTCAGACAGAAGTGTCCAGCATATCTTGCATGAGGATTTACACTTTCATCCATTTAAAATTTAAATGGTGCACGAATTACTCCCTCATGATTTTAACCAACGACTGCAATTTTGCAGAAGTTCTGGAACTGCTAGACAACAATCCAGAGCTCATTAATAACTTAATCATGATAGATGAGGCCCATTTTCACTTACATGGATATGTGAATAAACAGAACTTCAGGTATTGGGCACAAAAAAAATCCACGCCAGTTGCATCAAAAACCGCTATATAGCAAAAAGGTCATGTTATGGTGTGGAGCTAGTGCATTCGGCATTCTCGGACCCTACTTTTTTGAGAATGCTGATGGTTGCTCAGTAACGCTAACATCAGATCGGTATGTGCTGATGCTGCAAGAATTTTTGTGTGAAGAACTTCGCCAACGGCATGTTGATACATCTGTAGTTTGGTTTCAACAGGATGGTGCTACCACCCATACTGCAAGAAACTCAATGCAAGCCTTGCGAGAAATGTTCCCGGAACACCTTATGTCACATTCAGGAGACATAGCATGGCCCCCACGCTCTCTAGACTTCTTCCTGTGGGGGTATTTGAAGAGTAAAATATATGTGGCATGTCCTCACACTATCCAAGAATTGAAGGGTAACATCCAAGCTGAAATTGAAGGAATAACAGAGAGCATGCTACAGAAGGTAATGGACAGTGTCAGGCGACGTATTGAGATTTGCCTGGAAACCGGTGGGGCTCACATGAGTAATGATCTTCCAAAAGTGACCATATAACATAATGCTTTCATGTTTAGTTTACTTTTATGTGTGTATTGAATATCTGCTTTTCAATTAAAGTGCTATTTTTCAAATTTTAAATCGTCTAATTGTTTCTGTCGGATTCTGTAGTTCTTGGTTTGCAAGAAATGTTACATGGTTCAAACACATATGTCAAATGCTTTAAGATGGCTATGGAGAGTATGCATAATGAGGAATTTAGTTTAAAAATAAATGCAGATAAAAAACCTGCTGGGCAACATAAACATTGCTTCAATGCTCCAGTTGTTAAAGAAGTGGCTGTTCTCATAGTTGGTCAAGATTATGAAAAAAGGGATATTATTTTGCATTCTAGAGATAAAAGATTAGTTCGGGTTGCAGAGATACATAGATCATATGTTGCTCTGCAGTATCCACTTATTTTTTGTCATGGTGAAGATGGATACCACTTCTTCATTTCACAAACAAATGTAAAAACAGGATTGCTGATTCCAGGAAATAGTGTCAGCAATGAATTTTTACGCACACAGGATAATGATCAGAGCTAACCAGTATAACCACCTAATTCATTTTAGAAATCTTACTCAGCAATACTGGGTTGATATGTATTAGTGATGGGCATTGTCGTTCTTTTTGTGGATTCGTTCCTTTTTGTATCTTTCCGCAGCCGGAATGTTGGAAAACTGTTTGTTATGATTTTTCAACTCCTCATTTTGTTCATAATTTTATTAATAACAAATTTGTTAATGGCAATACTAAATGACATGGGCGTACGGTGAGGGGGGATCTTGGGGTCAGAACTCCCCAAAATTTTCGAACGAACTTTAAAAAATTGACTAAGTAATCTAAATCACTACATTGGGTAATTGCTATGCAACAAAATTAAACTAGATAGTGTTTAGTTTCATTCTGAAAAACTTTCCGAAAACATCTTCCAAATTCCACTTCTTTTGCGCTCCATTTATTGGTATGAAGCAGAAAAATTATTGTTTCCATCAAGGCTAAAGCAATCCTTTTCGTCACTGATATCCCTCCTATATTTCTCTCTTTCATGTTTCAAATGTTAAGAACCTTTGGTGGAAGAACTAAAAAAAATTAGAATGAAAATTAATTCTTAATAAATTATTATATTATTAAAATTAAGAAATTAAAGCATTTTTGTGAAAGAATGGTAAAAATCTTTGACAATATATTTTTCCTCCGAAACAACAAAGTATTATAAAATTATTATGAATTGTGTTGTTGTAAGTGTGGTTGTTTCTCGTCTATTAATATCCCATGCACCGATAATATTCCTTTATTCACAATCATTTCGAATTACAGAAGTCAAATCTTGCAGTTCCAATAAACAATAGAAAACATTTTGTTGCACTGTGAAAAGAACAGTGACACATCACTCTGGTACGAAATACACTTCTTCGCGTGTACGATTTTGTTCATCCAACTCGGGAACAAAATTCTCTGACAAGGAGAGGCTACGGATTGTAACTAACAGATTCGGTTCATCTTCTACAATGGAAAGTTTAGGTCATCATAAGAATATCTTTTTGAAATTTCGGGCCAATGGCTTTTAGTTTAAGAGAAATAATTATGTGTCTGAGGAATGAAATTTCCGAATCCAAGAGGAGTCCAAGGAACCATTGAGTCTGGAATAAAATCCTCTGAGTCTGAGGAACCATAGAGCCTGGAAGGCCTGGAATGAAATCCTCGGAGTCCGAGAAACAAAATTTTTCAAGGGCATGGATTCATACTGGCTAGTTCCGGCACTGAATTCATTCCATTGGAACGAATCCTTCCAGAATGACACAACACTAATATGTATGCTAAGATTGAGGCAGAACGAATGAATTTTATCTGCAACAATCAGAAGAAATTGTGAGTGAAAAAATATATTCATGTGAAATATGCAATAAATAATGATGGAAATATTGAGAATGTAGGACAACTTATGATACAGCAATCATCATTCACTGGTGCACCTTGCTACATGCATGAATAAACACAAAATGCCATGACTTATGTGAGGTATTTTGAGTGTCCACATTTATTCATTACATTTACCTGCAACCCCCACTGGCCTGAAATTCAGCAGGAAATATTATCTGGTCAAAAGTCTCATGATAGACATGACATTATTGCAAGAGTTTTCCATTTAAAGCTTATGCTTATGGATCTAATAACTAAAGAAAAATTTTTTGGACCAATAAAATGGAAAAAGAGGGGTTTGCCTCATGTTCACATATTAGTCTGGCTAAAGCGAAGGATTCGATCAAGTGACAGATTCTTTCATTGGAGCTGAGTTTCCAGATCCAGGTGAAGATCCAATTCTGTATGAAATTATTAAAAGCAACATGATTCATGGACCATGGGGCCAAACAAATCATTATTCACCTTGCATGGAAGGAGGAAAATGTACAAAAAGATATCCTTGCCCATTTGTAAAAGAGACTCAAACTGGAAATGATGGATACACAGTTTATCAAAGAAGACATCCAGATGATGGTGGATTCAAGGCAAAAATAAAATTAAAATCTGGTGTCATTGAGGTTGACAATTGTTGGGTTGTGCCATATTGTCCTCTTCTGTCCAGAACGTTCAATGCCTACATCAATGTGGAGTTTTGTAACTCTGTGAAATCAATAAAATATATATGTAAATAAAGGGAGTGATCAATCAATGTTTACATTATTATCAGTTAGCTTGCAAAGCTTTAGGACTCTTAGAGGATGATTCTCATTGGGATTCTACATTAGAAGAAGTCTCAGTAACATATTCTCCTAAAAAACTGAGGGAACTATTCTGTATTCTTTTAATGTGCAATATCTCCAATCTTCAAAAATTGTGGTTGGCTTATAGGAAGGTTCTCTCCAAGGACATAGTTTACCAGTTACAAAAGGAACATACTGACAGACATATCTTATAGGAATGATGTCTATAATCAAGCATTAATCCTCATTGAGGACAAGGTCATATCAATGGGTGGTAAAAAACTAGAAGAATATGGACTTCCTGAAACACTACGTAGCCCAGACGTCTCAAAAACTTTTATTTCATGGAGAAAAACTACAACGTAACATAACTAATGGACTTTGTTAAACAAAATGAGACAAAATTGATTCCAGATCAAAAAGATGTATACCAAAAATTACTTTCAAGTATACATAATCAACTCTTTCTTTTTAGATGCACCTGGTGGCACTGGGGAAACATTTCTGCTGAACTTACTCTTAGCAAAAGTAAGATCAAGTGGAAAAATTGCTATTGCTTCATCAGGAATTGCTGTCACACTTTTAAATGACAAAGAACAGCTCATTCTGCATTTAAGATTATTAAATCGAGCATATACAGAAAATCCTGTACATAACATAAAAAGAGGGACTGTTGAGGCTAGACTGCTACAAGAATTGTTTGGGATGAATGCACAATGTCCAAAAAAGTAGCCATTGAAGCCTTGAATAGAACTTTACAATACATTAGAATAAATAATTCTTTAATGAGAAATGCTACAGTAGTTTTATCTGGAGATTTCGGACAGATTTTGCCTGTCATTCAGAGAGGCACCAAAGCAGATGAGATTAATGCATGCATTAAATCATCATTTCTATGGCAGGAAGTGGAAAAAATATCTCTAAGAACAAACATGAGAGTGCATATCACAGGTGATACTGAAGCTGGTCTTTTTGCACATTATTTAATGCAGATTGGTGATGGCAGCCTACCAGTACACAACAATGAGATTAACATCCCAAAAGATATGGGCATTATAGTTGAGTCTATAGATGAATTAATAGAGTTTACCCTGACCTATTGAATATAAGCAACAAGGAACTGAACTGGTGGTGTGAGCGAGCCATTCTTATTCCGACATGTGAAACAGTATCTGAAATTAATATAAAAAATTTGAAGCAGTTCAAAACAGAAAGATTTAGATAGCACAATATTTCTACTGATCAATCTGTCCACTGCCTTGTTGAGTTTTTAAATTCACTTGAACCTCATGGAATGTCTCCTCATATGTTGGTTCTAAAAGAAAGAAGCAATAATAATGCTTCTGCGAAATTTAGATGCCCCCAAACTGTGTAATGATTATACCGTGGACCTTTAGGTAAAAAGCTATTTATTTCCTGAGTAGATATCTGAATATACAATTGTATATATACGTTTCATGAATAATTAACCCCGAAAATGTATATTTTATAGTGCCTAAAAATGCCTATTTTGACATTAATGTCTAAAAATGCCTATTTCGACGTTGATGCTTATTTTTCCTTTTTTATGCAAAAAAGCTTAAAAAGGGCTAATTTTGTAGAAAAAATTGACAATAAAAGCAGATTTTGGTACTAGTCATATTCTTTAAACTGACTGTGCAATGTTCAATTGAGGGTTGGGAAAATGTCCTTCACACAGCGGTCATGATCAGGTGGCGAACACCAGCTCAGACCTGTCATGCATCCGGCGGTGCTATTCTATTTCCCTGTGTCGCACGATACGACAATGTAACAATGGGTTTAATCTGATGTTGCGTTAATTTCTCGTTGTTACATTGTCATATTGTGTGACACGGGAAAAGGAGAATAACCCTGCAGTCTATCTCCAGACTGCAGAGGGTGAAGGTGAGAAGTGTGAAAGTGCAATGCATAAAGTAGCAAGTTCGAAAGCTTATTTAATACGTCAGTGGCTACAAGAATTCCCGTACTTCACAACAGATGGAAAAATTATCTTCTGTCAAGCATGCAACAAGGAGGTAAGTACATTATAATGCTGGCTTGCAACGAGTTATTGGCCGTGAATTGCTTGTCATCTTTGAGGCAAAAACCATCTACATTTTTTGTTTATACGAGCCATTTTATGGTAACTATAGACGTGGTTATTCAAAATGTCCAGCAATCCAGCTGCAGACCTTCGTAGCTCTAAAGTAAATTTTATATTTTTGTCCCATTTCCATATTTATTAGATTATTTCCGTATTTTTAAGGTTAATTATTTCTTCATAATTTTTCTTTATAGGTTTGAGTTATAAAAAATCCCACCTAACTCAGCATGCCCAAGGAGTGCTACATAAGGCAAATGTTGAACGCAAATCGAAGATAAAACAAACGCTTTTAACAAAAACTTCTGAGGGATCCAGCAAGAAAAATCAGTTTTATGCGCATTTGTGTCATGCAATTGTGGCAGCCAACATTCCATTCAGAACACTAGAAATTCCAACATTCAAGGGGTTCCTAGAACGATACTGCCATCAGTCGGTACCTTTCGAGTCAATGCTACGCAAGAATTACGTGCAACCCACATACGATGATGCAATGTGCAGGATACGGGAGGACATTGGAGATTCACATATTTGGATATCAGTCAACGAAACCACTGACCCTTTCAGCAGATACATGGCCAACTTGGTTGTTGGGAAATTGGACCCAGATGTGCCATCCAGAGCCTACCTCATCTGCGCGAAGCAACTTGCCAAATCAGGAAACAATAGCACACACTGTGAACAGTGGACTGAAAGTGCTGTATCCCAACAATCTAGACGAAGAGAAAGTGCTGTTCCTATACACAGATGCTGCGTTGTACTTGGTTGCTGCCATGCAGTTGCTCAAGGTGTTCTATCCCTCCCTTGTGCATGTGACATGCCTTGCCCATGGTTTGAACCGCGTAGCAGAGCAAATAAGACTGGAAATCCCCAAGGTGAACAAATTGATCTCCACCATGAAGGTCTTCGTCAAGGCACCAACAAGAATACAGGCTTTTCGAGAAAAACTGCCTGATGTCCCTCTGCCACCTGAGCCTGTGCTCACCTGCTGGGGCATATGGCTGAAAGCAGCTGAATATTACAGTGAGCATATCCTTCATGTCAAGGAAGTTGTGACAAATCTAGCCAAGGATACTGCCCGTGTCACTTCGGCGAAAATGTTGCTGGATGATCCCTCCATTCCCAAGGATTTGGTGTATATTAGATCCTACTATACATCCCTTGTGTAGATTATTGCTGAATTGGAGGGCTCAGGAAAACCTATCTATGAAAATTAGTGTTTTCAGTCAGTATTACTTTATGTAATGTAGATAGTATTTTCTCTGTAATGCATGGTAAATTAACCATAAGAATAAGTTTCAATGCATAGTAGTCAAATATTTTTATGATCTTTGAAAACACAAATCAATAATGTTTCGTTGACGTAATTTTTGTGTGCGTGCTTGTTTCAATCCTTTTTCGTGAATTAAAGTTCATAATTGACAGAAATGATGTTGTCGTTTTTTACTGGACACAATTTTTGGAATTAGTTTTTAGAGCCTATTTTATGTTTTATAAAGCCTAATTAAGCTACTTAAAGAGCCTATTTTATTTGCCTAAAACTTAATTTTTAGAACCTAAAAATCCGCGGCCTAGTCATTATACACGTCTACAAGTGTTTGCTTTAAAGAAGCATGTATTACAATGCGTTATCTTAACTGGTAATGCAAAAGGTAATATTGTTTTATACCACACATACCATTAATCCCAAGTTATTACCATATCCACTTTAAACAACTTCAGTTTCCAGTAAAACTTTGTTTTGCTATTACTATCAATAAGGCACAAGGCCAGTCTTTGTGAGTGGCAGGCATTGATTTATGAACTCAGTGTTTCACCCATGGACAACTTTATGTTGCCTGTTCCAGAGTTGGCAGTTCACAAAATCTAATAATTCTTGCACCAGAAGGAAATACTAAAAATATTGTGTACAAGGTGGTGTTGTAGAAAAACAACATTTGACTATCATTTAAAAAAAAGGTTTGTCCAAGTATTTCTCATACCATTTTATTATGTTAAAACATTCTATTTGGCAAGGTTGGTAGAATTTATAATTTTGAATTATTTTAAGAAGTTTCAAAATATCATCAGTAAGCTAACACTGAATGTTGTGTTAAAGTATAATTTCTTTTTTATGTTTCATTTATATCTACATGATATTTTAATTCTATTATTTAATAAGTAACAGTGATGGAAAGAAATTTGACCCAAGTGAAGACTGGGTATTTCAGCTACTAAGTTAATAAAATAAAAAAGTAATGTATATCTCAAAACTGTTTATTTCTTAAGGATAAATAAAGTTATTTCTTTGAATAGCGGAATGGGCATGTTTTTATGGCACATTGGGTACATATTGGTATTTTGCAGCTATTGAAATAAAGGCTTGTCTTTCTATCCTTACTGCTTGGACATACAGCGCACCTTTTTCGTTTTGATCGAGCTATAGGTAGCTCAGACATTGTAGCTGCTGGGATGTTGAGTTTGAATATATCAGCTGTGAGGTTTCATAGTTTGCAGGGAATCTTTTCATTCAAAATTATATGCTGAGCATAGGGCAGACAAAGCAAGTTGTTTTATGAAGTCACTGCCTTATTTTGCATCCTTGAGAAAATTGGTATATCACTCTACTGTTTACAGTTGAAATATTCAAAATACAGTAAAAAAATTGCCATAGGCTAGCACCTACTTACTCAAGAGGTCGAATACTGGGCAAACTTTTGATCCAAATGCCAACACCTGATTTTGTCGCATTATAAAATTGAATAATTCTGGTTTTTTATTTTCTTCCAGTATTATAGTATCATCATGGTGCATGCTAAACATTAATGTAACAGCTTTGCTCTTTTTGGGGACATGAAATGATAGTAATAAACGATAGTTAATATTTCTTCTATCTGCATCAACATGAGCGGCCTCGTATTCAACATTTTGTAAAGAACGTGGTTATCGAGAAGTTACCTTTCTGACTAAAATTTTTAAACTGACCAGCTATTCATTGCACTGCCTCTCAGATACCCATTGCGCGTAGGCCAGAGGGAATCAGCAGGTCATAAAAATAAAAAAAAACCTAAAATAAAGATGACATTTGCTGATAAACATTGCAAAATAGGTATGGTAAATTATAAAATAGTAAGTGCATCAACAAGTTTCATCCAAACATAATAAAGAAAAAAAATATATATATATATATATATATATATATAAGGTGTTGAGGGAAGCCCAGCGGACACTTACCAAGTTGAGGACCAAGCTGGTAGGCTGCTGGGGGCGTCGAAGAGACACGTAAAACACACGAACACACGCAAGCTTATCGGGCCTATGCCCTACTTCAGCGAAAGAGTAACGTAAAGTTAAGGAAATGAAAAGGTAGTGATGAGGGTGGCAACAAGGTGTGTGTGTGTATATATATATATATATATATATATATATATATATATATGTGTGTGTGTGTGTGTGTGTGTGTGTGTGTATATATATAAATGCTTATGAAAGAGGAAAGGTAAATGGGATAAATGGATGGCAACAAGGATAAGGAAGGCCAGTGAGAACTCACCAATAAGATGACTGCTGGGGGTGTCGAAGTGACACATGTAAAACAAACACAAAAAACACGGAAGCTTTCGGGAACGATCCCTTCATCAGCACGGGATATATATCTCTCTCTGTAGCTGATGAAGGAATAATTCCGAAAGCTTCTACGTTTGTGATGTTTCTGTGTTTTAGTGTTCTTTTACGTGTGTCGCTTCGACATCCCCGGGGCCTCGCCAACCTGAAGTCGTCTGATTGGTGAGTGTTCACTGGGTTTCCTCATCCCAACACCTTGTTGACATCCATATATCCATTTTACCTTTCCTTTTCCATAAGCTGTTATATATATATATATATATATATATATATATATATATATATATATATATATATATATATATATATATATATCATCATCATAGGTAGTCTGTCCGTAGACAGGTCCGTGATTATTCATGGTTAAACCTGGTTCTCCATATACTCCTATTTTCCGCTGTCCTCTTCATATCTTGATAACTCTCTTTCCCTTTCAAATCGTCTATCAGCTGATACCTTTTCCTACCTCTTTCCCTTTTCCCATCTAGTTTTCCTTCTAACACATCTTTAATCATACTCTCTCTCCTCATGTAATGTCCAACCCAGTTAGCCTTCCTCTTTCTGATAGTCTGTATAATCATTCGCTTCTCTCCTATTCTTCGTAGCACTTCATCGTTTTTCATCCTATCTGTCCATTTTATCTTCAGCATTCTCCTCCAAGTCCACATTTCAAAGCTTTCCAAGTATTTGATGTCATTTTTCCTTAGCGTCCATGTTTCTGCCCCATACAATGCTATACTCCATACGTAGCATTTTATCAACTTCTTGCGGATATCTTCCCTTATATTCCCTGTAAGTAGTTGTTTCTTTCTCCTGAAAGCCGCTTTTGCTTTTCCTATTCTAGTTTTGATCTCATCCGTACATTTTGCCTCTCGTGTTATGATACTTCCAAGGTATTTATATTCTGAAACTTGTTCTAATGGCTTTCCCCCAATAGTTATGTTCAGATTCTCTTCTTTACCCGATATTCGAATGACCTTGGATTTTTCTGTATTTATTTCCATACCGTATTTTCTACCTGTTATCACTAGTCTATTTATCATTTTTTGTAGTTCCTCTTCCTTTCTTGCTAGAAGTACTTGATCATCTGCGTATTTTACTGTTCTTATAATCCTTCCTCCAATTTTGAAATCCCCTGTGCCTTCTAAAGCTTCTTGCATTAGACTTTCTCCATATATATTGAATAGGGTTGGCGATAGGCAGCAGCCTTGTCTTACTCCTCTACCGATATTTATTCCGCAGGTGTCCACATTCTCAAACCTAACCTTTACAACTTGATTCTCATATAGATTCCTAATCAATCTCCTGTCTTTCCAGTCTACACCTATATCCTTTAATATCTTCATCAACTTTACCCAATTTACTCTATCAAAGGCCTTCTGCCAGTCTACGAAACATGCGCAGATATCTTGACTGTATTCTATTGCCCTTTCTGATATGATTCTAACTACTCCTATAGCATCTCTAGTTCCTCGTCCTTTTCTGAAACCGAATTGATCTTCCCCTATTATTTCTTCTGCCTTTTTCTCCAGCCTTTTATTAAGAATCCTCGTGATGATCTTGGATGTGTGTGACAGAAGGCTTATAGTTCTGTAATCTTTACACTGCATTGCCTTTGGCTTCTTCTTTAGAGGGATCATTGTTACTTCTAGGAAATCCTGAGGCCATTCTCCCGTGTCGTAAATCTTATTAATTAATTTCGTGATCGCTTTTAGTCCTTCTGATCCTATGACTTTAAGTATCTCAGCCGGTATTCCATCGCTGCCCGTGGCTTTCCCCTTCTTTAGTTCCACTATCGCCTTTTCTACTTCGCTCTCCATAATACTTGGTCCTAAGTTGTCTTCTTCAATGTTTTTCTCATTTTCCAGTTCTATTTTCCCCTCTCCTGCCTGTTTGCCGTATAATTCCTTAATGTATTCTTCCCATACCTGTGCTACATCCTTTGTTTCTGAGACTATCTTCCCATCCGTATTCATAATTCCTTTACCACAAATTCCATTAGACTTCTTATCTTCTAATTCCAGTGCCCTAGCGTACATCATATCGTACCGTCCTAACTTCTCCATTTGTTCTATTTCATCACATTTTCCTTTTATCCAGTTTTCTCTAGCTTTATCTGTTACCCTTCTCAACTCATTGTTTATACGCCTATAGTTGGCTCTACCTTCTTCACTGTTAACGTTTTTCCATTTTCGTCTCTCATCCATTTTCTCCAGCATTTCCTTCGTGATCCATGGTTTTCTGATTTTCTTCTCTTGTTTTCCAATCTCTTTATCCAAGGTATCCTTGATACTGGTTTTAATTTCATCCCATTCTATATCAACGGTCTTCGGTTTGTTTTCCAACTTCCTTAGGTTATATAATATATATATATATATATAACCCCCCCTGCAACTCCTTCTCCAGTCCCACAACCAACATCACCTACCCCATAACTTCCACCACCAACTGCACCACCCGCAATATCATTTACCTCCTGAGATGCATCCAATGTCCCGCCTTTTATGTTGGCCTCACCAGCAATCCCCTCAACATCCGCATGAATGGCCACCGCAACAGCGTCATTCTCAAACGGCCGCTGCTGGTGGCCGTTCATGCAAACAAACATAATTTAAAGTTTAACAACTGCTTCACAGTGAGAGTCATTCGCGCTCTCCCCGACAATGCTTCGGCTCCCCAACTCCGTCAGTGGGAGCTTTCGCATATCCATCTCCTAAACTCCTTCACTCCCCCAGGCCTCAACCTTCGATAGCTTTTCACTCCCTTTCTGTCTTCTCCCAACACCCTACCAATCCCCAACCCCCTCCGTATCCTCCAATCCTCGACCTTTCTGCACTACCCTTCCACCCCCATGCCTCCACCCAGTGTCACCGCCATCAGTTCTCTCTCTGTAGCTGAAGGAGGAGTAGTTCCAAAAGCTTCTACGTTTGTGTTGTTTCTGTGTTTTAGTGTTCTTTTACGTGTGTCGCTTCGACATCCCCGGGGCCTCGCCAACCTGAAGTCGTCTGATTGGTGAGTTTTCACTGGGTTTCCTCATCCCAACACCTTGTTGTTATCCATATATCTATTTTACCTTTCCTATATATGTATATATCAGATGTGGCCAAATTGCGGCTCTTTTAAATTTCAATGAAGAGGCGTTTCAATGTTTTTCTCTACAGGACACAAAGACGTAGTGTGACTCGAGATGTGTTTGGGATGCCTAATGGACATGCATTATATCCGAATTGCTTTGGATATAGGTT
Organism: Tanypteryx hageni; assembly: GCA_028673005.1. NCBI lineage: Eukaryota > Metazoa > Arthropoda > Insecta > Odonata > Petaluridae > Tanypteryx > Tanypteryx hageni. Next base: position 134,297,728 of record CM054116.1, read on the forward strand.
ATGTTTTACTTTTCGTAAATTTATGAGTGCAGAATATGTCATGCGGCTCTCAAACTTCTGAAAATCATAGTATGCGGCAAGTAGGTTAGGCCACCCCTGATATATATACTAGTAGAAGGTGCTTGCATCCTGCAAGCATTTCATCTCACCTTGAAAAATCATTAATTTTTCAGAGAAACATTTCATTATTAGAAATACTTATTTAATTCAAAAGATTTCATGCCTACACTGATTTTCTTTCTTTACTTTATCCATATTTTGTTTTTTTTTTTACAAATTCTACCTTTAAAAAATTTCAGCTTCATAACACATTTGGAAATACATAAACCTTAAAAATTTGTTTTAACATTTGCGAACTTTAAGCAGCCGCGTTGTTGAACTTTTTAAAGATTTTCAATTTTTCTATATAGAATTTGCTACAAAATGTTTGCAAAACCTCGTACCAACGACTTATAGTTTCTGAGATTAAAATTATTAAACTTTAATGTACAAATCGGGTAAAAACAACCCCTAAAAATTAACAATTTTGAAAATTGCAATTTTTCTGGTTGGTTGTGGGCAAAATCCTATAATCCTGCAAAATTGTAGCTCCCTATTCATCTTAGTTTGGTCAACAAACTGGAATACCTTTTCCCCGTGCTAACTTATGGGGGATTTTTCGGGGCATCTAGAGTCGAATACCAATTCCTAATTGGTATTGCGGCCATCTAGCAACTCTCAAAATCTCCTATCTCCAGCTTATTGGCAAGCTCTCGAAATTAATTTACAAAAATGACGCAATGCTTTTCTTATGAGGAAAAACACAATATTCGGAATTTCTGGAGTTGAATCCATGTCCCTTAGGTAAGAGGTCCCATTTTTTCTGGAGGTTTCTCCATGACCTCTACAGACTCGGAAACATTCAGCTCTTTACCTCTTGTAGTATGTGCTGGACATTTGTATCCTCCTATATATATATCCTCCTCTGTTAGGAATGTCTATATATAATAATACATACATACACAAGATTGAGTGATTCATGCAAATACATCCATATAGACAATTGTGAAGAAAAAATATAAATATCTTGCCTAAGTATTGAATCAAGTATATCAGGCGTAGCATTATAACAGTAACGTGTTAACTTCCGATGGGTCCGTAGGACCCAAATGTGTAAATATATGACAAACCGCTTTGAGCTCCAGTGCGATATGTGTGGCACACACAAGATCATAGCCATTACTGAAAGTACACCAGCGCATGTGGTGCTTATTATAAAAGAACACAACAGAAAAATAGTACGAAGTTTTTGTCACGTCCCAGGGACTTGTCGGAAGTAACCAAGGGTTAAGGAAAGACCTTCATGTCTTTGTACTGATAATGAAAATAGAAGAGATTCCCACTGCCCATAATTTGATGGTATTTTCTTCATTATGTAAAATAATGAAGCAACTAGACTGTACAATCATATAATAATATTATGGGACAGTCTGTTAAGTTGGCACACTTGAAGGGCTGCTTTTTTCAGGAATTGCATTAAACATACAGTTGGCCATCATGTTATGAAAGGTGTCCGTAATATTTTTTTTATTGCACTATTTAAACATTCAATTTAAAGATACTTAAAATACTGTGGGTAATTGATTATATATAGCCTTTGAGACTATCAAAAGGCCATGAATAAATTTTGCAGTCATTAGATACTCAATTTAAGATCATACGTATGCATTGGTGGAAAAATGTGGCAGATAAAGGAAAACAGACATATTTCACTTTTTAGGTAAAATACATTGTATTATCAAAATTAGTGTGCAGAATGCATCGTGAGTTATCAGATAGCATATTTAGTATCAATTCTAAATGGAGATCTCTTGTTCATAATGTAGGTGTTTTTGTTTGCTCCCGACTCAATATTTTGCTACATTGAACTCTGTATTTTGCTAAAATTTACAATTTCATGTGTTATGATGAAAAATGCTAATTTATTTTGTTTTTTTTTATTATATGATTAGAAACCAGCAACAACCATCCGCTTATTTAATCGGACGGAATACTACTCGGTCCACGGGCCAGATGCTCTTTTTGCAGCTAAAGAGATTTTTAAGACCACAGCTGTAGTTAAATATATTGGATCAGGTAAGTCGTATATATAAATGGTATATACTGTTATTTGAGTATAATTTGGTACATATTTATTTAAGAACTTGTTAAGGTATCATAAAAATGATGTTGTGTCAATAGAGAATTAAATTAAGATACAAAATTGTAATTATAATTATAGACTCAAAATTTTTCATCTTTATATATTATTGTAGTTTTATTTGTACTACTTATATTACTGCAGAATTTTACCTTTAATCTGTTATCTCTTGTTAGCAAACTAAAACTTAGCACGAAGGAAGTTAGATTTTGGTATTATCTTTGCTGAATTATCTTATCCAATGGAAGTTTTTGTCTTAATTTACTCTGTATTTATTATTGACTCTCTTATATTCTTTGATCATTATCACTTCAACAAAAGGACAAAATTGCAATCTTGTTGGTAGATACTGATTTAATAATTATTGGTATTCTTCCACCACTTCATAAGTCCATCCCATAGAAATTTCTCTGACCTTCAGTTGATGTGTGTGCAGTACTACGTCCTATATCAGAGGTCCCTAACCCACGGCCCTTGGGCCAAATGCGGCTCCCGAGAGCACTGTATGCAGGCCGGCGAAGCTATGATGAAAAGGTGATCGGTAAAATTTGATATAGATAATTTCATATTTCTTCAGTATAATTATCATCTCTACACCTTTTCTGGTTGAGCTTTAACACTTGTAATTTATTTAGAATTGATTTTTGCTAATATGAGACCAAAGAATCTCTTGTTAACTTCTAATGTAAACACTTTTCCGGCCCGACGAAGCTCTCGTGACTTCCAATGCGGCCCTCCAAAGCATTCACAACCACAAATGTGGCCCGCCATGCAAAAAAATTGGGCTCCACTGTCCTATGTGGTACTTAAATGTTTCTAACAAATATTTTTGGAATGTTTTTATTTCAGCAAACAACCGAATAGAGTCACTTGCCCTGAGTCAAGTGAACTTTGGACATTTTGTTCGCCAACTCTTACTTGTGAGGCAGTATCGAGTGGAAGTATATTCTGGTGGGGGAAAAACATCAAATGATTGGTCGATTGAACTTAAGGTAATTTTTTAATGTGTGACATTTAATTGAAGTAGTTTGCTATTTATCAAGATTAGTTTAATTAATTACGCTTGGAAAATGTTTAGCTGTTTTATTTTTTAAATATCTGAATTTAAAAAATTTTCTCTATCTTAATGCTTGATTGCTATGCAGCTTAAGGTTTTCTGCTTGAAAAAATTGATCAGTATTAGGGATTGCAAATTTACCGACTTTTTCAATTATCGGTAATTCGATATATGTTATCATAAATACAGGTTTACTGGTAATTTATCGGTAACTTTCGACATTTTCAAAAAATTATAAATTTTAAAATAAAACGATAAATATAAATAAATAAATAATTTCAAGATAAGTACTTTAAGGAAAACACAACATGAACTTGAAACAAAATCGTAAATAAACCTTTTATTAAATAAACATGAAAAAATAAACTGAAGATAAGTACCTACTTGAAGGAAAACACAATATAAACTTTAAGCAAAAATCGTAAATAAACCTTTGATTAAATAAACTCTAAAGACTATTACTTAGGGAAAACACAACAAACTTGAAGCAAAAATCGTAAATAAACCATCGATTATAAACTCTAAAGATAAGTACTTGAAGGAAAACACAGCATAAACTGTAAACAAACCTTTCATTATATACATAAAATAAACTCTAAAATTTTATTTTAAAACAAAAGTATTGCTGCTGATTCTTTTTTATTTGTTGTCTCTTTGGTTGTTAAAATAGGCTCGCAGAAAACATAATTTATCCAGACTTTGGTCTCCTAACTGCGACCTGATTTTTGTGCATAGCAACCCTGCTGTAGAAAACACTTTTTCTGATTCGACACTCGTTGGTCGAATGGTCATTACGAAATCGAAAGTAAAAATATTTTCCTCTTAATTTTTCTTCTTGAAAATACGTCATTTCTTTTCTCACGACATGTGTTAGGTCTTTCGTGTTTTTTTTGTTTTTGGGTTAGATCTTCATAGGCTACATCAGTTTTTTCTTTATCGCCAATTTAAGTTTTTCCTTCATCGACAACGCAGCCGATGTTGAAGGAACTGAAGTTGTAACATTCTTGGAATCGGACTTCAGTTAGCTTAATTGTATTATCCGTTTCCTTTTTATTATAAATGGGCTCAACTAGCTCCACGATTATCTTTGTTATTGTGGATTAGCTGGTTTTATTAAAAATTCCGCAATCTTTATTATTCGATTTCGTGAGATCATAAAGGTACTGTAGCGCGTGTGAACCAATGTGCTGTGTGGTTTGTTCAAAAAAGGGAATATTATTTTTATTCTGCTATTTAATTACTATCTGTTAAAATACAGCAGGGTAAAAATAAAATAGTTCTGAATAAATAAGGTGTATTAATAAATTTTTGTTCATATTAATAAAAGTAAGACGTGTAATGAATTTTTAAATATTTTATTTAAAGATGTTAAAGTGCGCCTAATCAATTTTAATATCTATTCTATCTCTACATAATAAATTATTATTTAGATGTTTAGGTCTATTTAAAAATATATTTTACAAAGATGATTAACAGGTAAAATTATTAAAACATACATTAATTACATTCTTCGTTTACCAAATTACCGGTAGAAAATACTGAATTACCAGTAAATTTAGTAGAGGATTTTGCGCCATTTACCGGTAAGCCGGTATTGCAATCCCTAATCAGTATTCATATCTCTATCTCTCATAATATAAAAACGTAATGGTGATCACCACCATCATGCTCATTATCACCATGTGTAACGCTGTCTTTGACCCTACACCGCATAACTTTTAATCACATTTTAAAATTATCTAGAACTGTTATACGAATATGGGACTTGTACCAAACAATGGTTAAAAGAATGAAAATTCAGTTTCCTACCATCGATTCTTAAATACACATTCAATCACTCCACAGATTCATTTTGAACACAAAAATTCCACGTATTTTTCAGGTTAATCTTTCCTCGTCAAGGGAAATCGCATTGTTGCTAATTTCAGCATACAGTAAACCACTTAAATGTTCCTCTCCACCCGCCAGCGTTGTCAGTCTCCTTGCCATCATATTTTCAATCTATTACTATTTTGTAATTAGATCGATGTTGTTATAGTTGATATAAAGAAATTGTTAAAGAGAGCATTGTGCTAAGAAGTTGATTGTTAAAACTTACACCTCGGGGTGGAGAGATGCTGCGATAACTGCTGTGATTAAAAGAAACAAAGAAAAAGTATGCTCTATAAATGGAATACAGAGATTTCAAAGGCATTCTGTATGGGAAATGCACATAAAACGGTATCGAAAGATTCCATGGTTCCTGAATGTTTATCTCCGAAACTATATGACGTAATTATATGGTCTTTTGTGGTAGATGCTGTCCTCTATCCGAATAAATTTTTTTATTCTATACCTCGGATCATATAAGAGCCTGGATGAGAAAAATATGGTTTTATAATTGTTGTTTGCTGATAGAATTGTCGTAACAATCGATGTAAACAAAATATGTGATCTTATATACTTGGAATTTTCTTGAATTTTTATCTCCAAAACTATAAGTTGTAATTATGTGGTTCTGCCAAGTTTTTGTGTTAAATGTTGTCCTCTATCTGAATCTTTTTTATAATTTATACCTCACATCATATAAGAGCATGGGAGAGAAATATTTTTTTTAATTGTTGTTTACCAATAGAATTGTCATAGCAATCAATGTAAACAAAATATGTGATATTATGCTTGGGATTGTTTCGAATTTCTATCTTTGAAACTATAAGTCGTATTTGTATGTGGTCTTGTGAACTTTTTTGTGGTAAATGTTGTCCTCCACCCGAATATGTTTTTTAATCTATACCTTACAGATCATATAAGACAGGGAGAGAAAAATATGGTATTTCATTGTTGTCTGACGGATGCCATATAATGAGATACTGGTATATGTTTATTTAGGTGCTTAAATAAAGTGGAAATTATAATTGATGGATGCAGTTCAAAATCACAGTTGAGCGATAAATTTTAATAAGGGACAGCAATACTTCATTTTATTAAAATCTGCCAAGTAGTTTCGGAGATTAAACATGCAGACCGACGGACGGAGGCGATATGCCCATAAGGCATTCCACTACTGTTGCTTCGCTGGTAAAGAATGGCTAACAAAGCTAGGAGACCCCAGGAAAACTAATTCATTTTCACCTGCCATCCTGAAACATAATGGCGGCTCTTTAATACACTTGAATATTTATATTTTGGAAATGGTACGCCAAAGAAAAAACTTTATATATGCGTCTTGATAAGAGCTATCCTGAAAAATTATTTTCAACTTAGTGAGGTGCATAACACTGAAGTCTCTGGAGCACACGCACTTCCTCTTTCACCTAAATGCAGGAGAATCAAAGAACACCCACTCCCTGCTTTAACATGGTTTGATTAGTGCTGTTCCATGTTAATGCTGATAGTTGTTAATACTTTTTTGCGAATTGCACCTTCCAGTCCCATATTAACGCTCTTCAAATTTTCTTGTATAAGTTGCGAAACCCAATGCACAGTGCCTCTGTGAATTAACAACACAGTAAAGCTGGATGCTATTATGTATGCTTGTCATTCTTTTTGTTAGTCAAAATGTTAAGTGAGTTGTGTTTTCAGTTAATTTTCTCCAAAACTAAAGAGAGTGGTGAGCAGCTATCAAACTCGTGTATTTTTAGTGCTGAGAAGAAAAAGAGGAAAAGTTTAACACTTGAGGTCAAATTAGACGTTTTAAAGCAACTAAAAGCTGGAGAGTGGTAACATGAAATTTGTTGAGCTTTATGTTATGTTCTACAGTAAGGACAGTTGTAAAATAATTCTGATGAAATAAAAGAGTGCAGAAAGGTCATCTGCAAATACATACAACTAGGTGTAGGTATTCCTCATTTATTGTAATTCCCATTTCATGATGCTTCCTGTTCGATTTATTTAGCACAACATCAAAATATATTTTATAAAACTTAATCTATGGACTTTACTCCATTATTCAAATTTTACTCAATTATGCACTAAAAATTGTACCATATTTGCCCAAATATAATGTGTATTTTTTCCTAAAATGGCTTTCACAAATATCTATTTTGCATTATATTTGCACTTTCTATGAATGTTTTTTCTTGAAGTCCACCTTTGAAAAATAGGGTGCACATTATAATCAGGCATTAATTCAATTTACAATTCAAAATACTTTTTTATTTTAAATATAGTTACATGTAAATTTATATTGTATTCTGTGTTATTATATATTCTTTATAAATATTAGGTTATATTTTTCATGTATTATTTATGTATTATTAGTTATTTTCATATTCATTTATAGTAACTCAAAAACAAATTAATGCTAATAACATTATATCTTATTGAAGTGTATGCTTCGAATAGCATTGTTTCAGTTAGCATTCGATTTTTGTGGAAACAATTAAGAGTGTTAAACGGGGAGTGGCTGTAATGAGGCCCATAATTAGTAAGAGGAAGAAAATTCTTAGGAGTGGTATTAAGAGGAGACTGGCAACAACTGCAAATCTGATTTGTAAAGTTAGTAATTAATTTGTTTGTTTTTCATTAACTTTACAGGGATCTCCTGGAAACTTATCAGATTTTGAAGATATTCTTTTGAATAATGCTGATGTAGCTCTTGGAAGTTCTGTTTTAGGAATAAAACTTGGCGAAGATGGTAAAAACAAGGTGAGTGTAATCATATTTTCTTAATTTTTTATATTTAAAACAGTTGTAATTTATGGTTTAATTCTGTTAACTTGTCATAAATTAAACAGGCAAGGAGTAAGGTGTGTGTTGCATATGATTGAGTCAAATCTTATTTAACAAATATAATGCTAACTTTGGTTATTACTGTTGATGGGGTAAAATATTCTTTATCAAGCCGAACAGGAACTGTAGGTGTTCCACAAGGATCCATTTTGGGCCCATTCTTATTCCTATTATGCATAAATGACCTACCTACTAGTATCAACTTCAGAGATAATGCTCAAGTTCTATTATATGCTGATGACACTAATATTTTACTTTCTGCACCATCAGGGAAAATTTGATTTACAGCTGTAACTCAGCTATACAACAGTTAAGCACATGGTGCCACAACAACTATTTACATACTATTACTACTACATACTAATACATACTATTACATACTATTTACATACATTCCACTCAAATAAATTGTAATTAAATTTAAGCAAAAAATTTATTTTTTCAAAACTCGTTATTTTTTCTAATCTTGCTTACATTATCAATATAAACATTTTTCAAGCATTAAAAGAGAGAGAAAAGTTGGTACACCATTTTTAGATTTTTTTTAATTTGGAAAAAAGAATTGATTTTTTTTTTCAAATATTATTCTTTTTTCTAAATATACGCTAGTAATATGTAAATTTTTCAATTGTTATATAATAAAGTCTTGTAAAAAACATATTCATTGTTACATTTTTTCTATTGACTTCAACTGTGTCTGACTGCTCTGCTTGTGTCATGATCCTTACAAAATTAATAAAATCACAATAGGAAGAACCATACATAATTGCAGAGAGACAGAAAGTATTGATGATGTAGAGAGAATCAATTACATTGTAATGTGCGACCATTACAAATGCAGGGATTAAAAAAACGATGTCAGGGCTCCTCCAATATACAAGTGGAATGGGAAAATTACAATGTCTGGGCTCCTCCGACATGCAAGTGGAAAGGGTTAATACTAACAAATCTCGAGTGGTATATTTGCCATTTAATTGCCCAATAGAAAGTATGCTTCTAAAAATTAATAATAAGTCAATTGAACAAGTTACCAAAACAAAATTTTTGGGCATACTTTTAGGACTCCAGTGTAAATTGGGAAAGCCATATAAGTTATATATCTGGTAAATTAAGCTCTATTTGTTTCATTTTAAGATATTTGTGGACTACTGTCAGTAATGATGTTTTACTCATGTTTTATTATGGTGAATTTTATGCTCGCATTGTATATAGTGTTGTATTTTTGGTTGGTTCATCTCAAACTGTAAAATTATTTAAATTACAAAATAGAGCAGTCTGCTTTATAGCTGGAAAATCTTATAGCTCTCCATGTCGACCAATCTTCAGAAAATTATAAATCTTTCCTCTTCCATGTATTTACATATCATCGATCCATTGGTCGAGTTAAGAATCTGCAAAAATATGATTTTTCAGGAGAGGCAAAGAACACTTTTGATGACAAATAAAAAATCAGGTTTGATGGTGCTTTATTCTTAGCCAACTTTTTGTGGATTGACTTTTTGATATGTTTTACGTGATACTGTTGTAATTCATGTAAATTAGTGCTGAGCAAAATCAGAGCAGATTTGCCATGGTGAGAAATGTGATCTCTGTCTGCACATATGTGAAAGGAAAGTTGTGAATCTGTAACCTTACTTATATCCACCATTTTATTTTTGCATACCTTTCAAGGTACTTTTGATGTTCTTCATTAAATATCTATGTTAATGAAAGTAACTTTTTATTTTTAGTTAAATAAAAGATTTTCGATACAGTTGCAAATTAAATTCTGTTTATTTAAAAATTGTCTCTGGAGATAACAGTATAAACGCTTTCACATAAATCAAATTTAACAAACTTCACAAAATGTTTACAATATTAACAGGTAGCTTTTATCCCATAAACCAGTTTAGCTATAATGACATTCTTAAAGAAATTTTGAAGTATTTCACAAATCAAAATTGAAACTTTTCACGTATAACACTTTACAAATATGCATGTATAAATTGCTGCAGAAAATATTAAAATGAAATGAACACAGAAAATACAAGTCAATGAGGACAAAAATTTTTTATATTCATTCAACCACCTCTAAAGCATCAGGTTCCAGTAGGTTATCTTTCATGTTAGGGGATGATGGCAAGTTTGCATAATAGTCATGGTAGTTTCTGGGTATCAATAAGTCAGAAAAAAACTTCATGAAGTCATTTTTCTTAGCAGAAAAATTTTTATGCCTTTCTACATAATGACATACAGGAACCGCTGATGCTGGGCATCCCCTTTGAACTCGTAAGTGTAATGTCCTTAATTCTTCTGCTTTGTACAGTCTCTGCCCAAATATAAGCTAATGTTTTTTGTCAAAATCAAAAAATCATCCCTCGGATTAAATGCAAGTCCGAGAAAAAATTAGGGGTTAGAATTAAGTCTCGTAGTCACCCATAGATGGCAGCATATCTCTCATCGCCATCACGTTCAAATGTTAGTACTATATTTTTCGTAAAGTAAATATTTGACCTACGATAAATATTAATGAATAAATAATAAAGCTAGAATATTGAATTTAGCAGTAACTGTGTTTTGTTACCGTTGTTACCTGTTCTTTCGTTTCTAAATGCTATTGGATATTTTCTTTCTTTTCTCATGGCTATCAATGGTTGCGAATCTCTTGGCGGGCCACATTGGAAGTTGTCAATTCTTCGGCGGGCCGGATTAGAGTTTAAATCGGAAAATTTCTATATATTCTGAGATGCCATTAAGTGAAAATCATGTCTAAATAAGGTTTTCATGGCTAACATTTCAATATTTAAAGTTTTATTATGAAAATTTTCAAAAAATGTATGAATTTGTGTGTTAAATTTTTCGAATTGATTTTTCGCCTTAGCTTCGCGGGCCAAACAAAATCCCTTCGCAGGCCGTAGTTTGGGCACCGCTGATGTAGACTATTTCAGTTGATTTCACTTTTTGACCTTATTTCTAACACTGAATTGTTTTGTGTGTGATTTTTACTTTCTCATATACATAGCCTATTGAGAAAGTATTGTGATTGTGAAAAATTTGACTTCGAGACTTTGATGGAAATACATGTTTTAAGTGTCCCTGAGTCCATAAAAGTGATTTTTGCCCTGCCATCTGTCTGTTCGTTGTTCTAGGACCCAAACGCATACATAAAATTGAATGATATCTCGTAATTATGCAATATATCATCTTTTGTAGACCCTTTTTTCATAAAAATGATATTGCACAAAAATAAAGGGTAGTTTATTTTTGGTGATTTTTAGAAAAATTTTATTTACTCAAAAATGGCTCCAGAGAATTTGATTAAAATCAATCCAATTATAGAGCCTGATGTCACAAATAATACTACATAAGCCATATATCTCTTAAAATCACTATATGGCATCCAGTGGCATTACAATGTATGCTAAGGTACCTTACCCAAGCCCTGCGATGTCACGCCTCCGCCACGATCCACTCAAAATCTTATTACAGCCTATATGGCTAAACTAAATCAAATGATATCTCATATTTGATATCATTCATAATAGACACTTGGAAGAGATGAATGATATTGCGGAACAATTAAGGGTACTTTATTTTAGGATATTTTGAAACATTCGTTTTACTCAAAAATGACTAAGGATTTTGATTAAAATCCATCCAATCATACAGCCTGATGTTACAAACTAAGCCGTATGTTCCAAAAAATTACTATATATCATTCAGTGGCATTAAAATATATGCTAAACTATAGTTAACTTTGATTTATAAGCATTTTTCTTTTATAAGCATACACAGTCAACCAAACGTATATATGTACATATGTATATGAGAAAGTTTGTTCAGTGTATATTGCGCCGTTTATTTGACGTGTCCTATTCAATTGTACATATTGACATTGGAACAATAAATATTATTATTTAATGATATACCGTCGTAACAATGAGCAGTAAACATACAGCAAGTATTTTATATTTTATTTGGAGTACAAACATTACAAAATGGCCATCAGAAACAAAATGTCTGCTTTCATCATTATTTCTGTCTTCCTGAACCATGAGGATAAATATAATTTTTTTTTGCAATAACTTGATGGATATAGGAAATTTTAAAACAAATGAATGTTGGAAGAACTAAAATCATTATACAGAAATTGTTTATTTATGATAAGCTATTGGCATATCTTATTTTTTATCCTGGTAAAATTTTGACTTATTATTGAAATTTTGTTTTATTTTAGGTTGTTGGTATTGCATGTGTTGATGCAGGTCAGAGGAAATTAATACTTTCAGAATTTGTTGACAATGATGTGTTCTCGACATTGGAATCAGTTCTTGTACAACTTGGGCCAAAGGAGTGTTTGATACCCTCTGGAGCAGGAAGAGATGTAGGAAATGATTATGGAATGATAAAAAAGGTATATATCACTGAGAGATTTATTTAAATGTGCTGGAATTGCTTGTAGTTATGTATCTATGGTATGTAGAGTAGGTTAAGAGAAAATTTCATTATTAAATGAATCAATGGTAAGAATTTAAAATTTTTAAATGTCTAATTTGATGTTAATATTTCTGCATTAAATGTGCCTGTGCATCATTGGAAAACAAACTTTCATTAGATTGCATTCCACTGTGTTTATATCTGACTGACATTAGAAAAAAGTAAAATAATTTTAGAATGATAAGTATTTTACATTTTCACAATTAAGTAATTGCTTATTATTATTATATATTATAATGCTTTAAGTCTCAGAATTGAACTTTCATCATGATATGGTAAGGTTATTTTCATTGAAGGGAATGTTCACGTCCTAAATTGTTACTTTTTTAGGCTATGGAGTTGTTATGAACAGTAAAAATGTAAAACCTTTTTATTTCAAGTTTAAGGAAACCAAAAAATATTACCTTGAAATTATTCATGTTGAAGCTATCCAAAATGTCAAAAATAAATCAATCTTACTTACTATCTCTTATTTTGAAGAATTGCTATGTCTTATCTATTTAAACTGAAAAATAACCCACATTTCTGTAATCTGGACTGTAAATGCATAGTTAATCTTTAACATATGGTGCATAAATTGCCAGCAACCCACAGTTGCTGTAGTTAAATGTCCATACTTTTTCTAAATTGCTTTTAACTTCATAATAATATGCATTACTCAAGAACTATAAATGATAAAACAGTCAAATAAAAGCATAAGTATAAACATATGCAAATCCGGGAAAGTTTTTTACCCAACATTAAGGTAACCCACCTTGAGAGAATTTTTAGGGAAAATGCCTTAAAGCTTATTGTATCATTAATAAAGTCAGGCTGAACATTGTGTTATTTGCTCATTATGAGTTGGGAAGTGACAATTAAAAAAATGTTGCCTAAAATTGGTTGAATGTACTCGGTATTCAAGTTGTATAGTCCACATAGGAAAAGATTAGGTCTAACATTGTTAGTTAGTTGGAAAAACAGTGGTACAGTGCAGAATTACTTTATGCCCGTCTACAAGTTGACCTTTGAAGCTTAAAAAAATCCTCTAAAATCTTGGGGTTGCCTTACACACCGGTAATAAAATGTGAACCATAAACTTCAGTATATTTTTTGATGTAGATGACTGTCATTTTGAATCAGCTGTTCAACTGTTTACCATTTATTTAGCAGATCTAATTTAGAAGATTTGTAAAATGATAATTTAAAACATAAAATAGCCAAGAATTAAAATTTTCCATTTTAATATGTGAAATAATTTTTCAACAAATGACAATATATGTTCTATAGTAAATGACAAAAATGGTCAATAAAAACATGCAACAATGGCATGATATCCCTTGCCTTCTGCATAACCCTCATAAAAATTGTCAAATTCATCCTCTGAATCAGATGTTACGATATCGTGCTCATTGTGATCTGCAATAAAGCAGACGATTCGGCATATTCCAATATAAAATTAATCGGAAGGTTAACAATTATTATTTTGTCATGACCACTTTACTGATTATAAAATTTATTGAGTGAAAAGTGACTCGAGTTAAATAGTGAACATGTAAAAAATGAATTTTTTAGTCAAAAAAACATGGTCGACTTAGACACCGGATTGTCTTAGAGACTGGTGTACACATACAGTACTTTCTTGTCAAAACTCATTGAAATGGATTCTGTAGAGAATATAGAAATGCAGTGGTATGGTGAAGAAGCTGATGTTTTGTAGCATTCCATTGAAGGGAGGAAAATGGAAGAAAGAGATCTTAAGCCAACATCAAAATTGTTTCACAGAACTAATAATATCTATTCCAGTTAGGGAATATCAACTATCCTGGTAAAGGAACAAGGTGGTATATTTGTACAATTAATTGAACTTAATTTTCAGGCATATTGGTTTATATAGTTTTGAAATAGTTTCTGTATTTCTTGGTGAAATTCTATCTCAAAATATGTGATAGGTGTTTTGAATGAGAATTTGATTGAATTTACATTTCATTACTTTTTCCTGACATCTGTAGATATTGGAGCGAAATGGAGTTGTTCTAACTGAGCGAAAGCGGGGTGAATTTGTAGTTGAGAGTGATAAGGAGTCCATGATCAAGAATCTTAACGTCTTGCTACATTTTGAGGATGATCAGAAAAAAGATGCAGCCACCCTCCCACAGTTGAACCATCATTTGGCTATGTGCTCATTGAATGCTGCAATAAATTATCTGGAGGTAATACTTTTTGTCAATGTTATTCATTGACCTTAATTACAACTCTACAGAGATAATTAGATAATAATTGTTCCCTATTAAATCTTTATATTAAATTTTCCTTAACATTAAAGTTATGAATGCAGTTATATTTAACATTCACTTTCCATTTGTTAATAGACAGCAAATTAATTCATTTTAGGATGAGTATCTTGGCACCATTTCTTGAATTGCTGTGTATGCTCTCTATTTTAAAAAAAGCATCAAGTGTAACCACTTTTAAAAAATATGAGCAAACATTTTGATATCTAAACAGATTGTTTCACTGAATAACAGTCACATTTAGAAATAAATGAAGTGATATGTAACGAAATTTTGTCATTAAATTGAAATTTTGTTGCTCTGTCTTTTATTGCTAGTTTTTTTGTTTTTTTTTTGTGGGTGATTCAGTCCTTAAATCTTCTCCCTTTTACAGCTCCTGTCTGATGAACGCAACAAGGGTCAGTTCTCTATATCTTCATTTGATTCATCGCAGTATGTCCACCTTGATTTTGCCGCAGTCCGTGCTCTTCAAGTCTTCCCTTTAACAACTTCTACTCAGAGTTATTCCTCTCTGACCTCTTCCTCTGACAACTTGTATGGATTATTTTCACGTTGGATAAGAACACCTGCTGGTCATCGATTATTGCGATGCTGGCTTTCACAGCCTTTGAAGGATTTAAATCACATTGCGCAGAGACATGATGTTGTGGAGGTATAGTGGAATCACAAATTTTGCTGATCTTTTTTCTGATTCCTCAGTTAAATCTATTCAAAATCAATTTTTTAAAACTTATATTTGTTGATATGTAAATTACCGTATTTACCTGAATCCAAGACAGCCCCGAATCGAAGACGACCCCCCCCCCCCCCCTTTTAGCAGATTGTCAAAACAGAAAAAATATTTTATGACCTAATTTCTCACTGACTGTATTTGGTGTATATTTCAAACATCTATTGAGTGAAATGTTTTGTTACAAATTTTTGTTTGAAAAAAAAGAATTTTTAAAATTAAAACTTTATTAATTGAATTCTGGATCGTAAATTTGCAATGAAAATTTTCGGTCGATACAATTATTTTTATCTTATGTTTCTATTTGTTTAAAAAAACATCAATTAAATGTTCAATCATACTTCCTAAGATTCTATAACAGCTCATCGCTGTCAGTTCACCACACATCAATTCATTGCTGTCAGTTTGTCGTGCATCAATTCATCGCACGAAAAATTCATTACGCATCAATTGCACGACAAACTCATTGCACGTCAATTCATCTCTCAACAAATTCGTTGCGAGACAAATTGGAAAGCAAGACACCATGACTGGTGTATGGCAGGGGAAGAGACTTTTCCACAGCAAAATTTGTTTTTATATTTTGATAATATCAGAATGAATCGCAATTCTCTTTGCAAATTACACAAGACACATTGGATAGTGTATTGCAGGGGGTGACTCCTAACCCAACAAGTGTATCCCTCCTGCCGTACACCAGTCATAGTGTCTTGCCTTCCAATTTGTCTCAGGATGAATGTGTCTCTCGACAAATATGTCTGCCAACGAATATGTCTCCCGACGAATTTGTCTCACTACGAAATTGTCACACGATGACTTTGTCTAGCAATGAATTCATGTGCAATGAGTTTGTCGTGTTACAAATTGATGGGCCTCAAATTGGCGGGTCACAAATTGAAGTGCGGTGAAATGACGTGCGATCAATTGGCAGCAATGTATTGATGGTATACGACTTTGTACTTGAATTTAAGACGACCTCCGATTTTCACAAGCTGAAATTAAGAGAAACCTCGGCTTCGGGTAAATATGGTACTTTTTGCAAATAAATATATTTATTATGAAAATTTTCCTCTCAGTATGAAATTGTCTATATTACATTTATATATGTAAATATATACTTCTTTTGTATAGGCATTAGTGGTTTCTGAAAATGGGGCTAACTTGCGCCGAACTATATCAGAAGTACATTTAAAGCGAGTTCCTGATTTTGCTGCTTTGGCTCGTAAATTTCGGCGACAAAAGGCAACCCTCCAAGACTGTTATAGGTAAATATTATGATTAGTTGTATTTTGATTCATTGATTTGAATTTACTCCCAAGGGTAGATATTGTCTTCTTGGCTAAAAAATCCAACAAGGTTAATTTCACATCATAATAATGAAAAATGTGATACTTCATGCCCTCCAAATCTTAGAGAATGAAAACTTAATCCTAATATAAACTAGCAGAGGAACAAAATGTCGTATTTCATATATATCAATATACAGTGGAACTTCCATGAGTTGAACCTCAAGGGAAACAAAAATATATTCGAGCTGCAGAAAATTCGACTTATGGAAATACGTTTTTCTCATGGGGATTTTTCCCGGTAAAATTAATTCACTTTGGGTTATGGAAAATCGAGTTACAGACGTTCGAATTATGGAAGTTCCACTGTATTACAATAAACAATTATTAAATATGCAATATTAGGGAACATTAAAGTTTACAACTAAAAAAACAAAAGTTCTAGAAAATTCAATTTCCTACAACTTTTATTCCAATAATTTTTTACATTGATCAAGTATTAAAGGAAATATTTGAATGGTCTAAACATGTTTCATCATCATCATGCTGCTGTCCAAAGACAGGTTTCAGCTGAATTGCTGCCTCCATCTCTCTCTTTTATACCTCTATAAGTACTATATTCTTGCTTTAAATTCTCTAATATTCTTATTCTCCCTCTTCCTCTTATTCCCCTAATTTTGCCTTCTAAGATTGTCCTTTGTAAACATTGTCTTCTCAATATATGCCCTATCCAATTTGCTTTTCTTTTCCTGATTGTTTTTCTTCTCCCATTCCCACTTCTTCGTTTCTCTTCCTCTGTGTTCATTTCACTTCCATCATTCTCCTCCATATCCACATAAAAAAACTTGCGCTAATTTCTTCCTTATTTCTAAATTTATTTTATTGCTTGTGAGAAGCTCCTTCTCGTTAAATGCTGCTTTCGCCATTGCAATCCTACTTCTGATGTCCTGTGTACTACTTCCATCCTGTGCTAAAATACTGCCAAGATATTTGAAACTACTTACTTGTTCCAATTTTTGGCCAGTTACCATGATATTTAATTCTTTATGTTCCTTTGAAACCACCATGACTTTTGCTTTTCTGGCATTGATCTTCATTCCATATTGTTGGCCAGCCTCCACTAGCTTGTCTGTCATCCTCTGAAGTTCTTTCTCGTCTTCTGCTATTAATCCCTGATCATCTGCATATGTAATGGTGGTAATACTTTCACCTCCTATCTTAAATCCTTTCTCTTCTATCAAGGCTTCTTCTGTTATTGTTTTTGCATAAATATTAAATATCACTGATGAAATTGGACATCCCTGCCTCACTCCTTTCCCTATTGAAGTACTTTCTGTTTCTTCCCCTTCGACCCTGACTAATCTTTTGATCTAATAAAGGTTTTTAAGCAGTCTTCTATCTTTCCAATCTATTCCTATTTTATTTAAAATCCCCAACGTTTTATCCCATTTCACTCGGTCAAAAGCTTTCTCCCAATCTACAAAACAAAATTACATAACTGTATTGACTTCTAGCGCTCTTTCTATTATCATCCTCGTACATCCTGTAGCATCTCTTGTCCCTCTTACTTTTCTGAACCCAAACTGATTATCTTGCAGCTTCTTTTCTATTTTACCTTCAATTCTTTTGGTTATTATTCTGGTTAGAACTTCAGCTGTATGAGAAATTAAACTAATAATTCTGTAATCCTTGCAACTTTTTGCATTGTTCTTTTTCTTCAGTGGTACCATAACAACATCCAAATTCAGGTCATATGCCAGTATCATATACCGTATTTACCCAAAAGGAAGACGACCCCTAAAAAAATTAGGTTCACTTACAAAAAAACATTTACATATATGTATAACAAGCTAACATTAAGAGAATGAATAAAAAAAGTAAATTTACTACTTACATCTCCTTCTCCTCTGTTTCCTTCCCTTATTCTTGCTGTCCTGTTCATTCATCACAACTTATTCAAATTTGAACAAGTCATCTTTCATACCCTCCATGGAATTTGATATGTGGCATTTCTTGAACCCCCTTGAGATACTATAGGGATCTATTTTTTTCCATGCTGCAATGATCCAATTACAGAGAAGTGGTATACTGGACTTCTTAATTTTCCCTGTAGGAGTTAATGCATGGTCCCCTGCCAAAAGCCATTCTGAATAAAATGACTTTATGTAATCCTTAAAGGGCTTCATCACTACAACATCTAGCACTTGAATTTGTAATGTCATACCTCCTGGTATAACTACAAGGTAGGTATTCATACCATGAAGGGTATTTTGAACTTCCTCTGTAAGGTGGCCTTTGACACATCTAAGACAAGCATTGTTCTCTGCCTTAAAAGTGCCCCAGGTCGTCTATTCCACACTATGCTTAGCCATTCCTTCATTAAATCAGCTGACATCCATCCTTGGCCTTGACATTTAACAATTATTCCATTTGGTAGTACTTCCTTAGGCACTGTTTTGCATTTTAAAATAAATAAATAGTAGTATTTGTGTTCCATGAATTTTTACTGAACACATTCTAAATTTTCTGTTTCTCTAAGCCAGATAAGTGCGCTAAAGCAATGTAAATATCATTTCTGTTTGAATGTATGAATGACCAAAACCTCCTCTCAGTATGAATGCCTTGCTGACAGGGTTACGTGAAGAGTGTGGAGTGCCTTTGGATAGCATCAACTTTCAGGTTGAAAGAATCTTGGCTTATCATTGGTCAGAAAAGTCTCATATTTTTCTCTCCCACTTGTGCTCATGAAAAATGCAGAGCCCGCCCCTACCTCCACCTCCCACTGCTTTTCGGGAATTTTTTGGGTATCTCAGTGAGCCAACATTTAACGCATCTATGTAACATATTTTCTCTAGTGGGGCTGGTCGATGATTAACTGGTAACATTTTACCAGCCAGTCCTGTATGACATACATGTTTTCACTCAATATTTAATTTTGCTTTACCCTCTCGTTTTCTGTACCCATACCGAATGAAAAATAGGACCCGTAATAATCATTTTCACTTTTCTGCTAATTGGATGTTCCCAGATTAATTTTACACTAACAACATTCATGTTCTGTCAGTGAGAATACTTCTGAAATCAGTGATTATTTGAAGCTAAACAGAATAACTGTGTTCCAGATAATGCGATATGCACTATAAATTTTGGTCTATATTTTGTGAGAAATTGTAATATGTATGATATATTTTATAGTGAATTAATAACGTGAGATATTTTATGTGCTCTCGTTCACAAATACTCTGCCCTGCTATCAGACAGTGCATAAATGAATCGAATGCATATTAAAATAAAAATCATTATCTCATCTTGAACTTTTATTAGTAGGGAGACATTAATATTGGCTAGTATTGTTTTCATAGAATGCACTATTATGATAATGAACATATTAATCTTTACGTATTGTTATGCATATATTCACTGGTTTGGCAGTGCTTTGCTTGATCAGATGAGCTCCATGATTAACCCCTCAGTGCCGATCTGTGCATGGTACGGACCTCGGTTTCTTACCGTATCGCCAGCCTCTGTGTGTGGTATGGACCCATGCTGTGCTGTTTTTAATTTGCTATATAGAGAGAAGTTTTAAATTTTTTTTGGTTGGCTTTCACATTATTATATAGAAAGGTTTTTACCTTAAGAAGACGTTGTATACAATATTTTTCTAATTGTTTTAGTTACGCACAACTAAATTATGTCTGCTCCTCTGGTTAAAAATGATTTGCTGTATTTCTTCACCTTTAATCTTGATCAGTTACTAAAAATTTATTAATGACTCTAAATCACTTTCAGAAATTAGCTCCTCCTTTATGGAAGGAAAAAATTTTTTAAAAAGTCCATAATTTTCATCAGAAAATCCCATCTTCAGAAAGAATACGATCAAAGATACAGAACAAAAAGCGAGTGTTCTCACTCAATAGGAATTAGTAGTGTTCAAGGTCGCTAAGGGGAATAGGGGACAGCTAGAGATGATTCACTCTCATTTTCATAAATCATATTCATGCGATATTATTCGTAAACAGTTCTCGAAAAGTGGGAAGAGACTCTCAGCTACTGTGTTGTAAGGAGAACGAAGCGGCAAGCTGAATATTTACAAAGAACTCATCTGCGTTGAAGTTCATGGGAACTATTCTAGCACTAAAAGCAGTTATTAAGAGTTAAACATTTGTGTGGTATAAACTGTTATTACTTCATCATGTGATAACCCATAAACTTATTGAAAGACAATGATGTAAAAATATAAGCTATATAACATGTACTATGGCGTAGATATTCTGAAATTTTCACGTAAATCCAATTATTAGGTAAAACGTTATAAATTTTTATAATGAACTACATCAAAATTGACCATTTCAATTAAATATATGCCGGATTTGCGGTAGAGTGGTAATTAAATCTAGCCCATCTCTGAGTGGTTAAGCCTGACATACCCGTGCATGGCTGGTCTGCCCCTGTGTGTATGCAACTCTCCGTAATATCCCTACAACGAACCTCCATACAACGGGCATCCCTTTTTTTTGTCCTGCCAATTTCATTATATGGAGGTTTTACTGTATTTAATCAATCGTTTGGGAAATAACAGCATTACATATTTTATAGTAAAAGAAAACAAAAAAATGCAAATCTGGCATAATTCTATAATATAACAACAATACATTCAATAAAAAATATCAGTGATAATTTGTATAGTTCAATAATTCATGCATTACAATACGAATTTCACTCTGCATTACACTTAGAAATCCTGCTTTGTGTGGTATTCTTCAAAATAGGAAAATATACATACCGACATCGCATATTTTGCATTTTGCCACTGTCTGTGTGTATTTTCCCTTCTCTAAGCACACATGGCATCAAAGGCGATTTCCCTTTATGGACCAATGTTTAATTTTCTTTTGCCTCTAACCAACACATTGGGGTCCCGCTTGCACTTGGTCTTCTCTTTTGGGAAGTTTTAGATGGAATAGCAATAAGTTCCCTCACAAGAGCAAGGTTAAACTGCCAATGCGTCATTTGCCTTCCCCCTGACCTCAGTAGAACTTAACTACTGAGCACTGCGATGTTGAGGAGGTGGAAGAAGAGCTTCTTTCATCCACTTCCAACATCCTTGGGTCGTGGAGTAGCCGAAGTCGGGAAAGGGGCTAGACTAACTCTCTCACCCTGTTTCCTGTTTACTCTTGGTATGAGGTCTCCCCACCCTTAGTAGTTGGATCTACCAATCGACTGCATGTTTTCCTCAACACATCTTGAGAGCAGGCCTCTAGAAGGATCCCTCCTTCACACATCCATGACGAATGCAACATCTGTGGGCAACTTCCAAACTAAGTGTGTCCATATGGGCATGCCAGACACCGAACAGGACCCATTTTGCGTGTCTATATAGGCATGCTAGGCATTTAAAGGATAATGTACATGCTTTCATAGGCATCTAGTTTTGAATCTTGGTGAACAGTTTTCATGAATTTTAGGTTCTAGATGGTGATAGGATGATTGTTTTCTTATATGTGAGCTGTGACACTAGAATTATTAGATCTGTTATGTTTAAAATGAGCATTGTGTTCTTTAATTTCCTTTTAGTCTCCCCTATGTATGACACTATTAAATTACGGCATTGGAGTTGGTTCCTTTCTGTATTTTAATATGTGTGTTTAAGTTTTTATTAACATTTTTTGTATTAAGTTCTGCTGTGTATTTTATATTCCCATAGAATATATCAGTCCTTAATACGCTTGCCACAACTTCAAGAAGCAATTGAAAAGGAATCTGATTCAAAGACGCTGCATTCCATGTTTGGGACTCCACTCAGAGATCTCCTTGACCCTTTGAAAAAGTTCCAAGAAATGGTGGAGACCACAATTGATTTGGAAAGAGCTGACCAAGGTGAAATAATGGTCAAGGCAGAGTTTGACGAAGGACTTCAAGGTGGAGTACAACTGCAATTTGTTTTTAATCTAATATTATCGTCTATAAAATAATTATGTGTGTATATAGCTGAATAAATTATTCAAGTCATGGTCTAATTAAACAAATTGAACGTAGGTATTCAGAATATCAGCAGTGAGTAAGCTAATATATTTTAAATTGTATTTTTATTGTTATTCACTGGGGAAGGTGGTTTTGTGATGGATGCATAGGAACCTCATAAGAGGCCATGAAAGTAAGAAGAAGAGCATCCAATGATCTTGTTCAGTATAGATTGCACTTCAAATTATCATCTCTATAATGAGGCAGAAAGTCATTTTTAGAAGAAAATATAGTTATTATATTATTTTACCATTTCTGATGTATATTACCTCTCTGTTATCAGACCTAAAAAATAGAATGGATGAACTTACGGATGATATGAAAGGATTATTTGGAAGAGCTGCAAGAGATCTCAACTTAGAGGTCAACAAAGGCTTGAAACTTGAATCAAATTCTCAGTATGGATATTTCTTTAGAGTGACATTAAAGGTGGGTGCATTGATATTAATGGCAATGCTTAATTCTTGTAATGCTCCTATTACCTGAGAGCTTTTAATTAAATTATTTTTTTAAACATTTGTGGAAGTCACCTGTTATTTAGGTTAATGAATTCAAAGTTGCTACCTGATATTTACTTGAATAAAATCTTTCTGTTCTACATTCGAATAATTAATTTATTTATTGATAACTTATGAAAATTTTTGTTGCCAAAAATTTTATATATTTTAGGCACATTTTTATTTATTTTAATATGTATGATGAATAATCTTTTAATGCAATGAATTTACGAGCATTACTTTCTCCCAATATTTATCACAAATGGCTGTATTCATTTGAGTCATTTTAAGGTGAATTTTTTAAGATGCATTATTTTAAAATTTGATATTTTTCCTAAGGATGAAAAACTTTTGCGCAACAACCGAAATTATATTGTTTTGGACTCAAATAAAACTGGAGTTCGATTTCAAAGTGAGAGTCTTCGCAGTGCAAATGATGACTATGTTGCTGCTCGTGAGGAATACTCAGAACAACAAAAGGCCATTGAAACTGAAATTATTAAAATTGCTGGTAAGTCAATGATTGTAATTTGATGTTCTACTTTTCTCATAATTCTTTTTGGGTAATAGCTTTGAAGTTAACTTAGAATTAAATGCAAATAAATCACATCTTATTGTGAAGAAACCATGTTAAAGTCATTAATGCTGGGCTTCATTGGCATTGTAATTCCCCTTGAACTAACGTAAACAGTACCAAGGATTGGGTTGAGGCACATTTTTTATTTAAAAACCAATAAATTAAGAAATTCAGAGGCTAAATAATAATTGTAATAATTTAGCCTAATAAACAATAATTTAGCACTTACAGATGTTATACAGTAAACCCTTGGTAAAATAAACTCCAAGGGAGTATAAAATCTGGTGTTTGTGTTAACCAAGTGTGTGATAACCAGATAATATATAAAAACAGTAAAAATATGACAATTTTCTGCTACACATGTAATTGGTTAGGTTAGGTAATTGGTGTTAGATAAATTATTATTAAAAACACCATTAATGCACGATTTGGACTAAGATTTAAATGAACATAAACATCCACATTAGTCTCCCTTGTAACGGCCTGCTGTTTACCATCAGAATCGTATCCTGTATAAAAATTTAAGAAAATGACACTGTTGGCAACCCTAGCCGTTGGACTATTATATACTCTGTTCCACCCTGAGAAGACAGTATTGCGCTTATGGCATGCCCAGTTGCCAAATTTCCCGTGAACTGAGTCAGCACCTATCCCTTTAAACTTCCTGCTTGTTCCATATTCCATTCTGATTCAGACGATTTCACAACAACTGAATTGAAATATTTTCGAACTTCTTCCTATAATGAAAAAATAATTTATAGGATGCGCTGACTCGAAAACAAAAACATAGTTAATGGAGTGTATTAGCTAACTTGGAAAGAATCACACTATGCCAATGCAATTGAAACACTTCACTTTTTCACCACAGTTACTATATTAACACTATATATATATATATATATATATATATATATATATATATATATATATATATATATATATATATATATATATATATATAGTGTTAATATAGTAACTGTGGTGAAAAAGTGAATGAATATATATATATATATATATATATATATCTCACCAACAATCTGCAAGGGGCACTGAATCGTATAATTACACATCAAACAACCACTTGCTATGAACTCTTGAGCGAAACTTTCATTGTGTCAAACATTGGGTCCTTCTCCCTTGGGAAAATTCTTCGACACGTGTCCCATCGGATTAGTCCCTTCCTTCCATCATAAAACGCACATTTTACCGAGGAACCAAAAAGCTGGCACCTATTGACCAATTCCTTAGAAATATCTGGGTGCAAACTTCTCGTCTATTCACTAAAGGGTCATAAACCCTTCCTGTTGAGGATTTCCAAACAAATTTGAGTCTGTGTTTGCTTCCAACAAAGCCTCTTTCTTCATAGCTTGAGAGTTTTTTTTTTTTTAATTTTTCTGCATCTCATTTCTTCAAGGTATTTTTCTAATGCATTGTAAATAAGCTTTATATTGCAAATGTCAATGCGTGACCAAAAATGTATGAACAGACAAACTTTTTATATAAATTTGGTGTTACTTTCTAATGCAATTATTGAAATGACTAAGATTCAGCTTTTATTAGTTAAATTAGAAAGCATGGAAATTTATTCATGTTGAATGCTACTCACTTCAATTTTTATTTACTTTTGGTGGTGTGTTTCACAAAATATGTTGATTGGTTTTAGACAGCCTTTAAAAAATTTGGGCGTTACAACATGATAATATCTCGTTCTGGCGCAGCGTCTCAGCTGCCGGTCCATTTCTTGGCACAGTATCACGATTCTGTTTAAATATCCGTTTCATAAGAACCACAAATGTTATTGAATTGGGGTCTTTTCCAAAAATAAATTTAAACATTTCTGCACATTTTGTTCACTCAATGTATCCTCTAAATCAAATAGGGAAAAAGTTTCCCGCAGACTGACCGACCAACTCCCAAGAAATGATTTTGAAGAAATAACAATGTTATTAAATTTTTTAAAGATGTTTGATAAATATTATATATTTATTATTTATACAGTAAAACCTCCATATAACGAAATTGGCAGGACTGAAAAAAAGGGATGTTCATTGTAGAGAGGTTACAGAGGGTTGCATACACATGAGCAGACCAGCCATGCGTGGGTATGTCAGGCTTAACCCCTCAGAGATGGGCTAGATTTAATCACCACTCTACTGTAAATCCGGCATATATTTAATTGAAATGGTCAATTTTGATGTAGTTCATTATAAAAATTTATAACGTTTTACCTAATAATCAGATTTACGTGAAAATTTTGGAATAGGTTTTTGTAGGTGCTCTTAACTCAAAAACTATTAATCAGGTCAACACGAAATTTTATATTTAAGATTTTTATAAAAGTCACGAGAATTGATTAGTTTTTGGTAAAAATTGATCAACCGGAAGTGGGTGTTTACTCATGTCAATTATCCATTTTTTTTTAAATATTGGCTTTAATATTTGATAAATTAAAAATGTTTTAGAATAAAAGTTGTAGAAAATTTAATTTTCTACAACCTTTGTTTGAAACATTTTTCCATATAATGCATTGTTAAAGAGATATCTTATATTTTTAGCTGCCACCACCACGCCACCTACTGACGACTATTGTTAACAATTGGCGCTTAGTTACATCTTAGTAGCGCTCCTTTTTGTTTTCTTAATTGTTGGAGCTTTGTGGCTATATCCAATATTAGAAGGCTATGGTTTGAGTTTATTTCTGTTCTTTGTAGTTTAAAATTTTCTCGCAGTTTCTTAAAATATTTATTATTATGTAACCTATTTGGAATTTTTAGAAATATTACAGGTATGGAGAAAGTCATGTGGTGGCCAAATCAGATTTTCTTTAACATTTGCTTTAATATTTGATAAATGTAAAAAGGTGCTGGAATAAAAGTTGTAGGAAATTTAATTTTCTACAATGTTTGTTCGAAACATTTCCCCATATAATGCATTGTTTAAGAGATATTTTAAAAACTAATTTTTCAGCTGCCATCACCACACCATCTACCAGCGACTATTGTAATCACTTTACACTTAAATCTTAGTAATGCTCCTTTTTATTTTCTTAGTTGTTGGAGCTTTGTGGCTATATCCAATATCAGAAGCCTACGGTTTGAGTTTATTTCTGTTGTTTAAAAGATATTTCAAAAATTGTATTATCTAACTGCTGCCACCATGCCACCTAGAGGCGACTATTGTTAACAATTGACGCTTAGTTATGTCTTAGTAACCCTCCTTTTTATTTTGTTAATTGTTGGAGCTTCGTAGCTATATCCAATATCAGAAGGCTACGGTTTGAGTTTATTTCTGTTCTTTGTTAAGTCTTTGACTTTGTCTCACAGTTCCTTAAATATTTATCATCGTTGAACCTATTTGGAATTTTTAGAAATGTTTTAGGTTTGTAGAAAGTCATGTGGTGGTGGCCACATGAGATTTTTCACCTTGAATTTTCTCCTCTCTCTTTCCATTCTCCCAAAGGACTCGTCTTTTTCCCACAATGCATTCCACCTTTTCCCTCTCCTCTTACCAACCAATCATGAAGTTGTTATTTGGAAGCTGTCACATTTCAATGCCTGATGATGATGATTCATGCCAGAGATGTGTAGCAATTCTCCTAAAATATAGCCATTGTTTTCAATAAAAAATTCTCATTTTGGTCCACAAATTAGGGAAAAACATGTTTTGTGAGTATAATCAAAACAACCTGTATTGATACCTTATAATTAGGCTTGGTAGAATTTGACGTTTATTTTTTTAAATCAACATTTATTTTCCCAAGAGATTTTCAACAAATATTGACGCTTAAAATTACTACTACTATAGGCTTGATAGTTTTCGACATTTATTTTTCTTAAAAATCGACGTTTATTTTTCCTAAAAATTGGCGATCAATATTGACGTTTACTTTGATACATTTTACTAGACTTGATAGTTTTCGACATTAATATTTCTTCAAAAGCGACCACTTTCATTGTTTATTTTTCCTAATAATCAAAACGTTTAGCTTTATACATTTAATTGGGCATTTTAGTTTTTGACGTTTATATTTTGGCTATAATAATCCAAGAGTTTCATTAGCCAGAAATACACACAAACATCGACATTTATGTTTCTTAAAAAGCGATATCTAATATAGACATTTATTTCAATACATTTCATCAATTTTTATCTAGAAAAGTGTTGTAAATTGAATTCCTTCTAATTAAATTTAACTAAAAGAGTATAAATAAAATGAAGACTGTTTTATGCTGGTTTGTTTGTTGTTATCTCTATTTTGGCAAATGTGTTGTTGTTGGCTTCAGCCATCAACCTGGAACAGTTCATTTTTTGCAATTAATCAGAAAGTATATTCTACTCGTTAATTCATGCCCCTTATTCACGAAATCATGGTCATTAGTGAGGAATTAATGTGATGTGAGTATAATGCACAACGTAATGTATGAATGAATATTTTGATGAAAAATATCTCCTCTTGTTGTGTAATAAATGAATATCAATGCGGAAAAAGCCCCAAGTGCATATATGGGACGATGCTCTTTTGACAGCAATGCAAAAGAAACTAATAACAGGGGACACTCGCAGATGGATTATATAAATTTTATGACAGGGTGCTTTTGGAAATGCCATAAGGCCATTTGACGATCGGTGCTCATTTTTCAGTCTGGGAAAACCTTTCATTTCGCCTCTTGGAGGAGGTCAGCCGATAATATCCACCGACTTTTCGGTAAATGGATTCCAAATTGCATAAGGATTATCGAATCTGGCCGAGAATAAAGAAAAAGTGCAATAAATCAATTATAATATTTTGTCCTTTAGCTTTGGATCCCACGGCAGCTCAGTATGTGCCCTTAAGACTGATATAAGCGACATTAGAAAGCAAATTCCAAATGTTGTATGGCCTTTTGGAATGACATATACAGACTGTCTCTACCGTTTTGGATGTTTGGTGGTAAAATATGTTAAGTTTGAGAGCAGACAACAAAATTTTAAAATCATGATCCATAAATTTCGTGGAAAATGTAGTGGTGAAAATCAACACTTATCGACGATAATTCATTTTCGTTGAATTTTAATTTTTTTTAAATTTGATGTTTATTGATATTTATCGATTTAAATCAAATCCTACCAAGCCTAATTATAATCAAATTATACTTTTATAAATTTTCTATTTGACTCATCTATAAAGTCATTTTAATGCACTGTTTCTGTTTAAAAACTTTCCAGTTGGCTATGCAGACACATTGCAGTCGTTGGGTGACCTCATTGCTGCATTGGATGTTCTGGTTGCCTTTGCTTGCACTGCTGTTGCTGCTCCAATTCAGTACATACGACCAAAAATGCACCCTTTTTCCGATCAACCCTCAGGATTTGGAATCATTAAAATGACACAAGCACGTCATCCTTGCCTTGAGACACAAGATTCTTTGTCTTTCATGCCTAATGATGTCCTTTTTGAGAAAGGTAGGTATTTGATTATAGCAGATCATTGGAAGGGCCTCCTTTATTCTTTACATAGTATTTGGTTATTATTTTTGCACAAGACCATCTCATACTGCAAGTAAGATTTTAGTTATTAATGAAAATAAATTAAGGCACACCCAAAACAACATTTTTGTGAAATGTTTTAAGACCAGGGACTTGAACCAAGCCCTAAACTGAAAACTGAAACAAACTGTGAACCAAAGCAATAGAGAACTATGAAAAGTGATATGTTAGAAGATATTCTGATGGTGAGTAGTTCCTAAAAGGATGGAGAGAAATCGATGTTGCATTGGTTTTTGTCTAAAAGGATGTATGGTTTGGTAAAGTGGATATTAGTAACTGTGAGCTAAATTTGCTTGTTTCTTTAGACAAGTTATTTAAACAAATTATTTGCTGTATTTCTGTTTCTTATTATTCAAATTTTGCTATAGTTTTTACAATTTGTAGCTAATCTGCATTGCAGTAATTAACCCCTAAACCGTGATTTAAAAATGGCCATATCTGTGATTTAAATGCCACAGAATGCAACTTGTTATTTTAATTTATTTCTCCAAAACTACGATAAAAAATTAAGCAATATTTAACACTGTTGGTTTACTGTATGTTATTTTTTAGGCTGGCAATATTTAATTTTGAATGGATTTTGTACTTAACAACTTCATTCTTTGAGGCGGGATAATGTGTGATACCTTTCACTGCTTTGTACAACACATAGGGCAGGATTCCCCAAGCAGTTCCTACAGTGGTAGGATGTGTCTTTTTTTATTCCATTCATTGAGCAAATCTGCCCCAATATAAGCCGATGTTTTTGTCAAAATCGATGATGAAAAAATCATCCTTCGGCTTAAATGCGAGTTAGAGAAAAAATTTGGGGTTAGAGCTGTCTCGTAGTCACCCATAGATGGCAGCACGTCTCTCATTGCCACCGCGTTCAAATTATAGTACTATATTTTTCGTAAAGTAAATATTTGACCTACGATCAATATTAATGAATAAATAATAAAGCTAAAATATTGTATTTAGCAGTAACTGTGTTTTGTAGCTGTTGTTACCTGTTCTTTCATTTCTAAATTCTATTGGATATTTTCTTACGCTTCTCATGGATATGCATATGTATCATTAAGAATAGTTAGCAATATGTATTTTTTTTCATTATCCATTAAAAGGAGTTCCTATTAGTTTTACTTGGCTATTGTAGTTATTGCTATAGCTAATGAAATGTTTATAGGCGTGTTAAAATCTCATGCATGGGATCTATTAAAATTACATACATTAACTACACAAACAATTTCGCAAAATGCGATGATTGCTTTTGATGGTCAACTGTTTGAATTACGGTAAAACTTATGTATGTGAAGTTATATACGATATATCGATATGAACATGTATAATAATAAAATGCAATTTCGTAAGGCAATGTAAATGCTAATTTTATTGGAAATAGACTTGGATTAAAAATTATCTTTGCGAGGTCGCTATTGCTTTATTTGACCTTGAGTGAAAATGAAGATGAATGAAATTATCGTAACTGAATGTGGAATGTTATTCAACAAGGCGAAATTATTAATTTAAGTAGTATTTCAAATGGCAACAAATAAACCATTTCCCACTCTATTCTTCGGTCTCCAATAATGTATTCTAGGCCGTGCATGCATGCCCAGTACACTTCAGCATAAAATCTATGAAATTTACTTTTATCAAAAAATGGTGGAAATTTTTAGGGGGTCGGCTTATGTTCAGGCAGATATGGTATATACGTTTGGTCAACTGTGTATGCTTATATATGAAAAACACTTATAAATCAAAGTTAACCATAGTTAAGCATATATTTTAATGCCACTGGTCGGTATTTAGTAATTTTTTGAGACATATGGCATAGTTAGTATTATTTGTGACATCAGGCTGTATAATTCGATGAATTTTAATCAAAATCCCTATAGCCATTTTTTAGTAAATTCCTATTAACCTGGGAGTTTATTACTTAAATGGCCATAGTATGATACTAAGATATTTTTATATACTACTACTCTAAATACTATGTATGTATATAGTGAAAATATTGTAATTTCAAAAAATTGACAGATTTTGATGGAAATACATGTTTTAGATGTCCCAGAGTCCAATATAAAAGTTTATGCCATGCCATCTGGTTATGTGTGGCTCGAGAGCCAAGATGGTTCAATGAAATCGAATGATATTTCATCTTCAGGCATAAAATTATCCAGAATAGAAACTATGAAGAGATGATTGATGTAGTGCAACAATGAACGGTAGTTTATTTGTTGATTTTCACAAAATGTCAATTTATTCAAAAATGGCTCGGATGATTTTGATTAAATTCACTCAATATGCAGTGTTGAAGAAACGGATGTTTTTGTACTTATTCTGAATAATTAAATGTTAGCTGTTTATTCTGAAATACTTATGATATTCTTATTTATGACCATGCAAGTTTTTCAATTGCATTTTGTGATCAACTAGGATTGTGCTGTATGTGCATGATTTCTTGCAAGTTTTATGAGCAATAATCATTCAATGTAAACTTATAATTGCTTAAGGATAAATTATTTTTGTTTAATTTTAGGGAAGAGTATGTTTCACATAATTACTGGACCTAACATGGGTGGTAAAAGCACATTTTTGAGAACTGTTGGTTTGGGTTGTTTATTGGCTCAAGTGGGAAGTTTTGTTCCATGCTCTGAAGCGGAAATGAGTGTGGTGGATGCTATTATGTGTCGTGTGGGAGCAGGAGACTGTCAGGCAAGAGGAATATCTACCTTCATGGCTGAGATGTTGGAAACCTCTGCCATTCTCAGAGTAAGTGCTATGAAACTTCAAAATATTCAGCTTTGTACCATGTTTGCTGAATATAAGGAATATCATGTGTCGAGATGCTATTTTGTAATTTTTTTGGTCATGGTTATCTTCCTGTGTTCTGATTTCTTCTTTGTTTTGGGCCATTTTAGTGTTTAAGAGGGAAATTGTCTTTTGTCCTCAGTCCGCCAAGTTATTATCATTTTCCTGGTCTATTAGATGCATTAAAATTTTAAAACAATTTTTGCAAAAAATTTCAGTACATTTAAACTGACCCCTCCCCTTCTCCCGCCACCTAGTTTATCCTCATCCCTCCCCCCTCTCCTTCTTCCAGTTATAAATACAACTGCACAGCCCCTCCTTTTCGCTTGAGAGTGTTCCACTGGACTCCTCTCTCGACTACTTCGTTCGCTCTCGAGTCCCGGCCCTGATGATGATTACTTTGTAACCGAAATATGTATTGGCCTTTTATCTCAAACTGACTGGCTTCAGAGATTTTTCCTTTGCCTTATACAGTAATACTTCGTTATTTGGATCCTGGATAATTTGAAATAGCGTGTAATTCAAAGCTAAGAGCAGTCCCAGCCAACATCATCAGGATTTTGCATACTTTTTAGTTCGGATTATTCGAATTACATCTACAATGAAATTTGAAGTCATGATCTGGTCCGGTGACTCGAGAACATTTCATTTAATTCGAAACCTTTACCCATATTTTGTGTTTAACTGGAAAGTTCATGCGTGCACATGACAAAGGCATCTTACATTTCTTCCCAAACAGGTAACTTCTTTTTACTTATTTAATAGACAACGTGAAATAAAATCGTAGATGATACAAATAGAGGAATCATCTTATCCTTACATCACTAGACCTTT
This sequence comes from Tanypteryx hageni, assembly GCA_028673005.1. Classification (NCBI taxonomy): domain Eukaryota; kingdom Metazoa; phylum Arthropoda; class Insecta; order Odonata; family Petaluridae; genus Tanypteryx; species Tanypteryx hageni. Next base: position 134,330,687 of record CM054116.1, read on the forward strand.
TTTATTCTAGGTTCTCAAATTACTTCATGTATACTGCTTTATAGTAGATCTCTCTACCTCTTTCCCGTAAGTTTTTCGGAAAAAAACTTCAAATAAGAATAAACAAAGATGCTAGAAGCACGCTGGGACAGGAGAGATGACGTTTTGTATTTGCCCACTCGACAAAAAATACCAAAAATATAGGATTTTTACCTTAGTAATTTGAGCTCGATCTTCAATGTTATTCTCATTATCACTCTCTGAACTGACACTTTCTTCCGAATCACTTTCAAGTAAGATTTCCATCTACTTTTCATCACCATGTATTGCTTGCATTTTCCTATTGGTTGACGCCATGATAAGTTTGACTATTTTAATCTATTAGAAATTATGCAAAAGTAACAACAGAAAAATAACGAACAATAGCTGCCTCCATACAGCGTAAATGTTTCCCTCAATGCGGCAAGAGATTATTTTTTGTGCGATCCAAGCGCTTCCCATGTGCTGTGATCATGCTTTTGGTTATCGTAAATATCTTGGAATGGGCTTGTTTGTGCATTGATGTCAGATAAGTCTTTCTCTCTCTCTCTCATTATTAGAGTTGGGGACTGTTACTTGAGTCACCAATGACTTTTTCATTGCATTAACCTTGTGCTGGTGGAGCTGGTGACAGTGGTAATGCCATCAAACCAAGTATCGGTCGATAACAAGTACTTACTTGGTAGCCTGGTGGTAGTTTGTATTTATTAAAACAGTGACTATAGGTCTGTCGCATTAATAAGAACATGCGCGGACTGTGGAAGTTCCCTCTGTCATCTAGACTTCCCCCACCCCACTGCTAGCCCATCCTTCTCCTCCTTAGGTTGTCAGTTCTCACTGTTTAAAGTTGACTGCCTAGATAGCAATAGCCCATGTGGTAAGGAAGGGCAAGAGGGGAGGGTGCCAAGTGGAGTGAGGGATTAGGCCACACCCACAGTAGCTGTAGCGATAAGTACCCTTAGTTATTTATAATTATTGTATTATTCTAATATTATTGTGTTCTTAGATTATTATTACTTCGTTTTAATTACAAACTTTACGTCAATTTTCATAGTCAACCTTTATCATTTAAGTTTGCATCCTTAGCAGTGAATTTCCCAATAGTGCAGCCTCCTTAGCTCTAAGTGCTCCCTATTTAGTTTATTTTAGTTTATTAACGTATTTTACTTTATTCTTAGTCTACTTCCTTATTATATCTCTCATTGCCAAATTGAAATCGATACTTTCATATCGAAAGTAAATTCTTAAATAACTAAGCTTATTGAAGGCAAATTTATTATTATTTATTAATTTATTTACAACCTTCGCCGTATCTAGTATACTCCTGTTTACTACCTTTCGTGATATAAAAATATTTTTTTTTACTTGTTTCATTTCCTTCTTAATTTTGTAAACCGTCTTTACTATATACTGTATAATACCACGTTTGTTAATGTACATGTGCTTAACCATTACTAACGCCTACTTTTAGAAAAAGTTATTGTGATTAATCTTATTATATAATATCATCTTCTTCTCGTAGATGTAAATTTTAGTGTTAATTCAAAGCAAAGGTTTACTATCTGTGTAGTTTCAGCACTCTTCTTTCACTTCCTTTTAGCCTAGTTGACCTTGACTCATAGCGTGCACGTTGAAAAACCCTAAGTTGTTTGTCTCCCATAAAGTAAGATCCCTACTGCGTGGCTAGCCGAGCTTAGGACTCTTATCGCCGAATTCTTTCCCTTTGTTGTTTACTAAAAGTCAACGTTTATCTTGCCTCAGACCAAGTAACCTATTCCACTTTCGCACCATAGAACGACCCGACTTGCTTTTTTTTATATAAAGAGTAACTTTTTTTATATATAAAGAGTAACTTTCCAATCCTAGCACTTCTATTTCCTTTTTAGTCCTCAAGTACGCACATTAAGTAAATTCAGTTAACTTAGTTAGGTATGGCTTCCCATAGGTCTTCTGTTCCTCTTTTCAAAAGCTCTGTTGAATGTGAGCTGCTCCAAGCGCGCATCACAGAACTCGAGAGGATTGTGGCGGAGCTCCTTTCTAAGGTTAGGGAGTTGGATGCTGCTCCGAAGAGGGGTGAAGATGCGGGGACCTCCGAGTCGCCTTGCCGTACCAAGGTGGTACCTCAAGCTAGCTCGAGAGCGAAGGCTGGCTGGGTCGTCGAAGAGAGAGCCGTAGCCGACACTAACCCGGAAAGGGTGGCTTCATCTTCCGAGCCCGACGGGTGGAAGGTGGCTACCAAAGGTCGCAGGAGAGTAGGGCGGGGAGACGGGAAGGTGGAAGCTGACTCTATCCCCATCAAAAACAGATTTGAAGCTCTATCGGAGGATGGTACGATGAATTCTGTGGCCGCATCCGCTCCCCCCGATTCGAGGGATGCCGCACCTAGGGGAGGTCGTGTTAGGAGGGGGGGAATCTTAGTGATAGGTAGCTCGAACGTCCGGCGTTTAGTGGCACCGTTGAGGGAAAGGGAGATGAGCGGGTGTTCTCCTGGTGTATTCCAGGCGGAACTTTAAATACTTGACTATAGAAAATATTTAGTTAAGCAGTAAGTTACTACTAACTTCCTTAATTTGAAAATATATTTTGAGTAACAAACAGCACGTTCGGTGACATCATATTAAGCTTCTGAAGAAATGCAGGCGATAGAAAAAATGCGTGATAAAGTGGACACACGAAGAATCCATGGGTAAACAAGACGGTCCTTGTGACCCCAAGAGCTTTCGTAAACATCCGAGTTTCTTCGATCTAAGTTGGATACATGTTATTTACTTCATTAAAGTGAACAGAATATTCGGCAAAAAGTAAAGCCAGAAAATTTAATTCATTTGTTAAAGTGAACATTCGTTCAACAAAGGTTAGTTGAACAAGAGTTACCTGTACTGCACTGAGGAGCCATCCATAAATAACAGCACGCAATCTTGGCAGATTTTTGACCTCCCCTTCCCTCCATTGTCATATTTCATCACAAAAACTCAGACCTCCTCCATATATGATGTCACAAAGCTTTGACCCACCCCTGCCCAAAATATGAATTTTCAAAAAATATAATTGGTTTGAAATCACTTTTTATGTAGAAAAACACAACAAAATAACAATCCAGTAAACCCTCGATATTCGCGGGGGATATGTTCCTGGAAATTGCCACAAATATCAAAACTGCAAATTTTAAGACCAAAGCCTTATGAAAAAAGAGGGTTAGGTGTACCATTCTTACGGAAATCAAGGTGAACGTTCATGATCAATAAGAATTAACTTGTAATTGTGTAATAACCATATTTATTATAACAAAAATAAATAAAAACACTACGGATATGTTATATATGAAAGATAAATAAACAAAAAATGCAAATAATACATTTAACTCACTGACGATGTCGATATTGAGAAGATAATGACAGGGGTGGGTATACAGGAGGATGAATTAGAGAGATGTAGGATCCTCCTGAAGATCTTTCTGGGAAGGGGACTTACAGGAGTCTGCAGAGGAAGGTGGTGTAGTTGCAATGTTCTTAAAAAAACTCGCTATGGACGTTTGCTTCATCTTTTGTTGCAAATCCTTGTAGTTCTCCTTGTAAGGGGCTGTAAGAGCCTCCAACCCTCTTTTAAATTTTCGACTACGCTCCATCAAATAATCCATTTCAAAAACCTTGTCAGCCAGAGCCTTAAACATGTCCAAAATCTCCGCCAGTGCCTCAAGCGACAGCTGAGGTTTTTGAATCACATCACTCTCTTCTTCCTCGCTGCTCTCACTTGAGCATATGAGTTCTGCAAGATCCTCCTCGGTCAACTCTTCTTTATGGGAGTCGAGGAGTTCCTCCACCTAGCTTTCTTTGAGATCGTTGAAACCCCCTCCTCCCACATCATGTGCCAATCTCACAATCCTCCACAGCTTTTCTTCTACCGATAAGATGCCTTTCAGTTCTTTCACCGCGTCAGGCAACAGCTTCCTCCAGCACGCATTCCAAGTCGATGGTTAGATATCATCTAGAGATTCCTTTATAATTGTAATACAGTCAGCGATGTTATACTTTTTTCAACAATTGCTGACTGGCATAGAGGAATTGCTCTCCATCTGGTCAAAAATTCTCGCAAACGTGCGGTGGGTGTAATGCAAATTAAATGTTGCAATGAGACCTTGATCCATCAGTTGGAGAAGAGAGGTGGTATTAGGTGGTAGGAATACTACCTCCACATTTGGGTGGGCAAACTGCAGACTTTCAGAATGGCCTGGCACATTGTCTAAGATCAGAAGGACCTTGAATGCTAGATTTTGACCGCAAGGTACCTTTTCACTTCATATATGAAGCACTTATGAAACCATTCCAAAAACAGCTCAGCAAATACCCAGACCCTCCTGTCAGCGTGACAGAACCTTGTTTTTTCCTTTGAGGGCCCTGGGGTTCATAGATTTGTATATTGCCATCGGCTTCATCATGAATTCGCCTATTGCATTTCCAAAGACGAGAAGAGTTAGCCGATCCTTACTCGCCTTAAATCCCAACGCAGACCTCTCCTCCTTGGACAAGAAAGTGTGAGAGGGCATTCTCTTCCAGCCAGTCGTCGTCCTTATTTTCTGTGACAAGTTCAATTCCATTTTCAACCATTTTAATCGGTTAATGGATTACCAATTTTCAAAATTCATCGTTGATCATTTACTCAAAAAAATGATCAATTTGGTTTTCCAAAGAAACACTGTTACAAGGAAAAGAAGAAATTCAAACGTTCAGTACACATTTGCATGAGTATATAGACAAAATCATGAAGTACACCTCTGTGGCATAACTACTTAGAGGCAAGTATATGTGCCTGAAATGTAACATAGACTTGCAGAGTAACTACCCGCGAAAAATCGAAAACGCGAATTTGAAATAGGTACACAAAGACAACCCGCGAATATTAAATCTACGAATATCGAGGATTTACTGTATAACATTGCATTCTGAATTGCATAATACTTTCGTAAATATCTTTGAATGGGCTTGTTTGTGCAATCAGGTGTCTTTCCTTCTCTCACTCTCATTATGTTTTTCTCAAGAAATGCTGAACCAAGCACTAGCCCAGGCCCGAAGACCCTTCCTGTTTCCTTTCCGTATAGCTCTCAAGTGTTGACGCCTAAGAAAAAAATATTCATCTCAAGAGTGAGTGACATCACAAAGCAGATAAACAGTGCCTGCATCCCTTTCAAAACGTGTTCAGGGGACCTCAAAACGTATATTTCCATTGAAATCTCGAAGTCAATTTTTTTCATCAATACAATATTTTCCCCCATACTACGTTGGTAAATAAACAAAAACTCCTTCACCGTGAAAAGGAAGAGAATACACTCACGTTGCAGGTTGCTGGAAAACACTGTTGCAGGACCTAAGTCAAAAAGAGACATGCACATACAGAAACATGCAAAATCCACTCACACAGTAAACTCAAACCAAAAATTAAAACTAGACACCGATATTTCGGCAGCTAAGCTGTCATCTTCAGTAGTGTGGGATGTAGGAGGGAGAAGGGGGGTATATATACAAGTAGTGACCGTTGGGGAGGGGGGGGAAAAGTGAAAGGATGGTTAACTGAGTAACTGAAAAAGGGGGGAGTGGGGGATAGGACCTAAGTCGTTGTTCATAACCGTGTTTTTGTTTTTATGTATGTAGATGCTTTCGTATGCATCGAGTTTATTGTATTGGTCAATTGATTTGAGTTAGGATAGGTTTTCTGTGGTGATAGGATGGCGAGTGTCAAAAATATGAGTTGCAATGCTTGATTTGTTTATCCTGTTGTTTTTGTAATGTGCTATGTGTTCTTTAAACCGGGTTTCCAGTTTGCGTCTAGATTGTCCTATGTAAATTTTGTCACATGAACTCCAATTGACTTGGTAAATGCCTGATTTTTGGTGATTGGGAATTTTATCTTTTGGGTTTGTTAGTAGGTTGGATAGTTTATTATTAGAAATGAATATTCCTAAGGAAGCAACAGAAGAATATGTTCGTTTAACCTCCCTCTGCATGCAACAAAGCTTCTTTAAAATCAACAACACCTTCTATCAGCAAAAAGACGGTACCACTATGGGTAACTCCCTTTCTCCTTTCATAGCTGATCTCTTCATGACTAATTTTGAGAAATTTTGTAAATCTTCCTTCCCATATTTTCCAAAAACTTGACTCTGTTACGTAGATGACATTTTTGTAATCTTTGACACAGCAAAAGAAAGCATCCCTAATTTCATACAACGCCTCAACCAACAATTCGACACGATAAAATTTACACACGAAATAGAAAACAACCAATCTTTACCTTATTTAGATCTGCTCTTTACAAGAAAACATAACAAACTGCAATTCATCATTTACAGAAAACCTACACACACCATCACATATATTCATATGGCTCTCACCACCATATCTCACATAAATTGGCTCCCTTCCAGTCCATGATTCAGAGACTACTAAATACACCTCTATCGAAAACAGATTTTTACATAGAACTTACATTTATCAAAAATTGCGCATTACACAACAGACTCGACTTACAAATCATCGACAAAATGATTCAAAAACATAAACGCAATATTCAAATTAAATCATGCACCACACTCACGAACCCAAACACACAGAAAAAATACATAAAACTACCATATGCACTGAAACTAACAAATAATCTTCAACACATGTTTTCAAAATTTGATCTTCACCCGGTTTTTGTCAACGAAAATAAACTATCCAACCTACTAACAAACCCGAAAGATATAATTCCCAATCACCACAAAAGTTTGTTTATTTCGAAGTCATATTTTTGTGGTCCCTTGAACTTTGAAATAACGAGGTTTTACTGTATATGGAATTTGATTTCATCAAATTAATTTTTTTTAATATGCAACTACAAAATAGAATATATATATATATATATATATATATATATATATATATATATATATATATATATATATATATATATATATTCTCTCTCTGTAGCTGAAGAAGGAGTAGTTCCGAAAGCTTTACGTTTGTGATGTTTCTGTGTTTTTGTGTTATTTTACGTGTGTCGCTTCGACATCCCCGGGGCCTCGCCAACCTGAAGTCGTCTGATTGGTGAGTGCTCACTGGGTTTCCTCATCCCAACACCTTGTTGACATCCATATATATATATATATATATATATATATATATATATATATATATTCTATTTTGTAGTTGCATATTAATTGTATCATAAATGTTTAAAAATAAGTTGTTAAATAAATCAAGATAGGTTTTGCTTGCCTATATTATCTACTTCTTCAGATATGCATTTTGTTGCTAAATTTAATACATAGTAACCAGATGACTCTTAGATCTTTGTTTTTAACATCAAACTTATGATAATTTGTTTCGTATTTTCCTTTTGTTTTTTAAAAAGTCCTGATGGAGTCATTTTTTTATTTAGACAGCCACATCCGGTTCCTTGATACTCATTGACGAGTTAGGTCGCGGCACATCCACATATGATGGTTATGGCCTTGCATGGGCAATATCAGAGTACATAGCCAGAGAGATTGCTGCTTTCACCCTATTCGCCACTCATTTTCATGAGTTGACTACTTTGGCAGATGTGGTGAGTTTTATATTAACATGTTAACATAATGCAAAGTAAGAAGAACTACTGTCATTAATTTAATTTGAATATCATCTGATCACTGTGTGAATGAACTTAATATTTTATTTTCCTCTTTCTGTCACAAAATTACACGAAAGAATAATTAGACAAATTTTGATATGCTTTCATTCTATGAAAAATGTTTTCATATTTATTGTAATAATTAGGTAAAATTTGAAAATTACAATCTAGCCAAGGAAAATTGAATGTATTAATTCTGCAGTTGAAGTTTACAAAATAAATTTCTCTTGCAATATTTACTTGCACAGGTACCCTCTGTAGTGAACGAACATGTTACTGCTCAGGTGACTGAAGGCGAGGATGGCAAGGAAGGAACCCTTACGTTACTTTATGTTGTCAAACCTGGAATTTGTGACCAGAGCTTTGGAGTTCATGTTGCCAAGATTGCTGGATTGCCTAAGCACGTGATTGAGGTCAGTGCTCACATTCCTGATGTACTCAGGCGTCCAGGGCACAAGATGAATCCAATTATGCTTTGTAGAATGTGAGGAAAGATGCTGATGACTGTGCATACAAATAATTTATTCATTGACCGCTATATGCTTGGTGATACCCTGATCATTGATTTCTAGCAGTAACTCAGTTTAAACTGTTTGTCATATTAACCCTTTAAATGCTAAGTTTTTATTAAAAATGATAAAACTTTTAATATTAAGAAAAATTGGTCCAAATACATTTGATCCACAGTTCATATGTCAGTCCTCAACAGCAATACGGTTATGGTATTCTCGCTTGCTTGTATTTTCCAGTTTTATTATATGTTACTTGCACCTGAGTATATTTACACTATTTTCACCTTCATTATCACTATCGTTAGTAATATCATAGGAACTGTATATTAACTCATTATCTTCAGTTGATTCATAATTAGTAATCATGCTATTATATCTTGATCAGAAACATTTCGACTAAAAAGTTCTTTACTTTGACAGCGCCATTTCCTATTTAGATGTAATAATCTTTACCAAAATTTTATACAGGTTGGGTTACTTGTAAAAGGATGACGGAAGCCAACCAGCCTGTTTACTTCCATTTTCTAATGATTCCCACCCTGCCTTCTTTAGCATTTTCATTGTGGTATCTTTCCTTCCAAAATATCCTGGCATGAATCTCACTGCCTTTGACTAAATCTTCTCCAATTTTTAAGAGAAAGATCATTGTTAAGAGTAATTGGAAGCTTTATAATATGAAGTTATATAAATGAGTTAATACTCAAGTCTTCAAATGAAGGTGATGAATTAGAAGACTAAGCGGAACTAGTTGAAGACTGGGGGATTGTCCTTGAGCTCTTGATTGACAAAGTATAAGAACCTCTGTCTTTTAAGTCAGTTCATACTATGGGACAAGTCACAGTCTGGTCATTTTAGACAAAGTATAAATATCCTATTTTCAATGGGAATTCTATTGGAAATGTAAAACAACGTTCACACTTGTAGGGCATATCTCAGTCAGTCAGGACACCTTAGGTCACTCGAGGAGGCAACTTTTGTCTCAAGAGCCAACCACACCCTGCCTCTTCCATTGCTATTGGCAATCCTCAATGACAGCCGAAGTGAGCTTGAATCTATTGCCTGTTAGGGAGCATCCATGAATTACATCACACTGTAGGGGAGGAGAGAGTTGATAATTTTGTGTGCAGTTCGTGACAAGGGGGAAGAGGGTTTTTTGATAACATGACCTCTATGGTTTGATGAAAAAATATTTAAAACTTATTTGTTACTAAAATTTAATGCTGGAATATCTTTAACCCACTTTCCTATGGGAAGATAGATTTATGTAATTTCTATAGTAAAACATTTTGAAAATCCTTTTGAGAATGTGTAGTACAACAAAAGTACAAGAAATAATTTTTTCTAATGCACACTTTACATATTTTTCAAAAGAAATAGCTTGATTCATGTAACCTTAATGAATTTAAATAAAAGTGCTGCATTTTTGGCCGACAAGCCTCGTATAAGACACCGTATAAGGTTTTTCTGGAAGTATTTGGTTTATCAAGGCATTTAGAAAGAGCCATGTCTTGTGTCAATTCCAGCTATGATTAAGTCCATATTTGGGAACATTTACAGAAAACATTATGATGTGATAACAGTTAAATATAACATTTTAGATAAACTTCAAATTTTTGAAAAAATCACATGCCAATTATGCAATGAGAAAACTTATTTTGATTTACTATCTTCATAGCATCAACATCAGTGAAGAACAAATACTGGCATTAAATCGGGGGTTTAGCATATATTATTACTCTGAGACAATAGTCATCTGTTGCTCGACTATTTTGTATATACAGTAAAACCCCATATTTACGTTATCGGAATGTATGTTTTCCTGCTATTTACAACATTTTATTTGGGTCCTGTCAATTTTCCTATGATTCCAATGCAAATAAAACCCTGTATTTACACTATTTCATTGTAAGTTTTCCCACTATTCATGCCATTTTACGTTAGAATTTCCGATTTTTTTAAAGAATTTAGCGTGCAATTCCCAACAGTTTCTAACAATTTTCAGCTTAGCTTTGCAAAAAAATCGTAACTCTTTTGGACGAAGATTTCGAAAATGGCAGCAGAGTAGGAACAGCACCCCTAGAGACAGAAATATGAACTTTCTTTTCAAAACAGCACTCGCTTTAGCAGATGGTATGATGCTACTCAGGAACAGCATACTTAGAGATGGAAATACATATTAACTCTTTTGGGCGAAAACTTAAAAACCTCGTATGTAAATCACACTAGCAGAGCATTACCAGCGAACCTAGATACGGAAATACTATTTACGCTATTTACTCTTTGAACCAAGTATGAATGCTATTGAAAAAATGTTCAAGTTTGGCACTATTATGTTTTTACCATTTCTACTCAAATTCTGCCCCTTGGCTCCCACAGTTTGTAATTAAATTTAAGTTAATTTGTAATTTAAATTACCGTATTGTCCCGAATATAACACGATGTTTTTTTTCCAAAAATTGAAATTTTAAAAGTAGCCCCCGCTTTATATTCGAGTAATAGTAATTTTAAAAGATCGTAAAATCGTGTTTCAAAATATCGCTGTACGTTCCGCACATCTGTTAAGTGATACAAGATACTTGTTACATTGTAAACACATTAGGCATACATATTACAATGTACTTGAAAAGCATCTGAGGTGAAAATAGATCGAGTTCAGTCGGCGGCTGAACTCCTCATTAGTCATTGAATTGAAGCTATCAGTGCATCAGCATATTCTTTGTACCTACCTTAGCGAGTTGTTATGAATCCGTTATTTTAAAAATGGGTGACAAAAAGGATGTTCATCATGTTGAGAAAAAAGGTTCTTCCAAATCTCAGATTAACAGAGGAATCCGATGAAGTTATAACATGAATTTTAAAATAGTCGTAGCTCAAGAGGTGGAAAAAACGAACACTATTCAAGCTTCGAAAAAGTATGATGTTCCTGAAGTAAATATACCTATGATGTATACGTACAATTTTCCAGACAAATGTAATATGGACAATGTAATGGAAACCCAAGCATACTATACTAGCATTTTAATTCAGCATATATTTTAATATTGCTATTATTAAAAAGTGTGCTGGTTAAGTAAATGAATAAATGGATATACTCTTTATAAACTTAGGTCTTGTAACACTGATTTTATTGTTAGTCTTACTATAACAAATGAGTGAGTTTAAAAGTTAAATCAGTTTAGCTATTTTTCCTTTTCCTGCATTTTACACTTTTTTCCCAGGTCCCTAGAAAAGTGTAAATAAGGGGTTTTACTGTATTTTAAATTTCAATTGCCTTTTTTGTTACTTACAGAGAATGTGCCTTTAATTTTAGCATGTCAGGCATTTTTTTCTGGATTTTGGTAAATTAAGAAATGTCATATTTGATATGTTATTTATTGTTTTATATAGTTTGCCCAGACCAAGCAAGCAGAGTTGGAAGATATGGATGTTGTCGCAGCTGATAAAAATAGCACAGCTGCTGAATCAGAAGAGAGGAAGGTAATTTGTTTATTATCTAATGATTTGCAGCTATTACAGTGTTATCTCTTTGTAAAAATTATATGGATTTGTTATTCTTCTTTCACATGAAATATTTCAAATTAAGATACAAATTTTTTCAGGAAAAATTGCCCAAAAATTAGGATGAGTATTATACACGGAAACAAGTGCAAGCATTTTTTTCCAGCCAACTAATAATAGTAATTTCCCAACATGTTGTCTTTGATAAAGCATAGTTGTTATTATTGTTGCATCTCAATAGAAATTCTTTCTGAAGTTTTGTTTCAAAACGAAAATGAGTCATCTTTTACTTTTGGTTGCTATAAATGTGGTTTTTAGATGCAATAATGTAGAAGATAAATTCAATAGATTTTTTATTTATTACAGTAAAATCAGAAGATCTTAGAAATTTAGTGAAATTGTGTTCAATTTACTGTATTTATCCGAATATAAGACAAGGTATTTCTCCTATTTTTGCATCTGCAAAATGAAGGGTTGTCTTATATTCGCATCGTCAAAGAGGTAAACAGTTTGCAGTCGATGATTTTGAATAGTATGGATGGATCAGAAGATGATATTCAATGGAACTAGGGTGATGAAGGAAGTGATAGTGATTAGGAAAATGAGGACTGGATGTGGGATGGATTTCGTGTGATAACAGGTTTTGTTTATCTTTGTCATGTTTATCCTTGTAGTGTTTGTTTTATGGCATAGCTTAAATAATACAATATATTTCAAAATTGTTCCTCTGTACGTAATTGAAAATTCTGCGATTGGGTTGTGTGTTATATTCAGGTAACCTTTTTCATTGTACAACAACCAATTTTTGGGGGATTGTCTTATATTTGGATAAATACAGTATATTAAAATTTAGTAGTCATATTCACAAATGTCTGTAAATTCTCATTCTGTATCACTGTATTCGAATAGTTCATGATACACACTCCCAAAATGGGTCTTTCTCATTAGAGAATAAGGCAGAGTTTGGACAAAACTATGCAAGTGTCATCCTTATGTATATGAAAAGGCTGCAAAGAAGATTTGAATGACTACAGCCAAAGCAGCCAACTTCCAACGGTCTGTCAAATACTGTGGACGTTCAAAATCATCTTGTCTCTTCTCAACCCAGCAGTCAAACTGAATTTCATAGTGGTTATAGCATGAGGTACCACATTCAAGTCATCTTGGAAAGTCAGTTGAATGTTGTTTCTTATCTTATGAAAAAGGATTGAGACAAGGAGATACTATGTCTCCTATATTATTCAGACTATCACTAGAGGATGTATTCAAAACTATAGACTGGGAAGGAAAAGGTATAAAGATAGTGAGGAATACTGGGGCATCTGCAATTAGCAGATGGCATTATCCTGTTTGCAGGAAGCCCAAAAGAGACCACAAAAAGAGCTGGAAGGGGCAGGCAGAAAAGCTGGACTTGAAGCAAATTTTAATAAAACAAAGGTCATGTGCAACTCCTTCACAGATCCTAAGAAGATATATATCAGTGAGACAGAACTTGGGGAAGTCACAAGCTATGTTTATTTTGATTATCACTATGGGTCTATTACTTAATAGAAAAATTACTAAGAGAGTGAAAATGGGATGAAGTGTATTAGATCAAAATGCAAATACATATCTTAAATCTAACATCCCAGTCTACCTCAACAAGACTTTGTTTGACCAGTGTGTTCTGCCCAGTTTTACTTAACCCTTTCGATGCGACCCCAAATCCAGAATTTTTTACAGGTGACTGAATTGAATTCTCAGTGTTTTTCATTAGATTGTTACATTATTCATTATTTTCCAAGTATTTCTTAAAAGTAGCATGTTCAGGACAATTTATCCTCGATACTACAATAAAAATAAGTGCTTAGAAGCATATTACAAGCTTAACCCGTTAACGCCATCAGACGTACTATTACGTCCTGCGAAAACTGTCCAATCGGCCATCAGACATACTATTACGTCCTGCGTCAGCCATAATTTCTTTTATCTTTTGACACAAGACACTTCTTTAAATCTAAATAACCTTTATATATTTTGAAAGAGGAAGCTTTGTACTTCCTATCTATGCTTGTCCTGTATTTTTTTCCTGTTTTTTTTAAATATATAATCAACGTTGAATTTTGCGATGGAATTTTCAATTTTGCTATGATATGGCGGTGTTTTTCCGTTTAAAAATCTCTTTTTAATGCGGCAAGGAACCTTTCCTTGATGTTTGAAATGCAATGTAGCAATTGTGTATCTTTTTTCAAAGGAGAGCACGATTTTTCTCCTTTTTTTCCTGGTGGAGCCATTTGGCTTATGTCATGCGACAAAGGTCTTCGTCGGCATGTAAAAAAAAGAAAGGAAAACGTCTTATTAGAAATGTTTACGATGCAATTCATGAAGAATGGAATTGGGTTAAATCATTATGGTAAACATTCGCTTTCATGACCGCACAATTCTTTGTTCCTCGCTGCATAGGAGAGTGTCAATGCCAACCAATATCTGTTATTTCGTCCTCTTCGAGGTGGTTTGGATTACTAAGGTTTTTTGCATCCCCAAAGCAAGTTAGTTGAGAAGGAGCCTTTGTTCTTTTTGGAGAGGAATTGCGAGAAATTGTGTATATCTATTTATATGTATTTGTTTACATATAATATACGTTTAGTTTTGTGATAGAATTTTAGTTTTTACCACTGATCTATGGACTTTCGGTTTCTAAAGTTGACACATAAATACCTGAGGAAAGGGAACCCAACAAATTTAGTTCCTTTTCTTTGTCATCTGAAAGAAGATGTAGGGTTTGTTTTCCTCAAGCATTTAATTAAATCCCATTTTTGAGGTTGGAGGAATTTTTAAAAAAATTGCGATTTTGGTTCCTGAAAATTGGAAAATTTACAACTTTTTCGTTTTTATTGTATTTGTCTGAAATGTTTTTAGGATTTTAGTAGAACATGACATTTATAAACAATATGTTTTACACTTTCTTACATAAAGCATGCTCTTTGCAGGAGAGAAGAGAAATCACCCTGATCGCCAGCCAGTCAAACACATGCCCGTGCCTTCATATATCTTTCAGTATTGTGAAAACTGTTAATGTTGTTGACATGAAATCTTTTCAAGGAAAAATTTCAGCTTTTATAAACATTTCATTCGCTGGATGCACCTCTCTAAACCAAATAGGGAAAAGGTTTCTCGCAGGTCAACTTTTCCATGTCTTGACTAAAAATTTGAAGTAAATTTTCCATTTCATATATTGTTAAAAGTAATTTCATATAGCTTATAAAGTTCTGAGTTATACAGTAGTCATTCTTCATCATTACAGAAGTTATATGGTGAATATTGTCTTATTTTGTTCAGTAGAGGTGGAGATATGATGTTGTATGTACTGGAATGTACACATAATAAAACAAGATAGGAAAGTGTACAGTGTATCACATATAGGTGCATTTCGTGTGACGGAGTATTTGAAACTATACGATATAATTTGACCGAACACACACCATAAAACAGCAATACAGCATGACTCGATTATATCTTGTCTATTAAAAATTTCTCCTCCCCCCTTAGTAGGTGCATCAATCAACATATTACGTAATTTTAATGACTAAATGCTGCAAAACAATATATTAGAAATGATTCCAGGGAAATATTCAATTTATATTTAGTGATTTATTTTCTAATCAATTATAATCAACCAAACAACCTAAAATTATTTAAAACATACCTCACTTGAGTTCAGTAGTTGTAATATTTAAATCAATTCCCTTCTGCTTATAAATCTGTCATGTACGCGTAAGGAAATTAAATGTATTTTGTAATTATAGTAGATCTTATTTACTTCAGTAACCAATAAGATTATTTACATTGACAAAAATTAGGTAGCTATGCATGAATTTTTCTGTTCAAAGCGAATTACGACTTTCTTGTTCAATTTTCTTGATAACTGCTTTTCCTACGATAAAAATTTATAGGAAAAGAAATACTCTATGTTACTAGCTCTACAGATTTATTTTAAAATTATTTTAATTTGACCAAACATTTACGAAATAAAATGGAAAGTTCATTTTTTGTCACCAGTAAAGTGGTACCTCTGATTGACTTACATGATTTTTTTGTGATTTTCTTATTGTCTTTGACTGTGTCCTTAATATCAAATTTCATAAAAATCCGTTTGGTAGAAGCCGAGAATGAACAAGCGGACAGACGAACAAACCGACACTAATAGGCGCTTAGGCTGGAAGCAAAACACGGCTAAAAATTAGAAAAGTTTTTTAAAAATTTTAAGGCATTGCCTTTATCCAATTTACCATGAAATTTACTACGAGAAAATATAATAAGTTGAATGAGTCATCTATACTGATTTTTTTACTAGCATTTACTTTGCTTGCAATCAGTTTGATCACAGTCAGGGGAGACCTCACTTCGCCTCCTCACTCATCACTTCCAACTGCGAAAATTTCCCTTTGTTCTTTGTAACTTGCCATTCTCTCCCAGCCAATTTTCTACACTATCTTCCTCTTGCTCATTGTCAATGTATGTTAGTACATCAACTTCTGTGCGATCTTAAATATAATCATCACTATCGCTGTCTGAGGTAATACTATCCTCTGAGTCACTTTTCATTAACGCTTCCATCTCCATTTCCTGACTTGGTTCGCTTGACCTTTTCCTACTCATTAATGCCATGATTATTTAATTCCTAAAAATTTACACTGCAAAACACAAAATTGCCTCTGCACAATGCGGAAGTTTCCTTCAGACTAACTTCTTTATAGCAACACAAGATTATTTCTCCTGCAACCCTAGCATAAGAACCTATGTGCTCACTCCGAAATCATTTTCACTCAAGAAATAGCAGCAGACATCGAAGTGGCTTATTTGTAAACAGACCTAGGGCATGTGCAGATGTTTCTATCTCTCTCACACTACTATATTGCTCTCAAGAAATGCTAAAGTAAGCACAAGAACCTAAGAGCCGAACAGTAGTTCAGCTCTCCTCATCTTATAGCTCTCAATCCCTGACGCATAAGAAAAATCCAACGGATAGAGAAATCTGTGAGCAGATAAGCAGAGTCAAAAATCTCCTTTCAGTTTGCAGTAGCATTCGCGCTGAGATACAGTTCGTCTCAGCATTGGATAGGGGTTTTTTAGAAAATGCAATTCCCATAGCTACGTGAAAAATCAGTCACAAAATTTAATGCATATTAAATGCTATAAGAAAGGCAATAAAAATTGCAAAATGATAATAAATAGATAGGCAAAAGGTTCCTCTTTTGAAATATATCAAGGTTATTTAGATTTTAGAAAATTTATCATGTCAAAAAAATAAAAAAGGTGAACGATGACTGCAACATACTGAGTACATCAGTTGACGGCATATGAAGTTTGCCCCCCCCCCCCCTCACCCCGTACATCGCTCGACGTTGAGGGGTTAAGGAAATGCTAAACCCGCAGGCTGCATTCCATATTATGAACATATTCTGTACCCCAACTGCATAGAGTAGCAGATATTTTGGAAGTGCTGATTTAATAAATTTCTAAGATTATGCAAAAATATTTTATAAGAAATACATTTGAGTGCATTTACTTTGTGGGTTACATGAGGTTCGCGAACCGTGTCTTTGAGTCCCCTGAGCTTTATCATTGACTCCCATCATTTGTGTTTGTATATGCAATCTCACTTTGGTAACTGATGATGGTGTTCTATGCCGAAACCAGGAAGCATTACTATTATAATAAAATCTTGTGGTTCCAAAATAGTGAAGTATTGTTATTTTCATGACATCATGAGCATGGGTTACCACAAAGTTACAGCTTTTTAGGTGTACTATATATTTAATGATTTCATTTATTTTTTTCAGGACGGTGAAGTTATTATTGAAAAATTTGTCAATGAAGTACTGGAACTTGAGAAAAAGAATTTAAGTGACAAAGAGCTTGCTATGGAAGTGTCCAGGTTAAAGAATGAAATAAAATCCAAAGAAAATCCATACATTCAAGCCATTATAAACTCTATTGGGGCATAGTTTCCCAGCTTTTATATGTATGAATAAAATACACAAAAAAATTTAAGTGATGTATTTCTGTCTCGTAATTTTTATTTTTACCATAAACCTACTTGAATCCAAGGAATCGACTAATTTTGCATAATCTTTGTAATTGCTATAGCTATTAAAGCAATCTTCCAATGTGATAATTTTATTGATCATGTGACATTCTGCAGATTCTTTCCCCATTAAAAACTTCTTACTCTTGTGAATTAGTACTATTTTTGTTTTTTTTTTTTCGGATTCCTGATAAAGGAAAAAATATAGATATTTAACAACTTGATAAATGGATGAATTGGTGGTGAGCCTCAAGACTGACCAGAGAAACTGCCTCCTCCTCATACCTTGGATCTTCATTTGGCATTTACTCTGCCAATGATGGCCACTTTGACTTAGCGAATTTTTTAGGTTGGCTGGGAACCACTCTCTCGTAATAACATGGCGTCTTATGGGAAAATGGGACTTGCACTTCACGAATTTGCATTTCGCGTCAGTTTTCTGGAATCATTTATCTGCAAAGTTCAAAAAGGTGGTGCACTTATAAACCTAAGTATTGTGGTGAATTTTGTTATGTATTTTCATGCAGGAACATACAAAAATAATTTGTATATTTTTGTATAGAAAAATTTCCATTATCTCTCATATTGATAGCCAGTCATATAATCTATGCAGATGGCTCTTGTTATACACAGAGGTTGTGTTCCTGAAAATTGCCTTGTATATCAAATCTGCACAAAACGGGAAACTTATAACATGCAATAATAGGGGGTTGTGTTATTGAATGTGCAAGATTTCAACCTTTCAGGATTAAATCAATCATTAATACACTTACTTTTCATATATATTAACTCGAGGTTTATCAGAGTAGTCATTTTGACCGCTTTTTCTTTTCTGCTGGCCGCCATTTTCTTATCATCAATCACACATGCCTGAATTTTTGTGACTTTTATTAATTAATTCTATCAATCTGCAAAAGTGAATATAGGGAACGTTAGATAAAGATCAATGGTACTAAGTAACTACACGCATTATTTTCTATATATAATTAGCTGAAGTATGGGTGGTAGATGATCTGGGTGCTTAGCTGCATGCACTTACAGCATATTGTGAAGAGAGTGGTAGAACTGCTCGGATAGGGAAAATACCGGTAAGAGCCGGATTTTCAATTGTTTGTTCCTGGCCACCTGTGGTAGGGATGTTAATGAGAAGAGTGAGAATTGATGTACATATACTATCACAGTCTACTACATTGTAGCTAAACAGCTTGTTGGAATTTCCAAGTTTTGACTCTGCCATTATTCGTTGGGCATTTCAATTTTTGTTCTTTTTATAATGCGGAATTCCTACATGTTCGACTAGTTGGAGGGAAATGAGAAGTGAAGATGCAGTGTTTATGCATTCGTATCATGAAATCTCAAAATTTTATTGGTATTGAGTCTTTTCTAAAAATAAAGTTCAATATTTCTGCACATTTTGTTTGCTTGATGCATCTATAAATAAATAGGGAAAAAGTTTCCCAAAGACCGACTGAAGTCTCCAGAAAAAAATTGGAGGAAAGGGTAATGTTAATAAATTTCAAGGGCACTTCACTAACTTAAATTATTACTAGTAAAAGGGCTTGCATTCTGCAAGCATTTCAAATCAATTTGTTTATTTTAGATTATGAAATCTCATGCACAGTGATTCTGATGAGCTCTTGTGTCATACAAGGATGAATTGAAGCACTTCGTAAAACACTTGTGAAAACACACCAACCATATTCAGTGCAACCACACTGAAAAATTTCCCAAAAGAACATCTGTCACGTGATTGAATAGTATTTATACGATCTAGATCAGGGGTTATCAAACTTTTTTCTTGCAGTCCAGTAAAATGAGAAAATATATTGCGGCCAACAAAAATTTAAATTCATAAATTGCTACATATAAATTAATAATTTGTGAATCTGCGATACAAAATAGTATAAATCAATTAAATTTTTTGTACATAGTGTTCAAAAAGTAATATTTCATACAAAGAATGTATGTGTTCTGCTAGTAAATCAGAAATGCATAACTGAATTTACATCTTAAAAATGAATCTTCATGTCATTGAATATGTACAGTACACTTGCCAGAAAATGGAATCATCCAAGAAGTGCGTGCAATTTAATATCAGAAAAATGAAATAATTAGTTCCTTTTCCAATGAGACTTGGCACTGATTTTATTTGGAACTCATTAGATATTAATAAAAAACAGTATTTTGCTAATTACCACACTATTTATGCCAATAAGTTGTTAACTGGTGCCAGTGCCCACCATGACAGGAAAGCGGCGAGAAATGGAACTACAACGTCATATCTACATAATATGGTAATTTCAAAGTAAGGAGCAATATGTTGTACAGTCACGAGCATAGATAATCTAAGTCTGACTTTGCGATGGTGGCTGTTGACTCGACGATTCCGTAGGAGTTGAATGTAAACATACAGTATTCCAGTTGGAGGGTGTGAGGGTCAGGTCATGGTATACTAGGAGGGAGGAAAGGGTGCTGAGGGAGGTAAGATGGGTGAAGGAGAGAAGGTGGCTGAGGAAGGTCAAGTAATGTTATCCACGTGTCCTGTGGTTTGAAACAACAAGCTTTCAGGACAACACCACGATGGCCTACAGTTCAGAGATTACCCAAGGTCTCATTCTGGGAAGCTGGGCGTCCCATATCTGACATCTCTAATGTCATTGGAATGGAAGAACATGTTGTAAGATACTAAATCTGTCGATTTCAAGAGGAGGGAGAGGAAGGCTTGAAAACTCGCTGAAAACCTGGACGGCCTAAAAAGATAACTGAAGTGGAAGATGAAATTTTTGAGGCAACTAAGAAGGAACCAGCTGAAAAAATTGACCAATGATTTCAGTCTTCGACTGGCCATCAAAATCTCCAGATCTCAATCCCATCGAGAATGTATGTGCTCTGGGACTGACTGAGAACCTCGACAGAAAAGAACAGCAGAGGCTCTTTCCAAACATGTTCAGGAAGTTTGTGACAGCATTAGGAGGGGGCCTGGCATTTTTCAGTCCACTGTGAATTCAATGAATGGAAGAGTGAATACTATTCTTGAGGGTTGGTGGACAGCATATTATAAGACTGCTTTTTATTCAACAAGAATGAAGAAGAAAGGTGTTTATTTATTTAATGCAAATAACACATTAAAGCAAGTTATTTGGGCTTTTTAAATTTATTTATTACTTTATTAACTAAGAAGATTTTTTAATTTGTTAGCTAATTTCATCAAACCATCTAAAGAATTTTTTTGTAAGATTTGGAGGGACGAGTTATTTTTGCTTTAATCACAACCACTGGAAGAAGAGTTTCTAGCCAAAAATTAGAAAGGTGGAACTCAGTATCTCACATGCGTATTATACATAACCAAAATAAGATATTCTATTTATCAAGAATGCGATGAAAGCATAGTTTAAACACGTAATTTTAATCCAAGAAAATACCGCAACTATGAGAGAGTCATCTACTTAAACATTTTCATTTCTTTCCCTCCCTCTCCCCCCCCCCCCCCTATTGCGTCTTTGAATTTATCCAGGTAAACACATGAGAGACATGTTCGTTCCACTCTTAGCTTAATATGTTCTCCCTACTTTCGGCCATTCTACTGTAAGACGTCGCATAGGATAGGGACGTTCGTCACCCACCTTACCTCCCTCAGCAACCTTCCCTCCCTCCTAGTATACCATGACCTGACCCTCATACCTCTTCCCACCCTCCAAATGGACTACGAGTCAACAGTCACCACCGCAAAGTCGGACTTAGATTATCTATGCTCGCGACTGTACTACGTAGTCATACTACATACAGTAGATCATCGATTATTCGGCAATCGATTATCCGACTTCCAACATTATCTGGCGGTCTTGGCCGATCCGGCGAAAGTTGCGAGTAAACGTCGATCTATACCTCACCGTAACGTGTCCGTACGGTGCCCGTTTCGTATCAGTGCCGTCCGTGCTCTGTCCGACACGGTATATACACGTCGGCCGTGTCGTATCCGCATAATGTCCGTATTTTTTTTAGCACTACACTCGTCTGTATATTAGTTTCTTTTGCGCTCTAATGAAAAAAGTCTGCGTTTTCAACAAGAGAACTTGCAATGAATGTTTTGCTTTTGGACGAAGACGATGAAAGTAGCAACTTATCGATGATGAACGAAAATTCTATGAATACTTCAGAATGTTCCAGTATTCATTCAGCGTTCTATTAAACAAACCCCTATGATCGACGAAAGCAGGACACCAGAAATCAATTACACCGATAGAACAATTATCAGTTTGTCAGAGGTACCTATGTAAATAAAAAAATTGTATCTGTTTATAACATTCATTTATTTCTTAAATTATATGATTACACAAATGAGTAGATTCATTGACTGTCTTGGTTAGCTAATTGTTCATAATATTCAACGTGTTCATGGAAATTGTATTATCATACTGGTATGCAGTTGAACCAAATGATTGTTGCTGCGTTCCTTGAGTTGTAGTTGAAAGTGCATTAATTAAAATTATGCATGAATTGCGGTGTGAGTGGCTGTATATTGGAGGGCGGTGATGTATGTCCAGTATTTGGTGAGGGAGATGGTATAGGAGTGAAGGAGTGAGGTGGATTGAATGACGATGATTATTCTAAGATTGATATTTGTTTTTGATGTTCTAAAATCATTTCCATTTCATATTGTTGAACAATAGAAAAAATTTTAGTTTTTGCGACATTTAAATAATAAGGAGAGAATGTTTTTAGAGTTGGAGCGATGCCGGCCAAGAAGGCGTCGACGGCATGTCCTTGTGGCCCTGTTTGGACTCGGGTACTGTTCTTTTCTAGGACATATTTCATTATAGTGGAGGCTTCTGTTTGCGGCTGTTGACGTTTCTGTCTTGGTTTCCCTGCAGTCTTTGTCGGCAACGATCGTTTTCGTGCTTGCTGCCTTTCACTCCGATCCTCATTGGCCTCATTTCTTGCCTCGACAATTTCTGTATTTGCGTCAACACTTCCAGTCTCTTGCAAAGTCGAAGTCTCTTCATCCTCTATTTTAAGGTTATCTTCCAGAGTAACGTTCGATATGGATCCCCTTTCTTGTAAATGAATGTCAAGAAAAGTTAAGACATCTGCATATTTGTATATTTTCACTTTACTTGTGGCTTGTCCAGATTTTGTGGTAATTCTTCTCCGTGATTTCCGGTAATTGTCCCGAATGTTGCTCCATCTTGTTTTACAAAGATAACCTAAAAGAAAACATTCATTATAAATGTTTACTTAGAAAACACTCTATCTGTTTAATGTACTAAAACGGTATTTATTTTCTATTTCAGATTATAGGCAACGAAAACAATTTCGTTCAGTTACCAGGTTACCACCTTGGTTGTGCCCCAGTGTATCAAATCGTATCAGTACCATGTAAAATAATGGTTGAAAATTGATGCCTGAGGTAATGCCTAAATCAAATGAAAATTGGAAAAAGATTGCTACGGAATTTTACAATCTTTGGAATTTCCCCAACTGTATTGGGGCATTGGATGGGAAACAAGCCCCTCCAAACAGTGGTTCGCTACTCTATAACTACAAGAAAACATTCTCGTTGGTGTTATTAGCTCTAGTTGATACGCACTATAACTTGATTGCTGTAGATGTTACGGTAAAACCAGCGACGGAGGTATTCTGACAAATTCTAACCTGGATAAAGCACGTGAAAGCAGGACATTATGTACCGCAAGATGGATTACTCCCTGGTACGAAGAATTATGCCCCACATGTTTTGTGGGGGATAAGGCATTCCCGCTCATTGTACCTCTTGATACCATATCCCGGTAAACAATTAGATGATGACCCTTAAAGGATTTACAACTATTGTTTGACTCGTGCAAGGAGGGTGGTGGAAAACGTTTTTGTAATTTTGTTTTAAAAAATTTCGAATTTATAACAGAAGGATACGATCAAACCTAGAAAACGTTGATTTCATTATACTAGCGACATATGATTTGCATAATTATATTTAAAAAATACGACAGTACTAACATCTTCAATAATTCTACTGGTGATGTCACATCAACTCCATTATTTTTGGAAAATATACCAATGCAAGGAGGGAACGCGATACAACAAGCATTCTGTGAGAAACATTCAAAGGATTTTTCAACTCGGGGTCAGGGTCTGTCTCATCGCAAGACGGTAAAATATAGACACGCATACCTATTTGTAATATATTTTACATAACTGTGAAAAATAAATTGTTTGTTGTTCACCTGGTTTTTTCATTTCTTCGCCTATTTGTTTCCAAATTTTCTCCTTTAAGTTGGTATCAAGGTACTTAGGGTGCGATACATCATATAGCTCTTCATTTGATCGAACCATTTCTATAAGTTTCTCGTCATTCATGTTGAAACTAGGAAAATAAGTAACTGTAAAACAGCAAATAGACAAATCACTAGCAATAACACCAGCAATTCAATAGTCAACGCAGCCCACTATTGTGAAGGCACTGTGCCGGATGTCACACACACATCACCGGTCCGACGGGAACAGTGCTGCCAGTGTCCGTGTCGCCACAGTGAAAACTTGAAAAATATCGTTGCCAACGATATCGGAAAGTACGGCGCGGGCAGTGTCTGTCACCGGACGCCACTGCGACGGATACTTGTAAATATATTGGACATTATGAAAATCACTGTGCGGTCACGGACGGCACTGATACGGAACGGACACAGTACGGTGAGGTGTAAATCGACCTTAAGTCAATCGAACAAAAAGGCGATCCTATCGATATCCTTCATACTTTGTCTTATTGAAAGAAATTGAAATATATTGCATTTCAGGCAAATGTGATATTTTCGGTTATCGTATCATCGGAAATCGAGTTACATTCGTTTGTCCGACAGTTAGGCGCTTGCAGTACTCGGAGGTGTATCGTTGTGGTTATTTCAGCTCGGGAGAAGAGGCTATCGCTCGGAGAAAAGAACAGGTGGTTTTTAAGAAGCGGCTGACTAAATTGGTGAAGCTAATTCTTTCGTGCTTCGTTGCATCACAACTCTTTGGATAAAAATACATTTTCTATCATTTATCGGATCATATCCGTTGTGTGGAGGGACGTTCAAACGTGTACCCGTGGACGAATAATTGGATTACCTACTATTAAAAAAAAACTGAATGAAGTCTGGTAAGTTTCCAATTATCTTATGGTTTTTCAGTGTATTTCAGTGCTGTAGTACAAATGATTTCAGTTAAGAATAAATTTTAAATACCTTTACCGGCAGATGATATTTTAAAGCCAATTTAAAATTTATATCTACTATTTTTCTTTATCTTCTTCATTTTATATTTTCAATAAAAATTTAAATTTTCTGTTATTTTTTGTAAGGGCGGTCAAATTAAAAACAATGAGGGACACCGATTCCGATAACTCGACTAGTAACAGAAGTATTGTAAAAAGTGCCACGTGAAACAACATGATGGAGGGGTTAATCATAAAAATGAACTGAGGATTGTGAGATGTAATAATTCTATCATAAAATTCTTCGGATCTCAACAAGATATAGCAAATTCCGTACATTGTAACAAAGTTAGGCAGCGGAATTGAATAATGTATACCACAATGTTGTCCATGGTCTTTCTTATAGAACTTTAGATTTTAGCTCTAAAACTGCAGCTGTTACATTTCCAGATTCAAAAACTGCTGCAGATATGCATCTTGGCAGAACTAAAGCATCAAGTCTTGTGTGTTCCGTTCTGGCTCCTCTTTCCATCGAACCATTGGTAAAAACTCATGGCAATGTTAAAATGTTTCCGTTGGTAATTAGAAATCATACTCTGACAGAAGGATTGAAACAGTTTTTACTAAACTATTTTGAAGATCCAAAAGAAGAATCGACTGATATTTTTACCAGTATTAAAAATAAACTTCAGGAAAACAAATTGAAACTGTCAAATATCTCATCTTATTCGGCCGATAACGCAAACGTCAATTTTGGAAAGTTTAATTTGGTCTTCACATATCTAAGAAATGGAAATCAGAATATATTAGAAGCAAGATGTTCACAATTGTGCGAAATATGCGATCGGGAAATTGAGTTTTGATGTAGAAGGACTAGTCACAAAAATTTACAACTACTTTGGTAGCCATTAAAAAAGGACGAAAGAACTGAAAGAAATATTTGAATTTGTTGACTTGGAATATTTAAGGATGTTATGCCATGTACCAACACGATGGCTCACTTTATACCCGATAATTGAAAACTTCTCAAATGTTTTCCGGCAATAAGGAGCTACTTTGTGTCGGCAGGTGAAGAATGCCCCCTTCAAATTTCCATTTATTTTTTTACAATGACGTCCTTAAATTATTTCATGAAACCGTCCTCAAACTAGAAAAGTCCGATATGACATATTTAGTTCTTTGAAACATAAATTAAATCAACGAATTTTGGATACATTTTCTGGAATAAAAATTTAATCTCCCGCCCGCGGACACCATGACGCGCACAAAGGTACGCTGTGGCACCCGCCGAAGTTTGTTCACGTGTCCACAGAATCTAGTAAGTACTAATCCAAAAATTAGTAATATTATAATACAAAATGTATATACATATAATGTACCTATGCACGTACATATGTATTTATGACAAAACAAGTATCGCAGCTTATTTAAGTAATGTCATAAATTAATCTCATAATTTAAATTTGATTTATTGTTACATGGAAATTTTGATATCTTCCATACTATGTATTTTTAAGTTTAATAAAAAATGGTTTTGAAGAGTAAAATTAATGTTCCTACTAACAACATTTAAAATAGATCATAAATATACACACAGCTACGAGCTGAGCAATAAGTGTTGAGCGTTGGGGGGAAGGGGTAAAAATATTGGCGGCCGCCACTTTCGCTTTTAGTCAAAGGCGCTTTTGCCAACATAATGGTTGAGAACCCCTGCTCTGAACTATATGAAAACTAGATTTGATTTCAGTGAAGATAATTACCTTTACCACTTGCAACCACTAAAAACTCCAGCTAGAACTCGATATAGATATAATGTATGAAGAGTTTACAGAAATGAAACCTCTTTTACATAAAGTTCCAAACGAGATATCATCATCTCTACTTGATATGGAATGGGCTATTAAAATCTTGCGAGAAAAATGCTAATTTTGTTAAACTGATGCAATTTGTTATGTCAATACCAGGTTCAAATGCAAATATGGAAAGAATATTTTCTTTATGTCGTAACACATGGACTAGGAACCGACTGTACATAAGCTCAGTAAAAGCAGAGCTGCAAGTGAAATGTAACTTTGATTTTTCATGTAAGGACTTATAATTATGCTCTTACTAAATGAGGTTCTTCTGAAATGCGCCAAATTTAACAAGAAATATAGTTTTCGTCAGAGTAAGAAATAAAAATACCTTATTATTGCGCATATTATGTTCTTAGTTTGGTCTGCAACTGTAATTTATAAAGAATAATTCTGTAGTTTTTTATACAGTATGTAGGTATATATGTTGTTATTTTTATTGTAAAAAGTTCTTTAAATATAATTTCAAAGAATAATTTTTACATGTTATTTTTCAAAACTAATATGTCCTATCAAATTCTTAACTGTCCCGTTTTTTTTTGAAGGGCCTGTCCCGGAAAATGGTCAAACACATGTGATCACCCTAACCCAAAGCCTTAACAGGGATAATTAAATATTGAATTCTATCTCCACTGACATGTGTTGCTATCACCTATTCAATTAATTTACTTTTGTAATTTATAATTTACCTACATTCTCAGGTCGCCGTAATAAACACCTATATGAAACGGTTGTACACCATTTTGACACGTCACATGCCTATTTTTTTAAATTTTGTGTGATGCAGTTCTTTTTTCTTCCTACCATAATCGAGTACTACTTATTTAAATATATTTTCCTGAAAGTTTGAACCGTGCTGCTATTCTTGTTTGTTCATATCGATATTGTATATGGCATGGATTGTATTGTATTTAACTTCCCACATTTACGTTTGATTTGTGGCAAAAATATGGCGATAGTAAAAGAATAGTAAGTAGGTATTCGATTATGAGATTCTATCGACGTATTTATTGCAGTGTATATCCGGCCTGATCCGGCCAGTATCATCAACTTTGGCGGAATAGATCTGAAGTTACTGGAGATAAATAATTTCACGTTTGTTTGAACTTCATCAGTTTTGGAAAAAATAAATAGATATCAATCCATACAGGAAGGAATTTTAATTAGAAATGTGTAAGTATAATATTATAAATTTCACTACATTTTATATATTAGAGTTTAAAATAGAATTATCTTCAAATCGAAAAGGAATTACTTCCATTGGCAATTTTAATTCCCGCATCCTTATTTTTTTAATTCATAATATAAAATTATCTAATTTCCTAAAAAAAGTAGTTAAAATATTTTGTAATGCAATTTCTGCATTTCTAATAATTTTTCAAAACTGTTCGTTTTAAAAATGGTACTTGATATGAAATAGTAATAATATGCATTAAAAAATCGATTTGGCATAACATGTCTTATTAGCCTTATAGAGTAAATTATTTTTATTGTTGTTTCTAGGCTGTGACATTCCAATTTAATTTGAAAGACAACCAGAATTTTATAAATTTATTTGCCTAGTCTCTTGTGGCATGTGCCATTCCGTCAAATTTTTCATGTTCTCTTTTTATTGAAAATTTAATTTTGTACTCCTCCCCTTTGAGACTATTTTCCTCAATTTTATTCCATACCAAGTCGGTAATTAAAGCACAGGAACTTTTCTTCTTCACGTAAGATTGTATTATTTCCTCACAATCGAAGGTTTCCACATTTTCATCTCTTCATATATATTTTTAGGTAAGTCTTTCTTTGGCTCGTGTTTGGCCCGTTTTTACCAACATTTATTACTTGTTTTGCGTATCATTATGTAGCTTTTGATTTCGTCTGTTAACTATTACCTCAGTTTTGTGGTGTCTGCTATTTTTTTCCGATTATTTCTTTTAGTTTTAGAAAATCCTTTTCGTAAATATCAAAGTAATACTGGACGAGTTCGGTTCCTACCTTCTAACCAAGTACAAAACTATAGTTTTCGAAAACAAACTCGGTATTTCGAGATTTCTTCAGTATTTACTGCCATTTGGCTAGTATTAATGGTTTTTACACTATGTGCCTCGGGTTTTTTTCTCATGCTATAGTTTGAGGCTTGAGAAAAACTTGTGTGATCCAGTAGCCACATCAAAATCAATGCTGAGCCAAAGCTTATTTGAATTATGATTCTATTTTCACTTCTCAGGTTCTTTAGCTTACATTTTATGAAATTTTTGTTGCATCCGCCTGACCTGTTTTCATATGTTTTGATTCTTACACTCATTTTATACTCACTATGTCAGTAAATACAAATATTTAGTGTAATTCTTTTCCTTAGCGTCATTACCCGCTTTCCTACATGTTCCTTAGAACTGGTTCTTGTATTTACTTAAGGGGCCATCCTTAAATGATGTCACAGCATTTTCAGGATTTTTTATCCCCCCTCTGTCACAAAGTGTCACATAGAGCTTCACCCCCCTCCCCTGTGTCACAAAGTTGTCACACAGTCCCTTAAGAAAGGAAGATTTTTTGTATATAATTAGATTTAACAGACTTCAATTGTTAAAAATGAAAGATGAGAAAAAACAGTGTACTGTAGTGCACTTTCCATTTCTGTAAGTAATAATTATTATAAAGGTTTTCATTGGTATTGTTAAATTATTAATATAATATATTACGAATAAATATCTATTTCTAATATATATATGGCATACAGACATTCTATAGACAAAATTTTATAAATTATTGCACATTTTGTCACAAAATCCCAAAAATAAAATAATAAAATAAATAATCAGTTCTACAATCAAGTTTTCATGGAAAGTAAAACCTTTTCCTTTTTAATTTAGTCATATTGACTATCTAAAATTAATGATATGTCCAGACATCATTTGTACATGAAAGAAAATCAAAACATTCAAATAAAATTATCACTTTTTATAAGTACATATTATAGATAATGAAATACTCAAATGTAGTAGATGTTCCATAGTACGCAAATATAATACCAATTAACATAAAAATTACATATACATATTCTTTAAATAATTTCTGGCAACTAACAATATACAAAGTTTATGCTTTTCTATTTTTGTAACTTCAGTAACTATAGGATACATTCCTTAAAAACAATTACATTTAATAAAAATATAAGAAAAAAAATGGACATAAAGGAAATGAAAAATTTGAACAACTTAGAAATTATAATTCTTTCCATGGTGTTTGGAAAATCTCATCCATACTGTAAATATGCACATTATTTGAATGTCCATCATCTGTACCATATTTTATTCCATTCTTCATTAATCCATTCTGCATATTGAACATTGTTCTGGTTTGTTAGAATAGCCATCATTTCACGCTGTCGTCTAGCAGCAATATGAATTGGCCTAACTCATTCCTGAATTTGTGGCATGGTCTCTGTCTGCTTATGTATCTTATAGTGTTACTGTAACATGACATTTGAAGCAAAATACAGATTGCAGGAATTGCATATTCGATTTCTTAATTCCTTTTGAATAGATGAACAGTATAGATCATATGGCATAATTTTGAAATTTTTTGCTGATCTTGGTAATATTTCTTCCAAATCAATACTACTTGCAATGAAAACAGATGAATACTTCAAATTAAGACCTTGTTCATTTGTTGATAATGGAGCTTTTAAACCTGCATTTTTCTGTTTGATTGGAATCAGTGGAGGTAGGAATCGTTCCCTTAAAATACTAAAAATTAAGCTTCGAGGTGCTGAACAACAGTTTATGTCTCTGCACTTTACAATCTGTGTAAAATATTGGCTAGTTCTAAAATGTTTTGATGACCAAATAGCATCTTTTGTCAACAAATATTCAGGATTAATCTTGGAATTTTCTGGATTTATATATTTGGCTACAGTTGGATATCCATCAATTACCATCTGCCCCCATATTTCTGCCAATGTAAATATTCAAAGTTTTCTTTTTCAAGGTCAATCATTCCGGATCAATCATTTTGCCTTACTTAAAGATGCCGTCCTTCTCTCAACATGATTGAAAGAACCCCTGCCAGGTGCATTGGTTGCAATAAAAAGGGCATCCAAATTATACTGTAAAAAGTGATTGATTCTAACATCAATTACCTTCTGGTATAGTGGATTCTCATCAGTGCCACCATCCACAATAAAAATTACCACAGGTTTTACTTCGTTCTGAAACCTTGTGATACTTTCAAATTCTGGTAACTTCAAAAGTATTTCAAAGTCAAATAAATGCATGTGAAAATGCTGTTGAAGAAGAGTGCTTACCTGATCTGACAGCTACAAAGGTTGGGCCTGAATATCCTACCGCAGTTGGATTGCCATTTCCATTATTCTTTATTTCAATTCCAACATAAACTGGAGGTATCAACTTATGTCTGGCAGCTACAACCCAATCATGATCTGGTAAACTCACTCGATACTCAACATGCATGACCAATGGGGATTGCTCCTTTGCTGCTTAGCCAAGTGGCACTCTAGCCTTATCATCTTAGCTCAAGAAGCATACTTCATTTGGTCGAAGAATTGAAGCGATTTCTTCCAAATGATTAATAGTTGCTCTGCAAAATTGCCCATCAAAATGTTGGAAGTATCATTTTGAGCTCTCATGAGTAATACAGAGAATAAATAAAAATTATTGAATTCTTTGGTTCAAGAAAATTAAGGAAATAAAAAATAAAGCACAAGATCTTGGCAAAAAGTTTTACTTATTTGTGACATCACTTTGTTTTACATATACTCCTCCCCCCTTGTCACAAAAAGTCGCATATTCCCAGACCCCCTCCCTCCCCCTTAAGCATGACATCATTTAAGGATGGCCCCTAAGTTCTTTGTATTTCAATGTGTACCAGAGTGTACTGCCTCTGGCAATCATCACATCATATTTCGTTTATATAGACCGCTGTCATTGTGTTCTTTATTATATTTTACATTTTGATGCAGCTATCATGTGATCAACTCGAGTGTAGTTGTTTCCATCTAATTTTACTCATATGTATCCGAAATGAGTCCATTTCTCTTTTACGCTATTTCCAGCAAATCTCAAAGTCATGGAAGAGGGGATGTTTGAAAAGATGTTTGAGGAGAAAAGGAATATTGGCTTTATTTACCTTTTAACTGCTGTGATCGCATTTCCAAGTTAAATGTTTTCATACCCTCAGTGTTACTCAAGCATTATACTACAACAAAAAACATTTTAAAAAATGACTAACAAAGAAAAATATATCATTTTGTGTGACATAAAGTTAAATATATTGTAAAAATGTAATTTTATTAAATGTGGATTTTCTATTAAAAACTCGACATGTCCCCAATTCTTCCATTTCCTAAACTTAGCAAGCAGTTAAAGGATTAAAGGAAGGGGATGGTTATGAGATGATGAAGAGAAAGGCCTTGAATAGTGCAGATTAGGTTGGGTATGCTCAATGAGTAGTAGAACGCTGCAACAAACCTTCCTCTTCAAATCACGCGTTTTTCTTAATTATTTCATTTCTGGCTAATGTTATTCTTTATATATTCTTTCAGTTAATGCCGAGTTACTTTGCTTCAAATTTTAAGTTTGTAAGCTAGAATTCATGAATATCGAATTGAGGCAGTAATCTGTTTATGTTGCAGGAAATGTACTAATATTTAATGCAATTTTTAAATTATTTAGTTGGCATTGCATCACCTAATTGATTCACTGTAATGGATCTACCATTTCTTTAAACCACTGTGTTATTTTATTTTTAAAGCTAAATGTAAAATACCTCCTTTTGTATTTCACACCTTATCCTACATCCATATCTTTCAATTTACATGCCTTACTGCAGGATTCGCAAACAACTAAATTCAGGTCTTGTCTGTTATCTGCCACCCATTAATATATGCAGCGCCCTAATTGAATGTAGTGGTGAGATATGGAACTGAGTGTAGGTTAGCTGCAGGAAAAAAGATTAAGCGCACGGGGTATGACTGCAACTGGGTAAGTTAAAGTGTTTTCGGTTTCTTCCCACGTTCACTGTGCCACCCCCCTCGGGGGAGCAGGACAGTGAACGTGGGAAGAAACCAAAATGCTTTAACCCAACCCTGGGGGCGAGTTGGAGTATGTCGTAGCCCAAACAGTCGTATCCCGCGCTAGTTCCATATCCCGCCACCAGAAGGGCGCTGCATATATTAGCTTGGGTGGGTAGCAGATAACAGACAAGATCCCTAAATTCTAATCCCATGAAATCATGGCTATTCTTCATCCATTCTTTTGATTTCTAATTTTGCAGCATTTAGTTTAAGATGATATGCTTTTAAGTGCTTGGGGTTAAAAGTTTTTAAGTTATAGGTAACTCATGAATCGAACATTTTCAATCCACTGGCATCTATCTTAATGTTTAGACTTCATTGCATTGTAGTTAGATTTAAATATCCTTAAAACTATCATTAACAGAATGATACATGTACTTTTAGTAAATTATATTATTTGGCATTTTGAAAGACAAGTTTTTACTTCTTGTAAAGAATCCCTAAAAATAATTTTAAATATATATATATATTCATGATTTACTGTAACAGATTACTTCACAGGCAACATGTATGGTAGAAACCAAAGTGGGAGGAGTTTACACAACTAATGGAAAACCTTATATTACTAATTATTTATAGTAATAGTAGTACCATATTGTACTCATATGTAAGAATTTATCAAAAGTCATGATTTAAAATAGATATATCATATCATCAGATTTGTAGCATTGACTAACTTTTTGAAATATGTTATGAATGATTACTCCTGAACCGCTACAGTATCTGATCTTTCGTAATTGATTCCATTCAGCTGTCTCCAGTGGAATATCCTTCATCTTGTCATCCATTCTCACAGTTTTACTTTTCTCTGGAATGCAAATGTATCGCCAATGGTTAGCATCGTCCCAGCTGCACACAATATTTGGAGGCTACCTTGGATCTGTACTCTTCATTTTATTCCTGACCGTATCCTTTTTTTATTTTAGAGTACAACTACAATTACGAATTGTTTTATTTGGTAAATGAGATTTTGTGAAAATGTATGAGTGGTTTTTGAAGCACATCTTTTCACATTAATAGGTAATTTAATATTTATGATAATTTTTAGAAATTAGTTATTTTTATAATAACTTTCCATTTAATCCATTATACATACCTTACAATTTCTTTTTATAAAATTATTTGGACATGAGCTTTTAAGCTCTGTGCTCAGTGTGTAAGCTTTCTGTTTAAGGTATGTTTCCTTAATCCTGAATCAAATAGGCAGTGGGAAACATGGAGTCAACGCTCTTTGGGAAAAATTTTCAGACCAAACTTTTCCCTGAAGGCAAGTTGAATTTAAATTAGTGTTTCCCAAACTAGGTTCCATGGCACACTGGATTGCCACAGTTGACTTCTAGGGGGGCTGCAGACTGCTCCCATCATCTTTTCGTGATTTAGTCTTTCTCACCCTTGTTTGAAGGAATATTTTCCTTATACTTTCTATGGAGGTCACTAGGTGTCATACCGATGGCCACAGGTCATTTTATTCCTGTTTTGGTTCGTTAATTGTCCTTCATAAATGTCGGGTGAAAGATGTGCATTGTTGACCTCAGGCAGAAATCTATTCAGAAAACTTGTTTTATCATCACGCGACGTAGCAACAGTTTTTGATAAACTTAGCGATAAAGAAGAGAACTTTTGTCTATGCAATAAATAATAAACATTTTACTACATTTTGATAAATATTTCGTTTTTGTGACCTAAATAATATTTTTTAAATGTAAAAATGTGCAATTTAGAAGCAAAAATTAATCAATTGCAATTTTCATTATAGCATCCTATTACGTTCTTATTACAGAAAGAGAGCAAGTTCCTTTCTTTTTTCTATCATTTTCATTGATAATTCTAACATGATCAAAAAAATAAAAAAATTTGAGGAAAAAAGTTTTTGCGCCCGAGTCAGGCAAAGTTTGAGAGTAATTGCGCATTTAAAGGATTAATGGCTGCACCTACAAAAAATTTGGGATCCACTGATTTACATAATGGTGTGGTTTTTATTTTGTTGTGTGATAATGTCAAACAATTGTAAATACTGTAGTCAACTTGGTGTATAGGTTGACCTTGATTTTATGACATGAATTGGTAATCGCTGGAGAATTATCAAGCTCATATTATGACTAGAAACAAATTCAAGAATTAGCACCTAGGTGGACAATTTGAGAAATTAAATACTTGGCTTAGGTATCTCCAGTAGCCATAACAAGGTTGTGAAAAATTAGATGCACATTTCTGCTGTGATGCAGCCATTTTTATTGGTGATTAATCAAAGATAGATTCTAATTTGTTTTTTATAACTTACATTCAGTGACTCACCGCTGAAGATGGCTGCATTACAGCCAAAATGCACATCTGTTTTTTTATAACCTTGTTGTGGCTATTGGCAATACCTAAGACGTATTTAATTTTTCAAATTGACCACTTAGGTGCTTATTCTTGAATTTGTTTTTAATTGGATTCTAAAGCATTTTATTACAAAGTGTGATTTACCT
Organism: Tanypteryx hageni; assembly: GCA_028673005.1. Taxonomy (NCBI): domain Eukaryota; kingdom Metazoa; phylum Arthropoda; class Insecta; order Odonata; family Petaluridae; genus Tanypteryx; species Tanypteryx hageni. The sequence continues at coordinate 134,366,015 of CM054116.1, forward strand.
CTTTGTTTTGGGTCTTATAATGTAATAATCTAGGTTGCAAATTTTAACTTATTCATCTGCGTGGTTGGTCACTTGTATTTCCACTGGGAGCCATTTTATCTTACTGGATTGATAAACATCTATTATGGAATATATTCTCTTGCTCAGACTTTTAAATTTTCTACATTTTTTTACAGGAAAAGGTCTGTTTTAGTTGTGCCATGCTTGTGAAATGGGTGAAACCAGTTTTTAAAATTGTCAAAGGTTGAATGTAAACAGGCTCAAATGTTGCTTTTGAATATTTTTTGTTTTACTTCCAAAACGTTGAAAATTATTTTCTTTCATTTGTGTTACAATTTTAAATGACATAAATGAAAAGATTTGGTACAGCATAATATGAAATGACAACACTGTAATTTTCCACTATTGGCAGTGTTGTCATATCATATTATGTAATTATTCCACAAGATTATGCCTTCAGTAGTTGAGATAGTTTTGTACAACATTCACTTTTCATGAATGAAAATATGCCTAATCATTGAAAAATGTGAACCCAGTTATGAAAAAAATCTTTATGGGTCTAGTGACAAATCATGAAAATTCATTACATAGCAAATGTATAAGTGGTCTATTTACTTGGATGCTTAAGACATGAGATTGTAAAATTTTGTTTCTTCTTGAAACTTTACAACTTCATATTTGCTATTTATTTCTTATTTGCTTATTTTACCAGTCAAGTGCATGTGGCTGGATTAAATGGTGATTTGGTTTTTATCATGTCTAATATTTTTGTTATTTTGAGGTATTTCTTGGTAATATAAATGTTTAAAATAAGTTGTTTTTAGATTACATTTCATCAAAAGTTCACAAAAGGAACTACTGGTGCCACCATTTTGTGTAATATATGATTTTATGGAGTGTTCGTTTTATTGCTGTGCCCATTAGCAAACTTGCCATATGCCTGTTGTTATTTCAGGCTGAATATGCCTCTTCGCATTGGACTTGAGCTCTCAAGTGCTCTTTGCACCTTTTAAAGATGGGGGTGCCGGCAGTGTAGTGGTTAGGATGCTGGCTGTAGTGGTTAGGTTGCCTGTTATGAGGAGACCATACAAAGTTAGCATTCCTTCCTTCAGAAGGGACATTAAGCCATTGGCCCCCTTGGTAGGCTAATGCCAGCACTGGGTTTCCCTCCTCCCTTGTGAGTGTGTTCGGTGTGGAAGGAGCTATGGCTATAATAATCCAAGAGATTGAGTAGCCAAAAATATACACCTTTTAAAGATGCTGCTGGACACATCTCATGTCTTTGATTGTGATGCTCGAAACTGTTTGACAAACATTTTCCTTCAACTCTTATTCTGGGAGAGGGTTTCTTTCATACACTTTGTCTTTCATCAAACGAAACCAGCCATCCTTCACTAGGGGAAGAATCAATCTAAAACAACTGGCAGATGACATGTTTGCTAACAGACACAGCGCACTTAGTTGCTGAGATGTCACCCTCAGAGTAGCCCATCAGAGCCCACAATAAAATGAACACCCTGTAAATAACTTTCATGTATATATAAATGTTGATTAATGATCTTTTGTGTGATTCTGAGATTCTTAGCATGTTGTGAATGGAATGCAGTTAGCATAACATCAAAAAATCATATTTTAGTAACTTATCTATTTAAATTTTCAGTTGTCCTCTGTCTTGTAGTATCAGTTTTTGCTTCAGGGATGGTGCATCGAGTTAGCAGCACCACATGGTATGTTAATATTACTTATTAATTAGTTTGAATCTATTTTTTTTAACTTTTTAAATTTTGTCATATTCTGTCAGAACTAGGCTAAATAAATCCTTATTAAATCTTTGTTCATCAGCCTTATATCTACTTCTGTGACTTCTCAAACTAATGAAGCTCAAGATGGTAGTTTTACCAGTGCATTAGTTATCTATGTTAGTTTAAGGTGAAAAATATGGTAAACATCAATTTCATTCATTGGTGACTAAAAAATACCAATTTTAGTTATTGAAATTTAAGAAAAAATATATGTTGAATATTACGATTCCTGAATGTACTATACAAATTGAATGATGTGCAAGCATTGTCAACTTGAACCAAATCTAATTTTTTTCTCTGCAAGTTCTGAAAAAAATTGGGATTATTTATGAATTTCTTTGTAAATGTTAGTATGTATTAATAACGCTAAATTAATTTTAAGTTTTTAGTTTGTATGCCCACCGAAAGATTTGCAACCACTGATTTGGCCCGCCATGTAGAAAAGGTTGGACCTCACTGCTCTACAGAATCTCATATTCAGATCACCTCATGCTGTTTGAAACACAGCACTTCTTAAAACCAAGAAAAAATAGATTGCACACAATTTTTATTCATTGTTCTAGTAAAAACTTGGATGGTTTTTTTATTTTTCCTGCTTCAGTGAGTAGATATATCTGCAGTGTAGATGTCATTCCTACAGGTACCAAAATCGGTGTCAAGTTAAATATGAGATATCACCTTTTTTGTAAGATGTCATCGAAAACGGTGTAACACTATTGCTCCTCATTTCTTCAACAAAGCACCAGGCCATTTGTCCTGAGCATCATCTTCAATTCATTGTTCATCCAGCTTTTGTCATTTCATTTAAATGATTATTTATCTTTGAGCAGATTCTTCTGCTTGAGTATAACAAAAGGTGGCAATTTGGTTCCATCAGCCACTACTTACCTCATGCTACATTAGGCTATATTGTACACTGTTACATATTAAATTTCTGAGCTTAATTTTTAGACTGCAACAGGACATTCACCAAAGTTAATGCTGTCCACCTTGATATTAAAACATTGAACCATCAACCCTGTATAATTTGCTTGGTTATGTGTCAAGTGTAATGCTTGACTGTTGCGCCGCTCTTAAAGTGACGTTATAAAAGAGTGGGAGAATAGAGAACTATTTATGACTGACTTTAATGGTATTTTTAACAAACTTCACGATAGGTAGAAGATTGAAATTTGGTTGGAATGTTTAGTTCTTATAATAAAAGCCACTTACGAAAAAAAATCCCCAAAAAAGACCCAGGTTCGACTCCAGAAGATAATTTCGATTTCCCATTACATAACACATAAAAATCAATTTTGTGACATGCAAGCTTTTATTCTTTTGCTCATAAAAGTTACAAAAATTGACCCTCGACCTTCAAACTGGGACTGTTTTAAAGGATAATGAACTAAGTGTCTTATCTTTATCATCAATTGTCTTTTTCAGTCCGCAAATGCTTAAATTTAACGTTTAAATGACTCATTTTGGCAAAATATAGTGATTTCACGAGGATTTGCCTTGACAACCCTGCCATTGTCGAAATTGAGACCACATTATTGTTTCAATTCTCACATAAGTAATATATTATATGTATATATATTCCTTCACGTCTTATTGATGGGCTTTTATACTAGTATGAAATAATTCTCTTATTTAAGATGACGCCTGGTTTTTCAAATGTTAAAAGAAAAACTTTGTCTTATATTCTACTAAATATGATATATTTATTGGTAATGAGTTGTTTCCGTATGTATCTCATCACAAAACTGTTCGACTGCTACAAATATTTTGCTTTACCTTCTCCAGCTTCAGTTATCAGTTTTAGTGAAAAAGATTCATTTATTGCTCTTAAGTTTTCAGACGTGTGAAAATATGTTTTGCCAACATAAAAGAGTAGCTAGTTCTGCTTGAGAGAATTATGCGTTTCTCAATAAACCATTGTTCCTCAAATTGGTCTTTAAGTTTTTTGGTTCACTTACCCCTGAGGTATATTGAAATATTTGTGTGATATCAGTTTTACTTCTAGATTTAAAATTGAAACCAGGTGACCCAGTCAAAAAGAATTTTGTCTGTACCTTTACAGCCTTACTGTCTTCTCAGACCTGTATTTACAAACAATAAAGCTGTTTCCAATTATTTTTATCCCTTTTCCCAATTGTCTTTCTCCTTCGTGTATAGGCTGGAATGAGGTATGACTCACTCAGTTGTCCTTTGGAACACTTCTTGTTCACATTCATCCTCGTACATCATCTTTGTTTCTTATTTTGGTTACATCAATTTCATTTGTAATTGCCACACTTTTTGTCATTAATAATTTATGTAGCGTGTTTATCAAAAGAGAATATGTGCATAAATAAGTTAATTTCTAATCAAAAAGTTATTTTTAATATAGCTACAATTTTGGAAACAATAATTAGGAACTGAATGCAAACTAAAAGAACATTAATTATTTTGCAACTGCTTTTTTAAATCACATTCGGATGATGCTGTAGTGCTAATCTTATCTGGGCTATGCATCTTCCAAAGCCAACAGTACATGGAAATTATATTTAACCCTCTAGGTCACATGAACCAGATACATAAGGTTCAAATATGACTCGTGCAGTGTGTTGAAAAGGTAATGAAGTTGTCCAAATATTTTTAAGTCCATCTTCATTTGATAGCCTGCAAGTGACCTCTTCTCAAGATGATCTCTGTCTAAGCATATTTCACATTATTTCTTATCTGAAAAGGATGCCTTGTAAAACCTAAATGTTTCAACTTTGAATGCTCTTCAGCAATTGTTTAGTAATGTAGAATTGTCATTTGCAGTTCTGAATATTTATAGTGCACATTGAGGGATGAAACTCCTTTGATACATTTCAACTTGGAAAATATTCCTCTTAAGAATATTTTCCTAGAGGTTGTTACAACACATGGATTATCATCTTGATAATTTGAAGTCTTATACTCTATATATGAAACTAAAAAGTATAGTTTCTTCTTTCTTTTATTTTTTATTCATGACTTTAAGGATTAATTTATGTATTCCCAACATGATGACCTGCTAAACCAACAAAAACTGCATGCATGGTAAACAGCCAAACCAACCTGATTGCACAGATTGATCACTTTCTTTTTCTCCTCTACTCCCACTGAATGCTCTGTGGGACCTGGCCTACCATTTGTACATGAGTTAGAAGGAAGTCTTGAGTCGATTTGAACTTGAATGTCATATTTTCAAATTATTTATCAATTCATAATTGAGGCTGAACATCTACTCACCACAGACTTTTATTAATTCATCCAAGAGCAAAATATTTCACAATTGCTTTTGTATTTATTTGTTATTATATCATTCTATTACACTGTGTTTTTCACCAAATATCTTTTCTTTTTCAGCTTAATTTTCTCCATGGTTGCTTTGTACTACATAACTAGAATTTCTCAAGCAAAATATGCAGCTCCTCAGCCAAACCAGCAGATGGTGGTGAAAAGGAAAAAATAAATTTCCATGCACTAAATGACATACTCGGCAAATGTACCATTAACTATATTCCAAATAAAATTGTGATACTGTCTCATGCAGCGTAATTTATTTAGAAAAATCTGAATATTTCATCTAGCTAATTTATTTTTGATCCATGATGAATGGAATGAAATTAGAGCATAAATTTATTTTAGATAAAGTAGCTTAAACGTTGCTCATAGGCATTTTCCGTGAATTTCTGTTTTCTATGTCTGAATCCAGATGGTTTTGTTTTCAAAATCAGTGCATGGCATATGATAGGAATTGATGCAGGTCATTAAAAAAAAATACTTTTTGAAAGTTAAGAGCCCATCTCTGTTGAAACAAGTGACGATATAAAAATGAATTTTGTTATAAATAACTTTTATATAGATAACGCCTTTATATGCATTAACTCAGGTTGATTTACATTAACTTGGGTTACGTTATTTACAATATTTTAAATAAATTTTGGTGAAGCTCGAAGTCTTTCCAGTTCTGCCGAAACCCTTTGGTTACTGACATCATCCCATGTGACTTTGTTGCTCTCTAGTTATGTAATCTCTCTCCCATCAAGAGATCTCACTCGGGAAAGCATGACATAGACTTCACTAGGATGAATTTAATATAAGACTTAAAATCACATTTTAAACACTGGATTTATTTTGGGGTATTTTTTGTTTTCTTTTAATGGAAAAATCACATCTCATGAACTATTGCTAATAAAATGTTCAGATAAAAGTCATTTTATAGTAAAAATAATGGCAAATTGCACGATTCTGTTTTTTAGCTGAAAGAAATGTCAAAAAAATACTATGCAAAATATACATTCATGAGCAATCACATTTTGTGTGCCCATATGGGCACGTTCAGCGTTTAAAGGTTAATTCCATATTTATATATTATTTTACTTTGTTCAGTTATACCTTACTATTGGTGGTCATGGGCATACAATTACGAAATATTTCTCTTTTTCCATATAATCCAATACAGTGCATGTAATTCTGTTGTATTAGCAATAATGGAGTTTCTCATAATGATGAAAGATTTTGTTAAAAAAGTTTAAAATTTTCATGTTCAAAAGAAATCTGCATCAAATTGACATGCATTTGAAAATCACCAGTTCTGCAAATTGGCAGCTTCTGTGTCAGCAGAAAATTTTTCACCATAAACAGAGTACAGTTTAATATCATGGATATTCTTAAATTTATGAAGCCATCCTTTAGAATAGTCACTGTCATATTGTTGCCTGAGTACTGCATGAAAAATTTTTGCTAAATCTAAAATTTAAAGATGATATGGCAGTTTATTAATATAAAATTATTATTAATTGAAAAGTATATACAGAAGTACATATTATTTGAAAGGTATGCTTCCTGTCAAGTTACAGGATTTTTATATGAAAAAAATGGAAATTTCAGATACATATTGTAGACTCCAATTGTAAACTGAAAAAGAAGGATGGATCATTTATTAAAACTGCTCTACATTACGTCTCCCACAAAAATACCTACATGTGAGAGGACTTACCATGTTAGTTACTTCTTGAAATAATCTAAGAGGGATGTCTGTTTCTTTGGGCAATTGTGATGAAGAAAAGGTAGCTCCCTCTCTATCCTGCTAAGTGGCATCATGCTGTCATTGTCAAGTTGGAATGAACACTCATTATCTCGAATAATTCGAATGATCTCCATAATCGAATAATTCGATTACGGATATTCGAATATACCATCACTAGTATGGCTGTATTACATACAAGAGTGCACAAATAACTAACATCACGTTAAAGAGCGAACACTGGGGAACCGAAACGTAAAAAATGCCCATGTTCATGTAAAGACGTCACCACAACTTTCCTAGCATAAGATAGTTGAGATTAAGTTAAGGTAATTTAGGTTAGAGCTAACATACGATACGACAAGATGACTTAAGGACTAACGGAAAATTGACGAAACACAACACAACAAAATATTGAGTATATTTAACGTAACAATGCCGGTTGTGTCATTGATGGATAATGAGAATTAGTACATTACAACTCTGCTAAATAATATATTAACATGACATATGTTGTGAATGCATTTTATATCAAAACAATTCCATCTAGGGACCAAATTTTGTTCCTTAATTGCGGGCAATTCACAAAATGGAGTCATATAATACATTTATAGGGAGCTTTGTTTGGGCCCACAAAAAAACCACCTTAAATGCTGGTAAACCTTAAATGGGATAACCTAAAATTGGGTTTCCACTACATATATATATATATATATATATATATATATATATATATATATATATATATATATATATATGACATATCATAAGTAAGAAGCAGTTATATAGATATGATTAACAATATATTTTATCTTTTCCCTCCTATTCCCATAGTATGTAAATGCACAAACCAGGTAATATAGACCCACAACTAAAGTCTATGGTTTCCTAAAATTATTCTTATTGTTCGACTATTTTTGAGTGGTTGTGGCCCACAAAGAAGGTGGGAGTGATGTGGCCCACAATGAGTGCTAAATAGGTTATGTGACCCTCAAGCTGATAAGTTTAGGCACCACTGGTTTTACATAGAAATCGTAGGGTATATAACCATAGAAACAAAATACAAATGTAGATTCACTGTATAAATCAAAGAAAAAAACACTTGTAAATACTACTATCTAACTAGAGCTATTGAAGAATAGAACAGCTTGCCTGAGGAAGTTTTCAAACCTTTACCACTTGATCAGAAGATGTTTATATTAAAATAAAATGAGTGTCTGAATATTAATTACTCCATCCACACTTGAGCATTGCGACAGCATTAATATCTGTAAAATGAATGGACAAGTAAGAGTAAGTAGGAAAATGCTTCACTAGGTGATAATACATATATATGGTGATGGGTGAAGGTGTCTCAAAATTTGAAAACTCCAAAAATCAATGTAAATATCATGAAAATGGTAAAATTGTAACACCTTTAATTCTAACCCACTCATTTAAACTTAGAATAATAATGTAAAATATGCTCAAAAACATCCTTAGACAAAATTGGTTAAGTAACACTTTAGGTAACATTTTAATCTTTTACTTCTGTCTGTTTGTAAAATACTGCAAAATAGAGATGAGCTTATAATTACAATAATATAGCGATTTTTTCCCCCACATGGGTACCTATATTGTAGGTATTTTACAGAAGGTTCAATATGTCAACAGCCAAAAATTATGTACATAATATCCTTATTCTGTACGTTGGTCCGTCCATCCGTCGGAACGTTCTATAGAAATCCCCATAAGAACACTTATAAATACCTTTTTTCACTTGCAGACTTTTTTCTTTTGCAAAATTACATTAGAAGTAATTGATGTAAGATCTTCGGACCTGGACCATTTTAAATTAAAATAAACATAGATTCTTATTCTTATCGTCAACGTTTGCCTTCGGTTCAAAATCGCTCAAGCTATACGTTTAAATCACATTTATTGGAAAATTTTGAGCTTTTTAAAAATGTTGTCTTGCCGACCGTGTCATTGTTAAACCTCGAGATTGTATTGTCATCCTTATACTATATGCGTAAGGAAAGTGTGTTTTGAATGCTTTATTATGAGAGAGAAGGCACCCAAATTATTTATAATAAAAATCGTGTTTTTCATTAATTTCTTTCCAGGATGATGTACTTAACTTATATTAGTTATGCAAAAAGAATTTAAATCTCATTCGTAAATCTCCAAAAATTACGTTTTAATATGATTTTTCACTTTTTCACACATTTTGTTTATATTGGACCACTGTTGTCCCAATTGTTGAATTCTATTCTTGGCCTCATAATAAATGCACCAATTTAGTGCTTTAACACGGGTCAGACTTATATATATGGGTGTAACTTATTTACTGAATCTATTAAGTAATTAGAGGGAGGAAGGAAAAGAGAATGGGAATGAGCAGAAATTGAGAAAAAGGAAGTAGCATTTGTATAGGATTAAAAGGAGCTGCAGTAAAAATAACAATAATAAATTATAATTGATTATAAAAAATGTTATACTATTGAATCATGCGCCATTGCCAAATTGTGGGAATTCATAAAACTAAATATAGGTCATGTAATTTTCAATGGATTTCTTTAACTGATAATACAGCAAATATTTCGAACTGATTTTCAAATAGGAGTGAAAAAATAACATTTTATGATTTTTATTTAAATTTCTTTAACTAAAGTAATTTTTCTGGAAAATTTTCAAAACTAACATAGTTAAAAGAAAAGTGTGATCTTAAAAAATAGTTAAACTCATTGCAGTTCATGTATTTAGTTACTAGTAAGTTAGTTACTACACATTTTTCCTTTGATGCTAAATTGAGTTCGTTCACATTTTATCTTGTTTTCACGAGTTAATAAGAGTAAAATAATTCATTTATTAAGTTAAATTCTATACGTTTTAAATATCACAATTTTCTCAAATATTTCAAGTAAATTTCAGCTACTTCTTTATGCATTATATCTTATTATTTCGATTTTCCTCTTATTTTCAGCAAATATTTGGATAATCATTTGGCCTTTCTACTAATAATTACTTAAACAGTATAATTAAAACAAAGATAATTTTCAAAAATACTGATTTGATTGTGCATGAAAGCCAAACCAGATCATAGCCTATCTTACTGATTTTTCATATCGAAATAAATATAATTGGAATACTTTTATGATAATCCCATCATATTTCACGGGCAATTACGCTAGTGCATAACTATAAAAGGACAGGATTCAGGATAAACCAGATAAATGAAACTTTAGAGATAAAATATAAATTTTAATTAAGCAATACAATTTCTATTGCATGGAAAAATTGATTACATTTCTTCACATAAGACGGGAAATTTTTTTTGCAACTTTACACTGAATCCTCAACGAGTAATTCATTGATGCGATAAATTCGCCTCTGCATGGCAAATGCCCTCATTATTGCAAAAGACCCAACGGACGACAAGAAGATGATCAACAGAAACACAGCATCCCAACTGAACTGCTCTGATACTAAAGCCACCAGTGGCCCTTCAATGACGGCACCAAATGATCCAAAACCATTAATAACACCAGTCACTGCTGCCCCTGCATTCCTTCCCCCGGCCTCTCCCACGGAAATGGCCACCGATCCCCCTAATAAAGCATCTGGGCCACATACAAATGCTCCAGCAGCCATCATGAAGAGTGTATTATAAGCTACTCCCCAAGAGGCTGTAATAGTGAAGAGCACAAAGCTAATGGTTGCCGCAACTGAAGACAACCAGATGTGAAGAAGAGCACGATAAGATTCAGTAGTTCCCATGTGGTCGGCAGCAAGTCCAAGAAGGATGCTGCCAGCCACTCCCCCAATGTCAAAAACTGTTGCATACATGCCAGCATCTGCCGTGGAATAGTTGAGGGACTGAGCAAGGTAGATTGGAAGCCATAAATACATAACATAACGAACCAATTTAAGGCAGGCCATAGCTATCGACAATTCTGCCACAGTTGGTATTTGCCATAGCTCACGCAGTTGGTGGGTATGACGACTGGATCCACTCTTCAGGGATTTTTCTTGCGCTGTTTCCTTACCAGGTACTACTATTCCATATTCAATGGGGCTCTTAAAGAAAATTAATGATACAAATGATAGAAGCAATAAGCACAGAGATGTTGGAACAAAAACAAACCGCCAACCATAGTTCTGTAACAGATAAACAGCCACACCAGAGGCAATGATACTGCCTCCAAAAGCACTTGTGGATATCATTCCAAAAACTGAGTGTAGATTGGCATCTGAAAACCATGAGCTGAGGAATTTACTGCAGGATGGCCAACATGGGCCTTGTGCACCACCTCCCAAAAATAAAAGCAAGAATAGCAAATAAAAATTATTCCAGGAACCAAAGGTTACCATAGCAAAACCTGACACAAAGAGACTCGCAGTTATTGTTTTCTTGGGCCCCAACTTGTCAGCAATTGGCCCTAAAAACATCTGAAAAACTGAGTATGGCAAAAGAATTGCAGTGTCCATCCATCCAAGCTGCATTTTTGTGAAATGAAGTTCACTGGCCATGTTACTTTTAATCACACCTAATGGTTTCCTAGTCAGATACGTTGCTCCATATATTATCCACACGAGAATGAAAACAATTATTTGATGGATTTTTAACTTCCTAGTTACAGTGGATGATGCCATTTTAAATATTTTAGTTTAAACGAATTGGTGATATTTCGACAATATTTTAACTTCCGCAGTGAAAGTCACCAAACATTGCCAGCAATGTTCCTTCAACAGCAGAATTTGTTAGCCTCCAATTTCTGTCAACTTCGACATATGGATCCCTTTTATAAATATAAACAGGTTGATGTTCTATTGCATAATCTTCCTCCACTACATTCAAAGATCTGAAAATTAAAAAAAATAATTATCCTACAATGGAAAAACTGGCTTTTAAAATACTTTTATCTTTGAAGAATAAAAGCAGTTTTAAATATTAGATCAATACATTCCTTGGTACAGCAAAGAATTATAGAACAGTTGTTTCTTTTATAACCATAGTATAAACTCGGGACTTGAACCAAAGAATGCTTAAAAAAATTAGAAATTTATTTTTCTAGCCCTGATGTTTACATACAATTTAAATTTGTCAACAAAATTGTTTTGAACCTGAAAATGTTGGGTTTTTTAGAAAAGAAAAACCTTTCATAACAAAGGAACACCGAATTCATCATTGGAGTATTCATTAAACTGCGTTAAATCGGATTTAGACAAAGAGAAAGGATATAGATAAACATCTTTATTCTTCAGCTGTGTAAATTGAAATCCAACACTTGTAACAAATAATGGATATGTTTGCCAAGCATATATATATTCGATATATGATGGTATTAATTATTACTTTCTTTAACACCGCATAGAGATGGTATTAATTATTACTTTCTTTAACACCGCATAGAGGATTTTGTTCCTTTTAAGTTGATATTTGGAATAAAATTTTGGCTAAGATCAATAATTTCTTCAGTTAAGAAATATGAATAAAATGATCTCAAAGAATCCTAAGGACGAAAATACAATTTAAATAACAATTAGTACATTTATTCCTGTCAAATTGGCAGGATTTTACACACACATTAAACTACAAAGTTATACAGTGCAGGGCCGATTCTGAAGGTTTATCCTAGCAAATTGCAAATTAAAATGTTTTTTTTTACTATTACTAATAATGAGACTGAATACTTACTCGACGCTTTGAGAAGTTTTGTGGATGCCCAGAAAATTCAACACTTTATTTCGTGTTGGAGTATATTTTAACATGGCTTGTAGATACAGTTCCAACCCTTGCTTTCGCTGTTCTAAAACCTTTGGATTTGAGTTTCGAACTCTTTTTGGCGGAAACGCAGCTGTGTCATACAGTTTCCTCAACTGCCAAAGGGGAGATAATCATTATAATGTCATGTATTTCATATTAAGTGATAATTTCATTTATCTTTAGATAAAAATAATTGCTTTAGTAAAAATAATTAGCTTGACTGAATGGAATTTGACTTTTCACTATTATTTTAAAAAATATTCTTACCTCTCGATGAAGACTGTGGAATGCACTGTATCTTTTCTCAATTCGGCGAATTTCTTCTCCGTTATTTATTTCGATAACATATACATAGTAGGGCTTCCTAGATAATTTCTCCACTAAACGATACTGAGGTATGTGAACTTTGATCATCACATTTTCAGATACGTGAATCACCAACTGAAATCAAGATACTACTAAATTATTGTAGCGAAAATATAAATTATTACGTTATTTTCATGTTAATACTTACTTGAGGAGAGGCCTAAATGTAAGCAGAGGAGTACAATTAATTAATGCTAAAGAAACTTGGAATGATTTCTTTTTCCCGTACTCGGTTTGATTATAAGCAATATTTCTACATTTTGCACTTACAATATTTCACTTAATTATCCGTACAATTTCTCATTTAATCACTTCCTTCTTTCTGTATACGTGCAGAAAATATCGACGCGAAATCGTTGCGATACTATCGAGAAACACTAAAGCGTGATGTAAAGTTGTCAATTGACAGTTTTCTCGAGAGGCCGCTATTGTGGCAGATTGCGGACAGTATTGCTCCAATCGTAGACGAGAAAGGAAAAATTTGAAAAAAAAACCTCATGGAACCTCATATGCCGTAAGAACCACGGGGAGTAGGCGTTAGAAAAAAGCGTTAATTTACGCATAATTTAATACTCTATATATAACTACTATTTGTAGACACCTATTCCCCGTGGTTTTTTTCAATTGGTCATTTACCGTTTTGATGAATTTCGAGCCGGGCCGACGCCGAACCGGATGAACCCCGAGAAAAAATTTTTTCCAGAACATAGGGAAGTTTCGACTTCTTAAAAGCACTGAGGTAAAAACAGGTATTTACAGCTAAATTCACTGGTTTTGTAGTTCGGTTTTTTATTACGGAAAAAATCGATGATTTTCACGGAAAAAATCGAGCGCGCTTTCGCCATTTTTGGAGAAGCCCATTTATCTCAAAAATTGCGGGGGGTAGTTTCAAATGAATTACATTTTTTATTACATAGTTATAATGCGCAGTAAACACAGACACCTGCTATAACCTACCCCCCCGTGGTAATTGCACAATAGGCTACGACGTGCGGCATCGACGCCCCACCGGGGACGGTAGCCCATCAGTCATCGCAGGTTAAAAATACTTATCGATAGGATAGGTGACGATAAACAATATCGACAAATTAACTATACCATGAAATGCTGTTTAGAAGAAAATAAACTTCCTACATTGTTTAGTTAAAAAGATAAAAAATTTTATGTCTTAAAAATGGGTGCGCGGTTTTTCCATTGTTTTTGGAAAAATCAACGTATCTAACAAACGACGCGGTTTCAGAAATAGCAACATACACTAATAAACGCGTAATTCAATTTTCTATAGGATACATGTATTGAAAAACACCTACACCCCCGCCGAAATTTCGAACTATCGTAGAGTCGGCCCGGGCCTGCACTCGGGAGGGGCCCGTTGCGCATCCGGAACCCTTATAGGAGAAACATTTTTGGGAGGGGTTGAAACATACATAGGATTACAGATAATTTAAGGTTTATTTGGCAGGGTTAACGCCAATTTCCTATCTTTCGTCTTTGTGCTCGAAAAAAAATTTCGAGTTTTACGTTTACGTTTTTTCGCGATTTTGGCGTTTTTTGAAAAATCAAAATATCTGAAAAACGGCGGGGGGTAGGTGAATTTAGTTTTCATTTCCGAACGTCAAGTGTAATTATTAACATTTTACCGTTTACCGTAATAAGCTACCTCGCTTGGTTTGGGGGACATGGTTGATTTCTCATCTTCGAGAGCGCCGGGCGCGGCCGAACTGACTGTGGAGATTTCCGATTAAGCGTTGTTATAAACGTCCCAGATTCAAATTGACAACTTCATGCAATTTAAACAAAAGTGCTTAATGTGGGTGGTCAATATCAATTTCGTACGCCATCGACCTTTTCTGTCAATTGGTATTTACCTCAAATAAAGTCTTCGATTCGACGCTTTGGTGTCTTTGAACGTACAGAAATAAGTTTCCTCTCAATGGAAGTTAAAAAAAATGTTAAACACAAAATGATATAGTTAGTTATTACTGTGAACAATATTATTCTATCTTTTGTTTTAGCTCCACTAGAAATGTTTAAGTTTTACGCGAAATTTAGACCGCGGCGCGTCGAGGGTTGAATAACCCAATACAGCGAGATATCTTGTGGGGGTAGGTGATTATGGTATACATTTTCATACTTGTCATGTAATGTTTAATTATGCCTGTAATTTTTGTTTACCTCCTCTCTTTACGTTTATCATGATTGCTGCTTATACAAATTTGTGATCTTCAAGCATATTTCGTTGTGTTTTCCAGAAATCGTAATTTATAATAATTTTTTTTCGGTACGTCAATTTTGTTTGCATCTTAGAACGTATTAGTATGTTCTTTATCATATATATAAAAAACCATTATGCTGATATGTTATTATAAATTTTAAATATTTTTTTAGTTTTACAGTGATGTATGAGCGGCGCGTCGAGAATGTCGGATAACCTTTGATAATGAGAAATCTAAGAGGGGTAGGTAATAGCCTTACATATCATCATATGTAGATTATAATGTTACACGTGAGCTGTTAGTGGCTATTACCTGGATTTCGTAGATTTTTCATAATTGCAGATTGTGTGTTTTACCGTTACTGGACGGTAGCGCATCAGAAATCTCCGTTGAATTTTTTGTTGTCTCATCATAACTCATTGGCAACAATGTTAGTAAACGTGAGATGTTATATTTAAGTATCTGTAAAAACTTTATTTCGCTAATGTTGTTAATATTATCAGAAAAAAATATATTCTTGTCAAGGTGCCTTGCGAGCGAGATTTTTGTAGTTTTAAATAACTCGATGTTACGAAAAAACTGCGGGGGGTAGGTGTTAAATTTTTATATTATACGTTAATTATAAGGTGTTATTGTCTTTGAGAAAGAAAATAACCTACTCTTCGTAGTTCTCTTGTAGTCCTTGGCTAAGCCCGTCCTAGAGAGTACATTTCAGCAGGTAGCGTATCCGAAATGTTTTTTTAAATACCCTATGGTAAGTTTTAGGTCACAGAAAAGTATATCTAAACTATTGCAAAGTATTTGTCTATCAATTTTATTAATCTTGATCTCTTGCCTATCGTAGTTTTTTCGTTTGCGATTATTAACTACGATGGGTGAACTAGATTTTGCGCAAGGCCGTAATTGACAACGAAACAATGGATATATGTAATTTGTAGGTTATAAAATTATATATCAGAATACGTATAATTCTATGCTTAATAATACCTATGATTTTTGGCTTTCTACTCTCTTCCATTTCTTCACAAACAATAACTAAAGTTTATTGCGTAATTTGATAGTTTGTGCTAGCTCTTCGGATATGTTATAATTTAAAAAAATTGACACCTGGAAGGCTTTAGTGACGCACATAAATTTATTCATGAATATCTGCTGTGTATTACCTGTTATTGCTGATATCCAACACTGCTTGTTTTTCTCGTATTCAGTTCCTTTCTCTGCAGTTGATTGATGATGAATGAGCATGAACGCCAAAAGTATCATTTATCACTTCTTTATACCATTATGTGTCATTAAAATTGCTGATTACGATAAAATAAGATGTTTTTCAAATTACGTAAATGTTTTTAAACATCTTAATGGCATATGTACTCCATAATTTGCAATAAAAAAACTTTCGACACGTTTCAACTTCTTTGTTGGTCACTCCGACTATCGATATATCGTATATGGCATATCGTATATAACTTCACGGACATCAGACCGACACTTTGTTTATCGCGAGATCGCGGAGAACGTCATTTGTTTTATTTTCTAATTCCGCTTTGTACGTAATGGCCAGATTTTTTGCCTCTTCCCTAATCGGTTTTATATTTAGCACTTCGTGGTAGTCTATTTTCCGACCCCATGTCCTGCTTATACGCTTTAAAATTTTTCTCTCCGCGATCTCTAATATTTTCCAGGACTTCTGCATGATAAGTCCTCTCCATACCGGTGCTGCGTACATAAGTGTCGGTCTGATTATCATTTTGTATACGTGTGTTTTTAATTCCCTGGACACGTCAGTTGAATTAAAAATGGGAAAAAGTCTAGCTCTTTTCCCTGCTGCCATTAAGTTGATCTTTTTTACATGTTCGTCAAACCGTAGTTTCTTGTCCATGATTACACCTAAATATTTAATGTTTTTCGCCCAGGGAATTTCTACACCCTCGATTGATAATTTCCTTGGAGTATTGGCATCCTTTTTGTCGAAGACGATCGCTTGTGTCTTTTGGGGGTTAATCTCGATTCTCCACTGTTTATAGTATTTAATGAGTTTGTCTATTAGTTTTGTTGCATATCGGACAGCCATTCCCGGCTGGAAGCTTCTTGTGACTATGGCGCAATCGTCCGCGTAGAGGGCGATGGTGGAATTCCAATCCCCCTCAGTTGTCGGAATATCACCTGTATATATCGAAAATAGCAAAGGTCCTAGGACACTCCCTTGTGAGACACCAGCTGCCGTGCTTTTCATTGTACTAACGGCACCATTCGATTTCACTGTGAATGGCCTGTCACTGATATAAGATTTAATAAATTTAATCTGCCACGAGGGAAATCTTGCTGTTAGTAGTTTTTGCAGTAGGCCTAGATGCCATACTTTGTCAAATGCTTTACTTATATCGAAAGCTACTCCAACAGAAACGTTGTTCCTGTTGAAAGCGTCCGTGATAAAATCAACAACCCTCTGCAGCTGGTGCGTAGTGGAGTGTCCTGTCTTAAATCCGAACTGGTTCTGGGGGATCACACCATGCCCTTCCGCGTGTGTCAGTACGTGTGGATATATTACTTTTTCACGCACCTTTTCCAGGCAGGAGAGGAGGGATATGGGTCTAAAGTCCGTGGCTTTCAATACCCTCCTTCCTACCTTGGGTATGCATATAATATCTGCGTGCTTCCAGCAAATGGGATAATGGCCTATCCTTACCGCAAGATAAGTTGCCCCCCAGCAGAGATCGGCAGTCGTTTTATCAATTCGTATGGGATTTCGTCTTTTCCTGTCGCCTTTCCTTTTGGTAATTTTTTAATTACTTCTGCCAATTCTCTGATGGTGAACACCGGAGTGGCTTGCTTCTCATCGTGTTGTTCCCTTAGCATGGATTCTATTTCCTCAATTTTAATATCTGGTGTAAATTCCGTCGCTGCATTGGGCGTGAAAATCTGTTCCAAATGAGCCGCTAGATATTCAGCTTTGTCTGCAGGCGTGGTGAGTTTTCCTCCTGGACTTTCCACCGGGGGGTCTCTCCTGGCAGAATTGGTTAGGGAACGCGTACATTTCCATATGGAGTTGTCTTTTGTGCTGAGATCCGCCAGTCGGATCGCCCATCTATATTTCCTCAGGCGCCTCAGCTGATCTCTAATTTTTCTGTTAAGTTCCCGGAGATCCCTTTTCTGTTCGGCAGTGCCGAGGCGATAACATCCCCTCCTGACACTGTTCCTTTCTTTGATGAGTTCTTTGATTTGATCAGGGATCTCCAGGCTTTCTCTGGCTTTAGTTGCCCTTCGCGGAATTTATTCTTCCGCTGCGTTCTTGATTGCGTTCCCTAACAATTCTGCTGCCTCCTCTATTCCCCCCTCGGTGGTTAGCATGGGCACCTCACTTGGTAGTGACTCTGTGATTTTCTTTCTAAAATTAGCCCAGTCCGCAAGTCCGTCGCACATGCGGCGGTTGTCCTGTTGAAAAACGTTACCTGTGTCCCGATTCTCAGGATCACAGGGTAGTGATCACTAGTAAGTTTCGGAACTGTTTTGGACACTGTCCGTCGATTAAAATTCTTGACCAGGGAAAAGTCAAGGATGCTTCCTGTATTCTTTGGTCCTGGTCGCGTCGTCGTTGCTGGAGCCACTACCCTAATCTGATATCCCGCGCCCATGTTTTATTAGGTTTCCACGCCTGCTGTCTCTACTGCAGTTCCACGTCCAATGCAACGCGTTAAAGTCGCCTGCAATTATAATTCCATCGTCCATGCTAAGGAGCCCGTGTAGGTCTTGCATGCACAATACTTTATTCGGTGGTATATATATACTTATTATTGTAATTTTTCCCATATTTGTGTCAGCTCTGATTCCCACTGCCTCTATTGGGCCAGAGCTCCTGTCGTCTATTGGTGTGCATGCAATTCCTTCACGGGCGAGGATCGCCACTCCGCCCCCTCGGGTGTTACTTTCTCGGTCCCTCCTGAATACCTTGTAACCAGGAACAGCCCATACCTCATTTTGTAACAGGTGCGTCTCTTGTATTAAAATAATATTTACTGAATGTTTACTAAGGAACTCAATGAGTTCCGGCGTTTTGCTTCTTACGGCCCCATTTGCATTCCAATGAGCCATGATGATCGTAGTGGTTTTTAGGACCCTAGCGTCCATTTCCATTTTGCGCAGTTATGGCGGCCACTAGGGTCTGTATAAGGGTCATCATGGCCGTCATCTGCTGTTGGATAGTGGCAGTGAATTGGGCCATAGTCGTGACAAGGGTTTTAATATCCGAGTCATTATTTAAATTGTTATCTTCCCTTTTGGGCTGCTCCTTGGTCTCCTTTTGGGGTAGCGGCGGAAATTCTTTTACTTCGATCCCTTTTTCCGTATTTTTTTGGTAGAGTCCAGACTGATGGCGGTGGTGGAGGTACCCGGGTTGGTTTGTGCGTTTTGTCTATTTTGTTCTCTTTTGCTTTTAGTGCTTCCTCATGTTTTGCGTAGACTGGGCACCTACGAGAGAAGGAGACATGCTCCCCGCCGCAGTTGCAACATTTGGCCTTCGTTTTAGTTTTGTCATTCGGTCAGTTTTTGCCTTCGTGGGTCCCAGCGCACTTGTTACATCTGGGGGTCGCGGTGCAATTCTGGGACCCGTGTCCATATCGATTGCACCTGAAGCACATCTGCGGCCTTCGATACTTATATGATTCAATGTAAACTCTATGGCTGCATATTTTATTAATGCTGGCCATGCAGGTGATTTTAAAATTCTAATTTTTTTCAATGGTCGCCCCGTAAAGGTCCTTCCTCGTAGGTGCCAGTACTCTAACAGCAACGCACGGAACACCTAGTTCGATTAGTTCATCTTTGATGAACCCCAGGTCCACCCCCTCATCCAGCCCTTTTATCAGGTACCTGACGGTGGTGTTTGGTTTTCCCGCCCAGGTATGCATCTGGGCGCCAGCCTCCATTAAATACTGTCTGATATTATTATATTCGTCCATGTTGGTCAGCTGTAGCCTTGACCCGTCCTTTGTTTTCGTGATCGTAAAATCGTTATTACCGGTTTTCTGCCGGATTGTTTTGACGAAAGCTGCATTATTAATTATTTCGTAGATTACGATTGCCGGTGGTCTCTTTTCTTGGTTGCTATTCCGTGGGTTTTCTTCCGGAGCGTCTATTAATGGATCGTATCTGTTTACAGTTTCGGTTTCTGTTGGCTTAAAGACCAGCGGCTGATATCTTTTCCTTTTCTTGGCCCTCTCCACCGTTGTGAAGATGGCTGCGTCATCATTGTTAAAATCTATGACGGGTTCAAGGTCTACTACCTCGCTGACGTTTGCTGGCGCCGCGTCATTTTGGTCTTTTTGTTCCTTTGTCTGGACTCCTTCAGATTCTCTTTGGAAGAGAACTGATCGTATATTCGACAGGATCGGTATTCTCCCCGGTTGTGTCGAGGTGCCTGCTTCGCTCGTTGGAGCTGCGTCCTTTTTTGGGGGCGGTGAGCGGATCATTCTGGGGCGGTGTTAGTACCTGCCACCTAGACGAAATAGTGAAGGAAGACGAGCGGGTGAGAAGGTGGGGCAAGTTAGCCACCCCCCGCGGAAGAAGTGGGGCCGACCGTGCAGTGGCGGCCACCCGGGATTGACCCGCTCGCGACAAGGCGTGCAGCCAACTCCTGGATGGTACCTGGCAGTGTCCCGGAAAACCCTAGGGAGTCCCGCAGCGACTTACGTACTTCTCTCCGTGAGGGGGTTTTCCCGCACCAGGCAGACGGACTCCAACGTTAGTAATTAAAATGAATAATAAATTAATGTTAAAGGAATGATCCGCGACGTGGAGGGTATGAACCGTATATGATTCGCTATTGGTTCTTTAGTCATCCAATCAGGAGATCGGAAACCAGAAAGTTGGATAGGCTAGGCTCGCTAGTGAACTATCGTAGAATGCCCAGTTAATTTATACCAAGATACGTGGAAAACTTTTGCAAATAGAATCGCGTTAGCTTGATTCATTTCCAACGATTATTCGTGAAATTTCTTCAGGTAAGTCACAGATGCTGCCTAGGATATTTTGAAAAACTATGTAAAATGTAATATATAAACTTGAGTTATACAATATTTGATTTTAAATGCATTAATAATCCAAGACCATGGATAGGACAAGTCAATACATATAGTGGTGCAATATCATACAAAGATCAATAGTGCTAATAATCATGACTGTAAATAACAATACATATACATAAATATAACATCAATACTGCCAAGAAAAATCAGTTTAGTAATCCATAGATGGAATAGGAGTATTTGTGATACAGAATCTTTGCCAGAGCTGGTTTTAAATGTTAAAGTTTTTCTATATCTTTAAATGTCCACTCGTTTTTTACTTGATAAGGTAATGTGAAGTATTTTGAAAATATATCTGTGCTTCAAGTCACTAGAGTATCAAGTTGAGTATTTGTGTATATCGTTATTTTTTATATATTTCAGGATATAGGTATTTTTGCAAACGTTAGACATTCCAATGAACACAATCTAGGAACACTTAATATATTTATCTCTCTATGCGATATTTTGGAACTCATTACTCTATTAAAATTGGCACATTGATCTTAATGAACATTTTTGGAAAATGAATAGCGTTTTAGATAGATATAAGATAAAAAAGTGTTTTTTTTTCAGGTGGGAATATATATCTTACCAAAGTACAAAGTTTATAAATATGCTAATCTTCCTCTCTAATGTTTTCCAATAGACAGACACCATAATTTATTCTGTAGATTAGGTTATTGCCATGGCTGAGCAGGATCAGTTAACTAGTTACATTTTGAAAAAGTTTTAGAACAGTTTGCTGTCAAAATCTACAGTGAAAACTAAGATGCCAATTGAAAATTATTTACTTAATTACTTGTAAGATACCTCATATTAAACAATAAGTAAATTTTGTAACCGAACTAACTTTTTTGTTCTCTAGTAGCACCTAAATAATAAAAATAAAAGGTTTATTAACCAAAGAGAATGTTATAAGTTGTCTATAAAATAAGTATTATTTCATGAAATATTTTGTTTTTATTCCTTTTTTCTAGATAAAAGATTATTTATTGTAGAACCTGTAGTTGAAATTTTCTCAGCACAGAACAGCTTATCTCTATGCTGAGACCAATCCAATTTATTGCTCCAAGTAGTGATACATTAATTGCATTTTGTGTGGTTCCTACTAGGTGATTAAAATTATTACTTGGGACCTTATTTATTTTCTGTGTTACTCGATTGACTTAATTTTCTTTTTAATCAAATTATTTATCACAGTTGGTCCTTGCTTAGGAGCTGCTACCATTTTAAATTTTTTTTCTTAGTTCCAATTATTTTTGCAACATCTTTCAGGTGACTGAATACCCTTTGAGTGCACACAACCTAATCATTGGGAGAATGTGATGAATTCACTCTTCTGGATCTGCCAACCTCTAATCTCTTCCCATGGACGCTCTCTGGCTCCTTGTGGACGTCATCAGAGGTACAATTAATAACAAATCGTCACTCCACATTTAACATATTATATTTATAACATAACCACCATCAGGCTATCCCTTTGATCGCCTATTACCATCATTAGTAATATTTCATGAGCCCTAAAATTTTCATTTTAAGGGAAGTTTTTTTTGAGCCTCTTTATTTCATTTCTCATGAAAAGAAAGGTCCAGAAACCAATGCAAATCTAAATAAAATTGTATTTTTTTATTAGTTTAAATAAAGGTACAAATGTGGGACGTGAACTGTTCCATAGCTTAAAGAATGAAGTTTATTATTCTTTGAAAACAAAATTCAAATCCGTGCTGAATTGGAGTAAAAACTTTTTTTTAATAAACAGATAAAAGGGGAATATTCTTGTTTTTATCAATGGAAAATATTAACTGCCAAGGAAATGAGTCTGATGAATTTAAATAGGGATGAAACGAGCAGACATGCCAAAATCGAAGAGGCATCAGGGCCACATTAGGATTACAGCCATTTAATGATGGCCACAGTTGTAAAAAGTAGACTTTTTCTGGAAGATTCAATGTCTGTTTAGCAAAAGAACGATAATTGAAAAACCACATTGTATATTGTAACTATATAATTAAGAAGAATCTTATCTACTTTTCCCAAGAATAAATTATTTATAAAAATATCAAAGAATTTAGTTCAGAAGAAAATCCACATTTGGGCTGCACTAAAGCAATGAAACAGCTCCACGAGGCCCACCAGTCTGACCAGCGTGCATCTCAATAAATAAGGTATTTCCCATGCACCAAGGTAGACTAGCCAAGGTAGTATCAACTTCCACCAAACGGATGTCCTCAATGAGGAACGCCTGAAGAAATTTTTTTTCGTTTTTGCAGGTTGTGAATGCTGGCATGTAGACTCCCTTTAAATATATGTAAACTTTCTTTAATCTTTTAAATTGTTAATAAAGATGAGCTCGGAATCGCATACTTTGATGCCAGTTTTGCTTCGATTCGGACTTCTTGTCAATGTCGTGCATCAAAGACATTTTTTCAGCACGAGTCCGAGTCTTATATGTAGCACATACCAGAGCCATTGGAGGGTAAATAAAAAAATCTTTTAACAATAAATTTAAATATAGTCCCTCGCAATTATTAAACTAAGAATGTCGCTTAAACTGGTAACAAAGGGATGATGAAAAATACAATTGAATACAAAAACAAGCAACGAAGCAAAGAAATATTGTGGCGTGTTAACAAATGCGTGTGGGAGGTGAACCGAGGGAGGTGAAGAACTGAGGGAGGATGGACCAAATCCAGCGATAATACCCAATGCCCCGCTGGTATGCTCATGATAGCACGATGTTTGTAAACAATCGGCATGGCACCGGACATATTTTCCTAAATTTGATTTCATTTCTTTTTCTTATGTTTTATTTCGAATTATGCCGACAAAAATGTATTGGTACTCTGAGAATTGGGCTATAAATTATTTCGAATTACGAATTATAGAGATTTTTGAATTAATGAAACATTTGTATGGAATTGAATTTTTTCGGTCTATTATGTGTCAAAAAATTTCGAATTTTGTAGAATTTCGAAATATGGAGGTTCAAATTAACCAGGTAGTTCAGATGTGTCACAGGTTGTCTGCCGGGAATTTATTCCCTTACGTGCTTATCTTTATGCAAAAATGGTTTAGTTGTACGTTGGTTCATTATAGTATAAGTTTTTGAAGACCTCATCTCCAACATATATTGGGGATATCTAATTGCTCTGACTGGCTAGATTTTATGGCCATTTTCTGGAATGCAAACCAAGTAATGGGTGAATATTTTAAGTTTTCAGCTTGCATTTATGCTTAGTTGATTCATTTTCTATTAAGTTAATTTAACATTGCATTTTCTATTAATGACTTCTGCTTAAAAAAAAGCATTAAATTCCTCTGTCCATGTTCCAGAAAAAATGGCATCTAAAGACGAGGAAGGCCACAGCAGTGGTGATGAAGACCAAGATGAGAGAAAGGTGGCACTTATTTACTCTGCAAAAAGAGGGTTGAAACCAGCTGAATTCGTGAATCACTGGAGAAATTTGGATGCATGGAGGTGAGAAACGAAGACGGAAGCTCCCTCCTGCACATCGCAGTCAAGAGGAGAAGTTTGGAGAGGGTGCAGACACTTCTCAAGCTGGGTGCAGATCCAGAGGCAACTGACAACTGCTACATGACTCCTATCAGACATGCAGAGATGCAGAACATGAGGGAACCTAGCAATGAAGTGAACAAGGTCATACAAGAACTGTTGCTTTCCAAGACACAGCTTCCCCAGGACAATGATGATAGAGAATCTAAAATTGAAATTGTCAATGTAATACTCACAAAAGAAGAAGAAAGAGCCATCCTAAGATATGCTGCATTAGAAGGGAACAAATACCCTCTCATAAAATGGTGTGAAATTATCACAAACACACAGAATGAAGAATGTCTGGATGAAAAATTGGAAATTTCAGACAAGAGAGGAAACACTATTCTACATTGGTACATCTTACATGCAGAGTCGACGCTGTTATCTAGAGTGTGGGATATTGTCTCTAATGCGGTGAGCAAAGAAAGACTTGCCACTCTTGTAAAATCTTGCAATAAAACTGGCATTCTCCAGTATTATGTGACCACTCAACCCCATTAGTTGCAAAAGCTGAAAGAATTAAGGACACCTGAACAAACCTTGGCAAGCGCCACAGTGAACCTTGACGGGCTCCATGTTGGGAAGCCCTCGGCTAGAGTTTCTCAGGTATGACAAAGGCTAGTTAGGTTGCCTCTGATTCAATTGTACCTGGTCACCGAGTTAGCTAGCAATTTGCGATCTTCTGCTTTCCCACCAAGGCTGTCTGCCGAATTATCCAGTGCATTGTCGCATGCAATATATCCAACATTCCTTTATCAACATTTACCCACCCAACCACTGCACACATGGTGACGAATACTGTCTTGGGAATTGCGAGGGCCACATAAGCTGGCCAAGCGGTATACACCTTACATAGCCGGCACTAGAAACTGAAATTACAACAAGCTGAAGGCTTGCCAATTATCTCAAAATTTGAATTTTTAATAATCTTTATTTAAATTTTTGCACATTACTATATTGAAATTATCATAATCAGACTATTATTGCAACTTCAGAAGAAATTGCTTCACCAAATCATTTTCATAATGATACATATGTATGTAGCGATCACTAAAAAAACTGATATTCTTTGTGGAACGCTAACAGATACAATCTCATCTGTACCGTCAGGTTGCTCGTGATCAATTTTATTACTTTCTAAAGGTTTTTATAGCTATAAATGACAATATGATCATTTTTGAATTTTAAATGCAAAAACAATCTGAAAATTGGGATGAAAATTTTGCTTTGAGAAGAGAAAAATCCGGCAATTCATTTCATCGCTGATGTGGTTTTTACATATATTGCCCCTTTTGGGCTGGCATATTAGATTTTTTTAAGAATTAACTACAGCTAACTTTTTTATTTTGGCACCCATCAAATTCGGCTCCCCAAGCCTGTGCCTCAAGTGCTCACCCCTAGAGCCGGCCCTGTGCACAAGCAAGTCAAACCCCCATCCTCCTGTCACCTCTGACTCCACATTTGTGAGCTGTCCAGATGAACCATCCGAGGAAGACTAATCCCTTCTGATAAAGCCATCATCATCAACTTCATCATCATCAAATGTATGTTCAGTAAACAAATGTTTTGTTTGTATTAATGTTACACTGTAGAATGTCTAAATATAAGTATTAGTCGCTTATTTACGTATTTTTGCTTCACTTACTTCTGTAAAAATGTGATAATTTTTTGCTCTTGGTACCTACCCTACTTTTTTCTGTAAGAAGTTTACATAATCACTGCATCTGCCTGAATAGAAGCTGACTTCGGATTTGAACCGACCGCCGAAATTTTCCACCATTTTTTGACAAAAAGGTAAATTTCGTAGATTTTATGCTGAAGAGTGCTGGGCATGCATGCATGGCCTAGAATACATTATTCGAGATTGAAAAAAAGAGTGGAAAATGGTTTAGTTGTTGACATTCTGAAATATTATTCCAATTAATAATTTTGCATTGTTGAGTAATGTTCCATATTATTCAGCGATGATAATTTCATTCACCTTCATTTTCACAAAAGGTCAAATGAAGCAATGCCAATCTCCGCCAAGATAATTTTTCATCCAAGTCTATTTCCAGTGAAATTAGCATTTGCATTGCCTTAACAAAGTGCATTTTTATAATTATACATGTTCTATGAAAAGTTTCACCGAGATTCAAACAGTTGAGCAACAAAAGTCATCGCATTTTGCTTAATCTTCCACATAGTCAATGTACGAAATTTTAATAGATTCTATGAATGCTGTTTTTACATGCATACAAACATCACAATGGCTATAGCAATAATTACAATAGCCAAGTAAAACTAATAGAAACTTCTTTTAATGGCTAATGAAAAATAATACAACTTGTTAATTATTCATAATTATACAAATTTTTCCTCGGACATGCATTTAAGCTGAGGGATGTTTTTCATTATAGATTTTAACGAAAAACATCGGCTTGTATTTGGGTAGGCACAGTATTTGTGGTTTTGCAATTTGCGGTTTTCTCAGAAATGTACCTCCCACGAATAACAAGGGTTTCCTGTGCTTATTATTAAAAACAATTAAAAAACCAAATTTAATTACCCTTGGAAAATAACACAATAATAATAAAACACATGCATAGTAAATTAATGATGAGGAAACCATTTAAAGTCTTTTGTTCGTTTGCCATACATCTTTTTTTCTCGCGATATCTCGGGGAACATGACCTCGGATTAAGTAGAGCTCAGATTATCAAGACTCGACTGTACTTAACATATAAGAAAGTGAAAATTTTCAGTATCATAATTATTAATGAGCAATTTACTCAATAATACTATGTTTAAAATGTGATGAGTTAAAATGTTATTTTCTTTTTTTAATTTTGGAAAACTGATTTCGTTTTTGTAAAACTTTCATTGTTTGGTTTATTGAATTTCCTTAAAAATACAAGGGACCATAGTGTTTCAATCAAGGAGAAGAACACTTCTTGAGTATCAATGAATGGATTTATTCCTATGCCTTACAAGCACAACAACACATGACCCAGAATGCTTGAATGAGATACACAACCCACTATAGTCTCTGAACTAAAATTATTGAAACTAGTAAAAAAAATTATCAGTTAAATGTACACATTTTCTTTGCCACATGAAGACAAAAATTTGTACATAGAAACCTATGGATACACCTGCATGCTATGCAGTTATAAAAACTATAGTCACCACAGCATGTGGAATTACACAATTCAAATGGCACTCCCATATTTTCATCAAAAGCACATTGTTATATCAACTGGCAAACAAATTGCCTCTGTTGGTATGGTTACAATCCATTTCTGTTGCTCAATCCATTCCTTGTCCCCACACAAACACAATGTAGTTGCACTTCACGCAAAAGAAGCAAGAGCATCTCTTAAGATGACAGCACCTCCAATATCCCTTAATCACAACATGTCAAGTGATATAAAAAGAACTATAAACAATCCTAGACAATTCCTTTTCATAGTTTGTACAAGGAAATTACATTGGGTGAAATAAAATGGTGTGCCATTACCAATTAGCCCCACACACTCTGTGGTGCAATTGTGCTGCACCAGCTAAACCTTCTGTACTTGGACGTATAAATAAGCAATTTCCAAAATGAAATTGAGGTATACTCAGAAAAATCCCAAGTTTGCATAAATAACCACAAAATACTAGAATGTCTATTATCTCTAGGGTAATTGATCTTATAATAATTCCTTTCAATGCAGCTTCCATTCACACTTCAAAATGTGCACATTCATACAAGAATAATCATTTCCATGATATGTGCAAGAAGATAAATTGATTCTGGATATCTTTTGTGAAATTTTGAGTTCATCCTTGTAAGATGAAACGGTCAAACCAATAAAAAAATAAACAACTTCAATTCTTAGTCATAATTAATATCAGTAACAATAGGTTACTATGAGGAATGTCATATTCAATACCTGATATGCTTCATACAATTGCAGAAAATAATTTCTGGTAGAAAACATTATGGTAATGCAAACAAATTTAAAAAAAGCTTAGTAACCTAGAAATTAATTTGAAACACCACAACATAAATTATGCTCCATTAAAACAATTAAGAAGATGTCTATATTCATAGAAATGTTGAACCTTTAGTGATGAAATGGAGTATTCAAAAATTTGAAATAGCTTCAAACAGGCACATATACAACCAAGCGCTCATACTTTGTGTAAAAATAAGATACAAATTTTCTCCTAGATTCATATTTCCAATTCTACCAAATTTACTTCGGCACCCAAAGGCTATTAAGACAGTTTCATATTTTCATGCAAATGTGAAAGTAAATATTCTTAAATGCATGGTTTCAAAAATGAAATAAAATGTGTAAATGTAAATGCTAATATTGATGAACTCAATTTAAATAACAGATCAAAGTTAAATATCATGTTCATGTTTAAATGTCAACTAGCAACGGACATTTAAAAATGCAAGCAAAAAATGCTTTAATATATATTTTGTGATACCGTGAAAGAATCAAAATAGTAGATGGATAGAAAATGTTAGTGAAAAAGCAATGTGAGGATAATATATTACAGAGAAATATCTTTTAAATAAAAAACTAAATAGTATACGATGCAAAAGACATTTAATACAAAATAGATGCAATTTTTTTCGATGAATTTGTTTACTTTTATACACATTGTTGGTTTCTTTATCTTGTAACAGTTTCAATTCCATATTTTAAAACCTAGTTCAGCAATCGATTCTTTCATAGCTATTCAAAAACCAAAAATATATACCCAAACAAAATTTACAGGATGATCTGAAAAAAATGCACTATTAAAGCCAAATAATCTCATTACTATTGGACAACTAAAAATACATGTCATCTGAAAATAGTTGCATATATTTTCAATGCCCTCAGCAAGACTATTCACAAGATAAAAGTCACAAATACTTGTATATTGATGTTTTCTTTAAACCAAGAGTGCAACGATATAAAAAAATACCACCAACACAACAAAATCGACCATTGTGCAAACACACTGCGTAAAAACCTAAGAAGAGGAGCACACAATCCCTTTAGACACCCACCTTTCCATAGTGCTGCACCAATGAGACTTTCCCATGGAATACTGAATGGAGAGCTGGAAAAATTCCTTTCAGAATAACTTTCAAAGGCTGAATCACAGTCTTTTTAAAAAAAACAATTCTTTGCACTTTTTTGAAAGTCTATTGAGTCATAGGTTGCTGGAGAGGTCTTCAGAACGTGGCACAGGACTGCAAACGAGATACACTGAACGAGGTAGCGTCGCCACAGTGACGTCTCACTCAAATGTTGTGTTGAACATATTGAGGTCCTCAAAGGTGGTGGTGCCTCCTTGATCCAACATCTGCAGCATATCTGTCAGCTCCTGCTGCTGTCCAGGCGGGCCTCCAGGGCCCCCTGCGTTTGGGTGTCCACCTCCCCCACCACTTGGCGCACCCGGCGTTGGGTGTCCTCCTCCACCTCCTCCACTCGACCCTGGCCCTGCATCCGAACTCTGTCCGGCAGATCCCTGCCACTGCCACATACCTAAAATGAAACAAATATTGTTCATTATTATTCGTCATACCTTAAGCTCCACATATTATACTTTCTCATAAAGGAAGTAAAGTAATACCCCGCTATACGTCGGAGATGTGTTCCTCTTATAACGAAACAACATTTAGCAAAACATTTTCCCATAAGAAAAATTATAACATTCCTGGCAGATATTTTGCAGTTATGGCGGGCATTACACTAGTATAAAATGTAGCATGTGCCTCCCAGCCCCTATGGGGCCAAGTGCTGCTATAACACTCTCACAGCCCTTAAACCGGTCTTGTTCCTTGATATAAGAATATTAACCAATGTCGAGTTATTTCACATTACCAAAATAAAAAATGACACTTGGTTTTTCAAATGCTAAAATAGGAAAATAATCTCATCTTAAATTCAGATACAAATGGCATTATGCATCACTCTGCTGTACCTGTTGATGATGCAGGAGCAGTGTTGGCAGGATGGTGGTAAGCGCTTGCTTGGGTCGGGGTGAGAGGACCACCCCTTGCCCCTCCTCCACTTAGCTGAGTGTAAGTGGGCCCCCCAGGTGAACGAGATGGGCTCATCTGGCTGTACTGGTAGCCTTCTGTCACCGGCTAAAATAAAAAAACCAAGTTTTAACACTCTTAGACAAATGTTAAATGTTTTCATCCTATTCCAAAATGTGTAACTCAATGGAAGAAAACTTATGTTCCAAAAGACATAATTATACCCCACATAAATTTCATAAGTCAGTAAATAGAATGTCCATTTATGGAGGTCCATTTTCCCCCTTATAGCCTCCCCAGGACCAATTAAAATTGCGGGAAAAAATTAATAAAATGTTTATACTTAAAACAATCACTAAATAGACTACTACAATAAGTTACAAGAAATTTTTATCCATGAAATAATAAAATAAAATTTTATGAAGAACCATAACCAAAGATAAGGTAGGTGAAAAATATTTACATGCAATGGATAAAGAAAACAAGTCAAAAGTGAATCTCATAAAACCAAATACTGAACACAGTGAAATAATAGGAGTTAACTTTATATGATATACCAATGGTTTATGACCTTCAGCAAGTGAGGCTTACATACCTGCCTAAGATGAGGTTGACTCCAAGCAGCTTGTGCAGGAGTCGGGCTTGTTGTGGTCTTTCCAATGCGGCTGAGTATGGGCTGGGGAGGAGGGACGGGCGGCCCTGGTGGGGGCTGCGTCTGAGCCAAAGGCTGCTGCTGGGGACCAGGAGAGCCATAAGCTGCCACAGGAGATGCTGCAGTTGGATCATAACTCCCCCCACCTGTGCCATATACATTCTGCGTACTCCCTGGCCGGGCTTTTGTAGAAACAAAATGTGAATTAATAGCATGTTACATTTCACTTTTCCTTGGTATTCTGTTTTTGTGACATTTCAGACTGTTTATATTATTATACTAAAAGCTTAAACAAAGGCACGTCAGGAATGTTTGGTGACTAATTTCAATAGAACAGCGCATTCATATCATGTGTGTATAGCAGTGTTTCTCAATCACTGGAGTGTGACACCCAGGTGGGCCACAAAAGGAGTTGAGGTGGGCCGCAATAGTTTGAAACAAGTTAAGATTTGCTGACAATATTAGAAAAATGTCAATGTAATGTCAATTTAATATTTTGTAAAAATCAAGCATTATAAATAGCTAATGACAATTTAAATAAATTGCTTTGTTTTTTATGTAAAACCTACTCATATGTAGTCAAGAATATAGAATTTTCTCCTGCTTATATATCCACCTATTCACTAGCCCTACACTGGAAAGCTTTTTTTTGTTCAATACTTATGTTTTACTACTACTCTAATAAGTGCATTTTCTGATTCACATTATCAGTTAAACTGAGCACTGCAATGATAAGATCACGTAATGCTTCAATCAACATGAACTTGAAGTGAGCCCCCAACAAAAAAACCCTGGCTCCGTGAGCTCCCCCATAAAAAAACCCTGGCTCCGTGAGCTCCCCCATAAAAAAACCCTGGCTCTGTGAGTTCTCCCATAAAAAACCATGGCTCTGTGAGTTCTCCCATAAAAAAAACCCTGGCTCTGTGAGTTCTCCCATAAAAAACCCTGGCTCTGTGAGTTATCCCATAAAAAAACCCTGGCTCTGTGAGTTCTCCCATAAAAAACCCTAGCTCTGTGAGTTCTCCCATAAAAAACCCTGGCTCCGCCACTGCACCTATTGATAAATAGTTGGGCTGCAAAAACTTCCTTGTATTTTAGGACTGTCGCAGATAATTCCTGTAGCTTAGGTGGGCCGTGTTGTCAAAAAGGTTGAGAAACACTGGTCTATAGGAAACCTTAAAATAGAGTGAACTAGGAAATACAAATAAAAGAAGAAATATATTGCAATTGGACCTACACCATTCTCACAAACAAAAACCACTATTAAGTACCATTTACTGTACAAAAATACTTATATATAAATATTATTAAACATTTTATAATACTTAGTATTTCAGTAAATTATTGAAATCCAATTCATATCTCAGAATGCTAAAGATAATAGCATCGAAAAAGACAGACATGCGAAAATTGTGGGATGCACAGTACTTTACTCAAATACATTGTACATAGAAAATGCAGGCTGCAAGGCTATAAGATTTACATAGGATGTCATGATATATAAAATTATTGGTCTTCTTTTATGACAATGTATGGTATACAGTCCGAGTGCCAATACAAGCAGTTGGAATCCTTTACCCTGCACACTTTTTTATAAATAGAGACACTACAAAGAGTAGAGAAATTTAATCAACTTCCACAATGAAAGCAACAAATCCAAAATATTTCCCTCATGAAATGATAGAAAATTTTCTTTTTGTTACCACATTTCTGCAACCCCTATGTTTGCTGAAGATTCTTTGCCACTTACATGTAGTAACATAATATTGTGCCATTACCGCAAACTTCACAAGCAACTATTTGAATATTTAAAATGTGTGCCTAACTTAACAACTTGCCTGATCTTCCCGCACCACACACGGGCAGACCCTGCTCGCTGCAAATGATTTGCCTGTATCTCATGCAGGCACGACATTTTTGATTTGCTCACATATTTTAATTTTGTATTTTGAAGTAGTTCCACTTGTACTCGCTAGAGAGCATAATCATCAAGGATTGCTAGTGTACCCTTGCAGCGTGTATTAGAATGACTTATGGGCACATCGCCTCCGTCTGCATGTTTAATCTCCAAAACTACTGCATGGATTGTAATTAAGTATTAATGATCCTTATTAATATTTATCACCCAATAGTGATTTTGAACTTCATCCGTTAATTAGAACTTCCACTTAATATATAAGCACTCACGTAAACATATACTCGTATCTAGTTGAATGGCTTCCGTCAAGCAACAATTAATACCATATTTTTCTCTTCATAGCTCTTATATGATCTGTAAGGTATAGATTAAAAAATGTATTCAGATCGAGGACAACATTTGCTAAAAAAATGTCCATGAGACCACATAATTAAGACTTATAGTTTTGGAGATAAAAATTTGAGAAAATCCCCAGCATAATATAACATATTTTGTTTACATTGATCGCTACAACAATTCTATCATAAAACAACAATTTAAAAATCCATATTTTCTCTCTCCCATGCTATGATCTGTGAGGTATACATTAAAAACTTTGCTGAGATAGAGGACAGCATTTACCACAAAAAAATTTGTGGAATCATATACCGTATTTACTTGTGTAATTGCCCCATTTTTTCTTACAATTGTTTTACTCTAAAATAAGGGTTGAGCAAATATGCGGTTTTTCCATATCATATGAAAGAGGTCATATCAGAAATACCGTATATATTCGTGTTGAGGTTTTAAGATGAAATTTTAGCGAAAAACTCGGGGGTAGACTTATACACGAGAAATATTTTCAATAGGTTTAAACCCATGACTTTATCTGCCCTGTGGTTATTAAAATTTGATGGAATTTACACTTTTGTTGTACTTTAACTGTATCGATAACTATCAAATATTTAAATACCGATGTATAGAAAGAATAAATTACTATATAATTTGATCTGATGCTTTGCAAATAATTAAGCAATTTTGGTAAACTTAACGTTTGGTAAAGCAACGGCGGCAAGACAGAAAACTGGCAGCAAGACAGCTGCACAATATGGTAACTCCGTAACATGTAAATAGAAAACACCTCATCAATGATTCGTGGAAAGGCTATGTTTACCTCTAAGCATTGCAGATTAAATTAGAATCGCCGAAGTATTTATGGTATAAAAATTATGGCATTGTGCGCATAACCGGGGCAAAGGTAAACAAGGTGATACTAGCACTGGCAACGTCGAGAAAGCGACACAGAATGGAACTACCTGGAGGAAAGGCAGAAAAACGGAAGACAAATGTAAATAAGATTTCAAGGTTTGTAATGTAAAGGGAGACATGTAATAATCTTTATTATAACGTCAGCGGCACTAGCATCGCTTTGTTTACCTTTCACATCCTTTCCTTCCACGTTCACATTTTCCCTCAACAAGATATTGTACCCCCCTCACCGGGTTGGATTGGCTAGGGGTTATCTTGATTTTTCTTCCACGTTCATATTTGCACTCTCCGAGGGGTAGATTCCTCCATTCCTCTTCAAAAAAAGTAAACTACACAGATTTCCTAGGACCACATAGCACATCTTTCCACGTTTCTGCCAATTTATCGTCAATTGCGACGCCACCTATCCTCTGAAGTCCAATGTCAATTCTGAATGAGCACCGGGACAAAATACAACATCTATCCCAAGTCATTCAATCTATTACAAAGGCATATGCAATATAACGACTTTTGATGTTATGCAAGGGTGCTGTGGGAGACATAGGACTGCTTTGCTGCTACTTTGACACATGATAGTTGTATCAGACTAAAGGGAACTTAATGGATCAACATGTATTGAATACAAAAAAATTCTTCCTACTGCACCTGAAAATCTGGAGTCGACTTATATACAAGATATATAAAAAACAAAAAAATTTATGAAAAAGTCGGGGATCAACCTATACACGAGATTGACTTATACACGAGTATATACGGTAAATAATCTTTTATTCCCTCCTCATAGTTCAGGTGGGGCAATTACGGGATCAAGGCAATTAGACGAGCAAATACAATAATTATGATTTATAGTTTCAAAGATAACGATTCAAGAACAGCCAAATCTTTCCATACCATTTTATATGCATTTCCCATAAAGAATGCCTTTGAAATCGCTGTGTAGTACTCCATTTATGTAGTATATTTTTCCATCTTGTTTTTACATGGCTTTGTCTACCTTTAGTTATTTTTGCCTTGTTGGTTGTGAAATGTGTTTACATTTGCTTTAGACTTTTTTATTGTTTGTTTTAGAACTGAGTTTGGTTATACATATTATATTCCTTGAATACTCTTTAGTTGTTATGAGGTAATCAAAGTTATTACTGTTTATCCATTCTTTATAATTCTTATTACTGCTTAGTGAATGAGTTGTTTTCCCTGCAAATTCTACCCTTGATCAGATTTTAGTTATTCCAAAGAATTTTCAGTAAGTAGATCAGGAATTTCAACTGAATTTACTGACACTGATCCTGACACTGAAGACAAGGTAAACATCATGCCAGCTAGAATATGGTAAGAAGTCAGTTCAAACAAACCAGCTTCTGCAGCTCCTTCAAGATTCTGTTTTGCTTCCTCTCCTGCTGTTCATGTGAACACAGAAGACAACAGCAAAAGCTTTCAGTATTTTGAAGAATTTTTCAATGATGACCTGATAAATTTGATTACATTTCAAAAAAATCTGTACGCAGACCAGATCATACTATTATCAGTATTGCAAAAGCATTCAAGAAGTAAGAAGTGGCAACCTCCATTGACGAGTGAAATATGAGTGTTTCTAGATGTAGTTATTTTGCAAGGCATTATAAATAAGCTTGTTGAAGAGTGGTACTGGTCAAAAAAACAATGTACACCTTTTTTCTAGAGCCATGTCATGGTCTTCTAAAACGATATTTGCATTTTTCTGACAATACTGAAATACTGAAAAAGATACCAATCCTATGCTACATAAAATTTGGCCTATGTTCATACATTTGAATAAATTATTTTCTAGTCTGCTAACTCCTTCCAGAGATGTTTCAATTGGTGAAAGTCTAATGTTGTGCAAAGGCAGGTTAGACTGGATTCAATATGTACCAATGAAGAGGGCCAGATTCGGCATCAAAATATTAAAATATCCAAGGAATAAAATTCTTACTTAAAAAACACTGACATTTTTTTGCTGGAAAATGTTAAAATTACAAGACTGTTAAATGGTTAAGTGCAACACTCCCAGATTTTTCTTTCACCATATGTATCCATATAATGGAAAGTCATTAGTTCTGCACTCAATAAACCACTCCAAAACTTCACTCTCCAAGTCAGTATGTTTTGTACACCCTTCCCTCGCCAACCACAGGAGTTAGGTTTCAGAAAATTACCTCGGTTGGTCAAGTTTTAACTTTACAGTTAAGGAGTTAGATTTCTTATTTAACATCAATTTCGCCGTAGTCTCCACCTTCACTTATTTAACTTAAGTATAAGTGAAATTGGTGGGTTAGGTTCCATGGTCAGTATTACTATTATTCATCGCTTGCATAACTCGAAAAATCGCACATCTCATGAACTATTGGCAATAAAATGCTCAAATATTACATAGTAAAAATAATGACGAATTGCATGCTTCTGTTTTTAGTAAGAATAAGAACGTCAAAAAAATATGCAAAATATACGTCTGTGAGCGATTGCATGCCCATACAGGCACATTCGGTGTTTAAAAGTTAACATAATTTTCTAGAGTTTAAAAATGAAGAAAGAGTATAAGGATATAAAAATGTGTATGTTTTATAGAAAATGAAAGCTGATATCTTTATCTACAGGTTCATGATGTGAGTAAAAAATGAGGACCTTATCCTGCACGGAGTCTGTTGATGATGGCTTAAGTTTACAGAGACATAATTACATAGATATTTTTGTTCTGTGACAATATATGTTTTGAATATGAAGAATGATACCGATTTTACTAAGCACAAAAATCTTCAATGGGAAAGAAGCGGAAAATTTTTAAACATGTAGCAGTAATTGAGCTGTAACCCAGACAGAAAACAACCTATAAATGGAAATTATTGAGCCATTATGTCCAATTTTCAGATTTACAGAAAGAGTTGACATTGAACTTGTGCTATTCAGCGATGTTTTTTTTAAAGCCTTTATCAACCTCATAAACCACTCCCAATTTTCCCAAAATTTCTATCTCTAAATATCTATCCCTTCTCTTCTCATACTCAACTTAGGCTCAAGATTCATAGTTGATTCTAGGATTGAGAAGGGTTGTCATGTGTCAGCAATAACTTAAAAGCTGTTTCCATGCTTAACATTACATTGTTCACACTTTCATCACACTTGTCACATTTTGAACACAAAGTAATTGTGCATATAGATGATTTTGACTTTTTTAAAATATATTCTAAATATAAAAAAGATATTTTAAGGCTTACATTGTATATGGGACCCAATCATTTGAGAATAGACATCTCTTCTTTGAAGACTATAATCTAAACCAGGCTGTTGATAAGTAACTGGATCATTTGGATCAGCTGCTCCAGTATCCTGATGCGGATGCAACGACCTGCTTGTCATATAAATAAAGGAAAATCACCAAATAGATCACCAATAGACCAAATGAGAAATAATAACTACTAACAAGGGAAGCCCCCAAGGTGTGACACTCGCATTGGATTGAGACTTTGCAGAATGAAAGTATATGTAAAATAACGGACTCCTATTTCTGCCTAGGTGCCAACTCGACATCGTTTACGAGAAAATGCCCTTTGAAAATCGCGATCTGAGAGTCAACAAAATAAGAATGTTAAAAGTCCTTTCCTAATTATCTAGGAGCATTGGTCTAGGGGAAATGAGCTGGATTACAAATATTTTTGCCGGGGTTCGATTCCCGAAGGGACCAAATTTTTTTTCTGATTTTTTAAATTTTTTTTTCTCGCAATTTCCAGCATATTGTCGATAAAACTTGCACAACATTTTTAAAAAATTTATTCCATGCATTATAACTAATATTTTCTTAATCGTACTTCTTCACTGTAATTTTTCACCGTAATTCTTCACAAACATAATTTTATGGATCACTACCCATTCGCTTTATCATCATGATCAATACATGACGAGATTTGAAAGGAGGAATGCAGAACAATGCCCCGAAATAACCCAACAATATTGTGATATAATGCCAATTATAATTATAATGGCAACCGATTTATCATAATGAACAATACATGACGAGATTTGAAAAGAGGAATAAAGAACAATGCATCGAAATAACCCAACAGTATTGTGACATAATTTCAATTATAATTATAATGACAATAATTGACATCTGGAAATGATAACGAATCCCTTTAACAACAACACCGTAACTTTAATAACAGCATTATAAGATAACTAGACGCAGTTTCTCGTGGCCTTATTAGCAGACGTCCTTGTCTCTCTACCACAGTCAACGTCAGAGTGATTTATTGTTAGAGGGCACATTTTGGAGTGGCGATTGGAATTGTTTGTCTTTGTTCATGTTTTGCGAGTGATCTTCAGTTTTTGGGGCAATAAAAACTGCATTACGATGAAGAAAATAGTAGTTATAATTCATGGAATAAATTTTTTAAAAATGTTGTGCAAGTTTTATCGATGATATGCTGGAAATTGCGAAAAAAAAAAACAAAAAAAATTGGTCCCTTCGGGAATCGAACCCCGGAAAAATATTTGAAATCCAGCTCGTTTCCCCTAGACCAACACTCCTAGATAATTAGGAAAGGACGTTTAATGTTCTTATTACGTTGACTCTCGGATCGCGATTTTCAAAGGACATTTCGTAAACGACGTCGAGTTGGCACCTAGGTAGAAATAGGAGTCCGTTATTTTACATATACTTTAATTCTGCAAAGTCTCAATCTGATGCGAGTGTCACACCTTGGCGGCTTCCCTTCTAAGTATATCACACTCATTGATGAATCATCATAAATAATAAAATAAAAACCAATAATATAGAGCATAAAATTACTATAATTACATTTAACCCCTCAAGTCAGTTTAGATTATCACGGGTTCAGGCCAGGCCTGGACTGGGACTGAAAATCTGACCGGTCATTTTCAGCAGACCCCTGCTGAATCGATCCAGTCCAAATATGCCATTTCGGTCATTAATTTATGTGAATATTCTATGTACCAAATTTGGTTGAAATTGGTTCAGCCAATTCTTCCCTGATATATGCATACGGACGGACGGACATCAAGAAGATAATAGTGCTATTCAGCGATGACGAAAAGCAATAAAAATTGACGATGCAGGCACAAAAATTGCAAATAAATATAAAAAGTCATAACTTTTCACCTTTATATTGGAATTTTATAAAAAAGTTTGAGGATTTGCACAAAACATTATATTTTAAAACTATAGCTATTACACTAGTTTGAAGTAAGTAAAGACTCTTGGCTGGACAAGCGGTTTCACACCGTTCCGTTACCTATCCAGCGTGTGCCTGCGCTTTCATATAATAATCAATACTGTGAAAGCCATTGAAGTTATAGGCATGCAACCCTCCTCAGAGATAAATTTAAACTATTCTGAACATTTCAATCGCTGCAATTACCCCTCTAAACCAATAAGGAAAAATTTTCTCGCATGTCAACTTTTTCCTGTCTCAACTGAAATCTTTAGATAAATGTTACGATTGTTATTTTTTTTAATGGCAATTCATAATTTTTATTTATTCTTGAGTTACTTTTTCGTTATTTGGAATTATTACAAAGTCATATAAAAAACATTGTTCCTTTTTATTCAATAGAAGCCGAAATATGACGTTGTATGTATAATGATGAAAGATACATGCAGAATACAAAAAATAGACATTTAAAAGTTATTTAAACATTTAAGGTAATTGCCGATTTTTCATAATGTTTATACCTGCAAAATCAGATTTAGCATGAAATTTACTATAAGATAACGTTAGAATTTCAATCTAACATCCAGAATGAGTTTTTTACTTGCATTCTGTTATAACACTCACAGCGAAGTCTCAATTCGCCTCATACGAATGCGAGTAAAAAATCTTTACGTGCGATACATTAAAATTCTAGCGTTATCTTATAGTAAATTTCAAGTGAAATTTGATTTTGCAGGTATAAACATTATTAAATATCTGCAAATACCTTAATAGTTTTTAAAACTTTTAAATGTCTATTTTTTATATTCTGCATATATCTTCCTTCCTTATACATACATGGTCATATTTCAGCTTCAATTGAATGAAAAGGGACAGTTTTATGAATTATGAACTGCCTTTTAAAAAAAATAACAATCGTAACACTTATCTAAAAATTTCAGTCGAGACATGAAAAAGTTGATGTGAGAGAAATTTTTTCCCTAATTGGTTTAGAGAGGTAATTGCAGAATTTGAAATGTTCAGAATAGTTTATATTTATATTTGAAGAAGGTCGCATTCCAATATTTTCAATAGTTTTCACTATATTTATTATTATATGAAAGCACGGGCATACAATATCATATTCCGTTGGTGGTACAGATTACACCTTCAATTGTTTATATGTCTTGGTGGTAAAGTGTACCTGTTATATTGTTTATGTTTTTGGCGGTTCTATTTAATCATTCAAAACTTTATAATTCCCTCGATTCAATCCACCCGTTCGGTATTTTATACTTCCAATGGCTCTATACACTCGTTCAATTGTTTATACGTCTTGTGATTCACATTAACCATTCCATAATTTACAATATTGGCGGTTCACATTACCCATTCCATTGTTTATACTTCCGCTGGTTTAATCCACCTGTTCAATTGTTTATACATTCTGGTAGATTTTATATCCCTTGAAAATGTGTATACATCGCTTGTTAACATTCCCCGCCTATCCCATCTTGTCCGCACAACATCCTGTCGGCATAATGTCCATTCGGCATAAAGTCTGTATGGCATAAAGTCCATTTGGCATACCATCCATTCGGCATAACGTCTGTTCGGCATAATGTCCGTCAGCATACCATCCATCGGCATACCGTCTGTCGGCATACTGTCCGAGTACCTTGGAGATAGCTAGTGCAACCTTTGATTAATGGTATTACTACCGTATTTAATCGATTGTAAGCCGACTTTTTTTTACCTTTTCACCATCTCAGAAATTGCCACTCGTCTTAGAATCGTCGTCAAATAAAATAGTAATTGAATTTATTTCTTCAGTTACATTATAATGCAAGATATAAGCGTTTTAAAGAATACGCAAACTATCTACTATAAAGAAGAATAAAAATGACCGAATAACTAAGACGAAATAAATTACGTAAATAATAAGAGGTGCGTCAAAGTTGTAATAATTGTGGTGGCAGTGCATGTATTCGTAGGCTTTCACACTCCTCCACTAACTAAAATATTTCATTGTAGTGTCACCAACTTGACGTATTTTCCGCTAAATCTAGCTTTTTATCTAGATACCATCTGGGGATTAGAAAAATGTAAGCTAGGGGATAGCGGATTTTTCGACTTAATTTTCACCAAATTGATGTTTCAGGTTTTTTTTAAATAAATAATTTTATCGTTAAATGTAACAAAATAAGTACTTACAAGTTTATAATGTTAAACATGCGACGATTTCTCCCGTTTTTTCAATTAAATAACGGACGCATCATTCATCAAATAAATAGTATTCTTAAACTACCTTCCTCGTATTTTATAGTCATTGCCACTCTCCACTCATTACATTGATAAAGCTATTAAGTATTCTTTCAATACTGTTTCAAATTCGCAAACATACATCATGTATACAAACTCCGGTGTTGGCAACACTGTTTACGTGTCTTGTGAGTGTCCTGTGATTCCCGAGTGAAATATTTCGTTTCGTTGTGAACAAGTGTAAACTTCTTATTTCTT
This sequence comes from Tanypteryx hageni, assembly GCA_028673005.1. Classification (NCBI taxonomy): domain Eukaryota; kingdom Metazoa; phylum Arthropoda; class Insecta; order Odonata; family Petaluridae; genus Tanypteryx; species Tanypteryx hageni. Next base: position 134,408,302 of record CM054116.1, read on the forward strand.
AGCGAGTTTTTCGGTTTTTAATTACCCCATGATGGGACGAACGCATTACTCTGCGAACTTTAAGAGGAACGTTATTGCCTATGCAGAAGAGACATCTAATCTTGCAGCACAACGGCGCTTTGGGATTGATGAATCAAATGTTAGACGCTGGAGGAGAGATAAAGAGAAGTTACTTAAGTGTTCAAGCAAAAGAAAAACATTTGGAGGCCCCAAGCAAGGACGTTACCATGAATTGGAGGAGATCCTTAATAACTTTGTGATTGATCAACGAAATAACTGTTTGCCAGTGAACTCCGAGATTATACAAACAAAAGCTCGTGAAATTGCTCGAGAACATAAAATTAGTAGAAGTGAGTGTAAATTTAGTCGGCACTGGCTACAGCTGTTTATGAAACGATGGGGACTTGTTCTTCGTCGTCGTACATCAATCGCCCAAAAACTGCCAGCTGATTACGAAGAGAAACTAATTTCCTTTCAACTCGCTCGATGGCACAGAAGATGACGTTTTGTGGGATGAGGAGAGTGAAAAAAAGTCGTCGTGTGAACATATATTTTAGTAAAAAAATATGTTAATGTTGTTGCAATTTCTGTTTTTAATCTTTATTTAATTACGAACTGAAAATCCGCCACATTCATACTTGTTGGAATATCGAGATAAATAGTCCTAATTGACCAAAAATATTTTTTTTTCCTTGCGTGGACTTGTGAAAAGTGGGGGTCGGCTTAGAATCAGTGTCGGCTTATAATCGATTAAATACGGTAATTAGTATTTCTGAGTACCTTGCCGGGCCGCATTTAAAGTCAAAGTTTTTTCTATGGGCCACATTTAATGTCTCATATGGTTTGCCTCAGACTTTAATCCTTAAGAGATCGCACAGTATTTTGTTACATAAGTCGCACATGGTCATATTGACCGTGATGGAAAATTTTTAACCATTTAAATAGTAAAATAAATAAAAACAGTTCACGAGTAGGTTTAGTAAATGAATTTTTGGTCTGTAAATTATTACAGAATTACTTCTCATTTCCAACGAGTTGATGAAAATTGCGAGACAAAATCAAGGCATGTCTTACCTGGAGCAAGCAAATTATTTAAATGGTTAAAAATTTTCCATCACAGTCAATATGACCATATGCAACTTATGTAACAAAATACTGTGCGATCTCTTAAGGATTAAAGTCTGAGGCAAACCAGGTAGCACATGGAGTAAGCTAAAATGCCTACTCCTGGTTTTAATGGTCTCCTACTTTAAGATCTCCCAGCAACCATAAAAACCATCTTAATTCCCTTCAATAGAAACCTTACAAGCTACAATATCAGAAGACTATGGTTTGAGTTTATTTCTTTTCTTTTTCAAGTCCTTAAATTTTTCTCTCAGTTCCTTAAAATATTTATTATCATGTAACCTATTTGGAATTTTTAGAAATAATACAGGTATGGAAAAAGTCATGTGGTGGCCACATCAGATTTTTTTATTTGGAGGAAATAGGTGTTAAAAGAAGAATGTTAAATGTTAAGAGTTATCAACAACATATGATTTTGAAAGTCATCAGTCACAACATAAACTGTACCATCACCTCATGCTTCTATCATTGGTATTTTTTTATACTAATCAATAATTAATAATGAGGCAGAAAATAACTTTACTCACTTGGCTGATGTGTTGGTACATACTATGTACTCCACATCATCTGTATAAGGATTCAGGAATGCGAATGCTGAAGTTCTCAGCCAAACCCACTCCCTGTTCTTGGCACGGAATCGGTACATCACGGACATTACTTGCCCTTTGAGCTTCAGTACTACAGAAAAGCAGTCAAAAAAGTTACTTCAACAGATGGCAGAAACAACAACAAATTTATTTACAGCAAATATCTATCACAAGTTCTATTTATTAGTTCACCACAAAGTTAACCTTTTTGCACTCATATTTTTTCATATAAGTAGTGGTCCCCAACCAGCTCAAGTTTTATGGGTAGAAATCACATCTACTTTCTTAGGTAATGTGAATATATAATATTATATTCAAAACAATATCTATATCAATCTTCTGGAAGGAAAGAAGCAAACATGGTCTATTAGGAGAACAGTCACTAGAAAACTAAATGAAAACATGTGCGAGAGAGAAAATATTAGGGGGAGATATTGGACAAATATAAAATACTTTCGATAAACAAACTGTGAAATGCACCCGTTTCAATTTTGTGTAAAAAGTAAATAGGTATCTTCAGCTTTGCGTGAAATACAAGGTAAACTAATACTTGAATTCAAACCTTCATGCCGGCGACCAATTTTCTCCTGACATGTCAGTAGAAAATTGGTGTATGCAACCCGCATGACCCCTCGATAATTGCACAAATCTGAAGACAGCTGCATTTTATCCAAAATAATTTATGATAAAATGTATCCATTTTGTGGCAGTTAGAACCATTATAGATGTATACTAGTAGTTGGTGCTTGCATTCTGCAAGCATATCATCTCAAGATAAAAAAACATTCATTTTTCATATTTCATCATTACACATTTTTTTAATTCTAAATATTTAACCTCCTGAGCGATTTTCGTTTTTCCCTATTGTAAAAATAATAAATTAAAACAATCCCAAAACTTTGCAATTTTACGAATTTTATACTTTCTCCAGTATGGTGTACTAATGCTACACATTTATGCCAAATTTTAAAGTTGTAGTACTTCTAGAAGTGAAATCATATTTTCCTAATTTTTTAAATTTTAAACATTTTTAATGGCCGCCATACTATGTTTATGGAATGATTCAAATGTTTATTTGTTTAAATACACTACTCTGTACATAACTTGAAATTTTCAGCTTCCTAGCTCATTTCGTAATGTCTAAACAGTTATCTATTTGTTTAAATTTTAAGAATTTTTAACTGCCAAACAAATTAAAATATCAAAATTTGTATAATCCCTATTTCGTTTTTTTACGAATTCTACTTATTAAAAAAATTTTAACTCTGTAGCACATTTGGAAATACATATACCTTGAAAATTTATTTAAACAATTGCGAATTTCTAGCGGCCGCATTGTTGAACTTTTTCAAGATTTTCGTTTTTCTAGTCAGTTTTGCAACAAATCCTACCTAAGAAAAAAATTTTGAATCTCCAGCTCATCTGTAAGTGCCTAAACATTAGTATCCTCCTATCATTATATATCGACGTTTCTTACAGAGGAGGAGATACAAATATTCTATTAATTCTAAAGATTTCACCTCCGCAGCGATTTTCGTTTTTCCCACATGTAAAAATAATAGTTTAAAACAATCCCCAAATGTTGCAATTTTAAAAATTTTACACTTTCTCCATTATGGGGTACTAATGCTACACATTTCAGCCAAATTTTAAAGTTGTAGCATTTCTAGAAGTGAAATAATATTTTTCTAATTGTTTAAAATTTAAACATTTTTAACGGCCGCCGCAATATATATATGGAGAGATTGAAATGTTTATTTGTGCAAATGCACTGTTCTGTAAATAATTTGAAAATTGCAGCTTCCTAGCTCATCCCGTAGTACCTAAAAAATTATAAAACTTTAATGTTCAAATGGGGTTAAAACAACCCCTAAAAATTAACAATTTTAAAATTTTTGATTTTCATAGTTGGTTATGAGAAAAATTCTATAATCTTTCAAAATTTCAGCTTCCTAAACTTATTAGATTGGTCTACACACTGGATTCCGTTTTCCCATGCTAACTTATGGGAGATATTCCGGGGTCTCTGAAGTCGAACCCAAGACACTATAAGCAAAAGTGACAATAATTCCTAATAGATATTGCGGCCATCTAGCAACACTGAAAATTTCATTTTTCTAGCTTACCGGCAAAACCCATAATTAATTTACAAATTTGGTGCAATGCTTTTCTTATGGGAAAAAATGCAACTTTCGGAATTTCTGGAGTCGAACTCATGTCACTTAGGTAAGAAGTCTCATTTTATCTGAAGGTTACTTTATTATATCTACAAAAACTAAAACTTTCAGCTTTCTAGCTCTTGTAGTTTGGGTTGGACATAAGTATCCTCCTCCTCTGTAAGGATAATGATATTATGCTAAAAATACGTAATTGGGAAATGTGTACATTTACCGGTAAATGTGCACATTTACCATCAAGCTTGGTAAATGTAAGTTTAAGTTTCCAGAAATACGTATTGTCATTACATTTCCTGGTAAATGTGCACTTTTACAGATGTGCCTTGGTAAATGTGGAAATAAGTAAGAATGAGAAATGCTACAATTTAATAATTACGTTAATTTATAACAAAAATCATCGAATCCACTGGTATATAGTATTAAGATGAATGCTTCCCAACCCGAGGGAGGAACACAGTGAACGTGAGGAGGAACCAAAAATACTTCGACTAACCTACCCAACCCGGCAGGACTGAGTAAAATTTTCCTTCATGTTCAAATTTAGTTTAGTTGTGCACATTTACCAGGAAATTAACGCATTTATCGGACAACTCACATTTACTGTACTTCTGTGGGGAAATAGGTAAGAATGAGAAATCCTACACTTTAATAATTACATTAATTTATAACAAAAATCATCAGGGGTTCGACTCCACTGGTATATATTAAGATGAACGCTTCCCAACCTGAGGGAGGAACACAGTCAACATGAGGAGGAACCAAAAACACTACCCAACCTGGTGGGACAGAGTAAAATTTTCCTTCATGCTCAAATTTAGTTTAGTTAGTTGTGCACATTTACCAGGAAATTTACACATTTACTGGACAACGCACATTTACCATATTTCTAAACTGCTACAGATGTTCGGGACGCCGCCATGTTGTGGCCTGTGTTGCGACATTTATCCACATTTACCAGTGTCTCTGGGTAAATGTCTACATTTCCCTAATTCAATCGGTAAAAATTGGTGGTAAATGTGCACATTTACTGGGAAATGTACACATTTACTGGACTACACACATTTACCGTGACATATATCCTACAAACAGTAATGAATTGACAAATCTGAAAGTAAAAAGTTGCGAAATATTCGAGGTGAACATAATGCTGGACCCAGTCCGACATATGTGCAGATCAGTAAAAATGCGATGTTGGATGAGGTCCGAAATATGAGCACAAAGGGTTAATGCCTCAAAACCATTTCCCTAATACATACAGTAAACACATGAATTTTCAAAAATGTTGTCCAGCAAAACTTTTATGGAAACATGATAATTGAAGAACTAAAGACATAATTGTCCACAAACCAATAAACAGCACACCATAATACTTGAACACTTTTAATGAGATCATTCAAAGATAAATGGAACACATGATTATTTTATGAAAAGATGTAAAGGTCATATGTAAGGATGGGACGGTTCCACTTATTCCCAGTTCCGGTTATATTAATCTGATACAGGTTTTTTTAGGTTAGAAGTGCTTTTTGATACACCACAGGAAATTCTAGCTTTACAATAGTTACATATAATGTATTTGTCATTTGTACTGTCAATTCTGAAGTTGTTCCAAATGTCCAACATGGCTTTATTGTTAGGGTTCACAATAAATCGGTTAAATTTAAAAATTATCCGCGAGGTATCTATTCAAAATTACTACACAACAAAATAAAACTTATTTCTGTTAATAAGTTATAGTAACAGTAGCGGCAAACCAAATACTAAATGCCGGAAGTTCGGAACCCATCATTCAATTTTTTGATAGATATTTTTGCGGAACTATAGATCATTGAACTGATTTGTCATCCTGATTTTTGTATGTGCTACAAAGCTCTTTTACCTCATGAAATAAAGGAAATTCAGACTTGCCTCTCCCATTTGAAACTGATAACACATCCAGCATAAAAATATACTTTACGTCATAGTAGAAAAACAACTTCCATCATCGATATATGTATCAAAAATCGAATGCCGTCACAGAAGATTATGGCAGAATAAGGCGGTTGCTTTCCGGTTAGCATCTGCTTCCGAGTCTCAATCATTTTTTTATTAAAATGAGAATCAGAACTGAAGAACCAGATTATAAACAGTCGGTACCGGATATTTCAGTTCTTGAGAGAACTGGCAGAACCGAGAAACTGAAGAACCAATCATCCCATTCCTAGTCATATACATTCCTGGAAAGCTAGAAAAATTCTTCCTTGACTGGAAATAAAATCCAGGTTTTCCACTTGCTGGGCAGACATTTTACCACTGAACTACTGAGACCAAATAATCCTACTGTTTCAGAACCAAGTACTTATCTTGTTAAGCCAGGCTAGCCATCCTAGAATCAACATTTCCCAACAGATATCCTCCATTAGGAGTGAATAAAGAAAACCCAATTACATCTCAAAGCTGCGTCTTATAGCGAATATATGATCTGATTCGACACGTAGTTCAAAATTGACAATATGAAAATGAATTTTCAATCTTCAAGACATTGTTTGGTTCAAATACCATATTCGTACGATGATTCTAAGTAATATTAAAATGCAAATGAAAATTATGATGCATTGCTTCTCATAAATGTAATTCTCATATAAAATACAGAGGGAGATACAAAACCGAGATTCTAGAGAGATAATAGATTAGCTGCAATTAACATTTTTATGATTGATGCATAAAATCCTGTAAATAAACATTCTGGCATTAATGACAATTCCAAATATAGAAAAAACAGAGATCATATATGAATGAATTACCCTGCTCAAAGCTCTCCTTCATGTGTGTCTGGTCTTCTGGATGGAAGAAGTCAAAGCAGGATTTCCCCAGCAGCTCAGGCGGTGAGTATCCGAGGAGACCTATTACACGCTGGTCCACAAAAGTAAATTTTCCCTCCATGGAATGCCGAGATATGAATTCTGCAACATAAGGTATTGTTATAAATTGAAAATCAATATTTGTAACACACGGTAGTAAATTTTTTATTGGATATATTTTGCTAGTTTTGGATATTTCTTAAGAAAACTGGCATTCAAAATATATATTTTATTTATATATATTGACATGTATTCTTGCTGGAGCAACCATCATTTGGGTTTTTTGCTAATGAACATCAGGTTAATAGACCCACTTGCTAGTTGCCACAGGAATACCTTATCAAGTGGAATGACCCATGAGTTAGCCACTGTATGATAACTTTTCCCACTCACACGAGAAGTCCTTGCATCAGATGACAATAACTAAATCACTGTTCAAAATACCTCCTCTTGTAATCAGCATTAATATCAGTCATACTATACTATTATAAAAATGTGTCAAATAACAGTTATAGCTACAGTTTTAAGAAGTAGGTACAAATAAAAGTGGCATAAAGTTAAATATTGAGGCCAATATAATTACGTACTATAGTTGGTAGAAAGTGCACAAAGGAGATAGGTCAAAATGACTAACTCACTCACCAGATGAAGAATTAGATCCAGAGAGATCACTAGTATTTGGAGTCGATGTGACTTGTAGCCTTCCAATTGCAACAAGGCAACAATGAGATGATGAATGGCCTTCCTCATCTCCTCCGCCTCCTCTGTCTATCTGTACACCTAGTGAAGAAAATGATGCAGAAAGTATTACATGAATTTGCTTTAAAAAACACTAAGTTTTGAAAAATGCTACTATTTTTACAAAAAGTCAGGAACTCAATTCTAATGCATGTACACTGAGTCCCCGGTATTCGCAGATTCGGTATTAGTCATTTCACTTATTCATCATTCATGTATTAAGGAACAATGTATCTGTATCCATAGTTTTTCATTTTGCTTATTCTTCACTCAGACCACTTGCCATGGTGGAGTAAGAAGTTGACATGCATGATACTTGTTCACCAATGACTGCCTCATTAACTCTTGCTCTACATAGGTATTTTACAACTTACTCCTCCCTAGTGAGGTAACTCAGTTACCCCACAATTCTTTTGTCAGAAATAGTTGTTTATTGGGAGAAATATGTTAATATTAAAATATCTATATAAGATAAATAATATGAAATATATATTTGTAAAGAAAATAATGAGTACTTTATAATTACTTCATAATTGTAATAAAAGTTTTGCTATCTTGAGTGTTGAGCACAACCAGAGGAGAACAGAAGCTGACATGTATTTACAACAGCCTTTCACTGTAACATTCAGTAACATACGCTCACTCTTTCGTAGTTCAACCAACATACACCTGCCCATCACCAAATTACTTTGAAAAACTCTTGATCTATTTCAAACATGAAGTGTATTTGCTGATAAATGCGTAATATGAAAATAAATATGTACTTGTAAAAATAATATATTTTATAATTACACCGCAGTTGCAATAAAAAGTTCTTAGTTACCTTGATTGTTGAACACAACCAGATGAAAACGTGATACTGACTTGGATTTACAAGGTCCTTTCAATGTAACACACTAGCACAAGAGAATGTTTTGTAGTTTAGCACATGGCAGCTCATCACCAAAATGTATTATTTTGCAATGTACACCAATAGACAGAATAAATTACACACATACGTAGCCACATGTATAGCGGAACTGCATTCAAAGTAAAAATGAAACAATGGCAAACCCTACCAAGGGGGGTAACTTAGTTACTCTGACAGTGTTTTCATTTAAAAATGACTCTAAAAAAGATGTAAATCTACACAACAACCAAAAGCAATGTTCATAGATGGTAAAAACGAATACATGGGAGGATATGAATGAAATCCCAAAAATAACCATTAAAAAATAGAAAAACGTCGTTGGGGTAACTGAGTTATCCCCCTTGGTAGAGGAAGGGTTAAACTCATTTTATTTAATTTTCTGGAATATTTTGTTTATTTTTTGCTATTGATAATGAATATACATACCATGTTGGTAATTATTTTTTACTTTTTCCGTTCGTTGTAACTAGCGTAAGAAAGTCTTCTGTGTTATTACGCACCAGCATCACGAGCTTTGTTTTGGAATTGTGCTGTGAACATCGTATCTGAGATTCTCACGAGTTTTATTCCACAGTATCTGTGTTTACCCTTGTCATCACATTTTCCATTCGTATTTATGTAATTTTAAGTTATTTCCATTTATATTAAGACTAGGCAAAGTTCAGTGTATGTGCTGTCCTGTATATTAAACCTTTCACAACTAGAACACCTGTAAACGGACTTGTTTTTGTAATTTGGATTTCAAAGGGTACAGTGGCAATGACTTAAACCTATTCTCCCATATTACATGAAATCTTATGAGAGAAAATTCCCCCTTTTTCCATCATGTGAGTGATTTTAGTGGCGAATCGGAACATAACCCTCCCCCCTTATATAATGTATTTTTATGGGGAAAATTCTCCGGTATTCGCTGTTCCTGTAATTGCGGCCCTTTTCTGGTACGTAACCCCCGCGAATAGCAGGGGACTCACTGTACTAGCATATTTTGTAAATTAGCAAATTAGAATAGAATCTTTCCCGAGTGTCACAAATATCTTTTTCAGACAAAACAAACAATGGTTCTCAATTCTTGCATTGGTTTGACTGGCTTGGAAATAAGCACATGGTGTGGTGGTTTTCCGTTACCAGACACAAAGAAGGGAGGAGGGAACCCCAGTGCCAGCATTTGCCTATTCTTACGAAGAGTACCAAGAGGGCCAACTTCTTCAGGTCCCTTCCGAAGGATGGAGTGCTGAATTGTGTTCTCCTCATTCTCGTTGCCTCGTTCTCTTAGTTTGTAAAAATAAAAAAGGGAGACTGGGCGACCTCACAAAAAAAGCCCACTTCCATAGGATTCATGCTTGCTGCAGCTTGGAGCAGCGGGCAAGCAGCGGCTTTTCAGACATCTCAAGATAAATAGAAATGAAATGTTCCAAGTTTCCTTTCTAAAAAATGGATTTTACTCTTCAGAAGCATATAAACAAAAACTAAGATTTACTCTACTTAACAGAATCCAAGACAAGGTTTTTTTTCCAAATTTCAGCAAAAATTGAGAGTCATCTTAAATTCGATTACAAAGTAAGATTATGCATTGAATCAATGTTTTTTAAACGAACAATTGGGAATTTAGGGTAATACCATTAATTTTTAATAAATTTTAGAAATTATTTTTTTTTCTCAAAAAATAATTTGTAAGATACCGTATCAATGAATTTACAAACTATACCTACACTGAATATGTGTGTTCCTGGTATAAGTTAATGCTAGAAAAGTCAGTTTCTGTTGAAATTACTGTTTTAAGTTTTGATTCATGATACTGAGAATAAATTCAAATTAAGGAAATAACACAAAAAACTTTGAAAAAATTCCACCGTATTTGAGAGAGAAAATCTGTTTCAAAATGACACTGTCATCATCATATTTTCCCACCTGATGATTAAGGTTTGCACTGTGAATTATATTTTAATTTCAAATTGCTACAATAAGAAAATCAGGCTTGTTAATTCTCTTCAGCCTGAAACCTTCCTTAATTCTGAAGTCAGACGTGCAACACGAATTTACTGCATTTAAAATCTCATTATTATCTGATTTTCCCAAAAAGTTAGCCCAAAACAGCTGAAAAATGACACCCTATGGAGTTTTATTGTAAATTTCGAGAAATGATTTTGAATTACAAGAACAATTACCAATAATTATCACATATTTACCCAAGGATTAATTAAAAACTAATTTTAGGAATTCAGTGAAGTTCAAACGCTGAAAGAATTTCTCTTTAACCATAAAATACTGATGGTTATGCATTTTTTGTGGTTCTGGCATTTTTAAATAAGAAATTTTCATAGGTTTTATTTCATTTGTAATAAGATGGATTCTGATGATTTCTTTGTGTTGCCTGGCAACAATTTAATAGAGGATTATATCTGCTATTTTCTTCTAATGGGGATTTTTTATAAGGTCGCATGTAAATGTCCATAATACAACTGCCTTCATGGTCCACAGTCCCACATGGTCATTTTCAAATTCCACTCACAACGGACATGTAAAGTGCTTCCCAAACTATGGTCCACAGACCATTTGTGGTCCATGAAGGTTTCGTTGGTGGTCCACGAAGGTTTCCAAAATGTAATTTTTTAGAATGATCTGAATATTTAGTTGAATTTTTTTGGGAATAGTCAGTCAATTCTTACACTATCACAGGTATTCAATACTTGATTAACCCTTAGTTAGGCGCACTGGCATACAGAGTACGCCAACGTATTTTGAAATGCTGGCAATTTGTAAATTTTGCTTCATATACATTGTTCTTTTATGTAACCTATGAGTATTGCCTGAGTAGTCAAATAAGCTGTTTGCAACCTTTTAGCTATTGTTCTTGAGGAGTAAAACAGACGCAAAGCCGTGTGCGTCGCTTCTACCATGCTATATATCGTTCATAGTTTAGAAATAAAATGTATTTTGTAATATGCTTATTATGTTGTTGTTTGTAAAACTATTTTATACTAGGGAGATGCCCGCTGAAATTCAATGGGAAAAGTTTTTGTGAAATAAAAAATGAACATAAATATGCCTTGACTTTCTTTGGATGGCAAGAAAACAAACTTTCGTTCTTTTAGGCATTCATTGATTCAAGTTTCGAACTCCTACGATGATTCTATGTACCTAATTTTAATATGTGAATGATTTATATTCTAAATTCAAATGTACTCCTTCTCGTAAATAACGCAACAAATGTTGCTTACATTGGTTGCTATGAAAAGAATTTCTCTCTCTCGTACTAATTTTAAGAGCATTCAAAGCATGCTTTCACCCATAAGGATTGAAATAACAATAGGATTTAGAGGTTTAACAATGTAATGGGTTGGCAAGGCAACATCCCATTAAAATGGCAAGATTTCCCCAAAATATGTGAATTAAACATTTAACATGAGGAATTTCGAACTGCAGGCGAGAATAGATGAACGAAATAAGAAAATTCATAGTTTTTTATTTAAAATGGGCTAGATCCGAAGATCATTGGTGAATTCTTTTTAATTTAGATCTCAAACAGTATAAAAGCCTGCAAGTCAAAATGTCGATTTTTACCTGTTATCATATTGGAAATGGAAATGCCTACCTTGGAGTCGAATCTAGGACTTTTTTCAAGATTGCTTTTCATCATCATCTTACAATATGTGCATCGATCATTCCTGCTAAATATCAAAAATGAATCTCGTTTCATTATCGAGTTATTTGCATTTTTATAGCATGACAGAGGGAGCCACAAAGGGACAAAAGTTGCCTCCTATTATTTTAAAAAATTTCACGAATTTCTCCTACAATTTTTAAAAATAATTCTTGGAATAAAATAAAAACTAGTCAGACACCCCTCAAACAGACAGAAACCTGTGTAATACATTTGAAAATGTTCAAATAAACTACGTATCCAATTAACCCCTTTTCTTAAATGTAGTTACAGTAAGTACATTTGTGTAAGAAATGAGGTGGGCTGTAGGGCCTGGAGGATTGCTGTAGAGGTCCGCGGAGTTCAAAAGTTTTGGAAGCACTGTGTTAAGGTACTTATATATGTCATCTCTGCTAAAACAGATTTATGTAGACTGCACTATTCCCAATAAAATGCACCGGAAACATATTCTTTATTTTTCATTGATTTATACTGAGCAATTTATTTTCAATTCCCTTTAACTTTCCTTAATTTAGTCCAGTGGATGAAGTCAAAAGAATCTTTACCTAACAGCTAAAAGGTTAATCAACTCATGGAGACTAATCTGAGGAGCATTTTTTATAAACTTCAATTTGTGTAACCTGTTCTACTAAATTGGATCTTTAAACTGGTATAAGTAAAAATAAACATGTTTAAAAACAATACAAATTTGCAAATTTTTCTAGCAAAATACCTGAAGGTGGCCAATTCTTGATGTAGCCAGTGCAGTGGACCACTACATAATTTTGGCCATCCCTTGTAGGTCCAAGACTGTTTCTCTGCTTCATGCGGTTTAGATGTCCAGCTGACATGCTGTCCGCCTGAACATTACCAACTTTCATACGGCAGATGAACCCTCTTCTTGAACCCATGCACAGTCGCATTGATGCTAGAAAAAATGAAGAGTAAAATACATATTAACTCTTCTGTTAGAGTCATGTGCCACAATTCACAGTTTTTCACATTCAGGCTAAAACTAAAAGGGGGTATTATCAAGAGTAAATTGTAAATCAAAAGTAACATGTATGTGCAAATAAAGCACTAAATTCAAATCAAGATTTAAACTTTCTCTCTCCCTCTAATTCTATCCTAAAAAATGTAGGTCTCTCTGTCAGCATGATACGAGATGCTACCCAAAAGCTATGAGAATGCTCATGTAACAATGTAACCGATAATAGTTCAAAAATTATCCCGCTAGGTGGTGATACAGTACACTTTCGTGAGTAGTTTGCCTCATCATATGCAATTTTATGTTGCATCAGTCATATTTGTGAAGCTTTTTAGTGAAGACATGTACCAAGTGATCTGAGATTTTTCAAAATGAACGATTCAAAAGAACAAAGAATTTGCATCAAGTTTTGTTTCAAGCTTGGTGAAACAGCATTTGAAACACGTGAAATGTTATGACCAGCCTTCAGATAAGATGCTTTATCAAAAGCACAAACACACAGGTGGTTTTCAAGATTCAAAGATGGACAAACCTCTGTGGAAGATGAAGAACATTTTGGACAGCCATCGATGAGGAGAACGGATGAAAATGTTGAAAGGGTTTGAGAGTTAATTCATCAAAATAAGACTCGCTATTCATGATTTGTGTGAATAACTGAATCTTTCTTATGGAAACTGCCAAGACATTTTATCAGAAGATCTGAACATGCGAAAGATCTCTGCAAAATTTGACCCTCAAGTGTTAATGAATGAACAAAAGGAAAATCATAATTTGTCACCAATTTCTTTCTAAGCAACATCTAGCACTATCTTTCAAGAAAAACTGAAGCTATTGGCCAGTGTCTGTATCACACAATTAACATTAAAGGAAATGGTCACTTGAGAAGAGAGTAAATAGTAAAAATTTAGTAACTTAAATGTTCAACCCCAAAAGAAGTACTGGTCTGCTGATAAAGGTAAATATGCCATATGGCAATTATAAATTTGTGCACAGTTTCAATGATACATAAAGTGATGAAAGTAATTCCTCCTTTCAGTAGAATTATCACATGCAAATGAAAGCTCACACAGTTTTACTTTATAGTTTGCATAACATAAAATGGATTCAGTTTAAAACATCTTCAATCATGCAATACAAAATGACAAGAATAATCAAAGTACATTTTAGATGGATGATGCCAAAACAGGTAAAACTTAATAAGTGAAAGGCAGTAGTACTTCAAAAATTAGAGCAAATTAGAACAAGGTATTGAAATTTTCTGCTGCCATGGTAACAATAGAAATTGGTTACACGTAATATGAAATTTTAAAAAATTTAAATTACACAAAATTTTGCTTTGATTAATCAAATTGTATATTAGCTCAATAACTTTCGGCTTAAACAAAGTAAATAAAGTAAAACTCCTATAGCAAAAAAAAGGATTAACAAACCCAATGCATTTCACCCACGATGTGGGCATCTTCAGGGGTGACCTGATCTTGACAGTGATAAGAGGTCAACTGATTAATCAAGTTATTTTAAATTAAGCATGCAATATGTAAGTAGCAACTAAAAGGGCTTTTACAAAAATTCTAAACCTCTAAAGCTATGATCAACATAGCTTTAAAATAATCTAGTTCTTTACAAAAGCAGCATACCTCAGGCCAGAAATAGTACATTACCTTAAAGTCTCGCGTATAACACATGCATTATACAAGATTTTTTAGGAACTTTGACGTAATTTGTTAGTGCACATCATCTATAAGGTACACATTTTTAAGAGAGAAAATTTATACACAAAACAATTTATTTTTATAAAATGACTTCTTCGTTGAAATGAATGTTGTGACATCTATTTAATGCACTTCCACAACTTTAATTACTTTAACGCAATTCCACAAAATCTGCAATCCGGGCTGTTATATTACATGAAGATTACCCTAAAGTCCCTTTTTGCTGCAATCCAATTGTATGTATCAAATGCATTGTACTACATGATTTTTCTACATCATCAACAAATGATCTACTTTGTTAGCAAAAGATTTTCAGTTAAAAAAGAAGAATGCTCATATTCAAAATTAATTCCTGCATTACATCAACGGCAGGAAAATAAATTCTCATTGTTTTCATTCTTTATAAAATAACATGCAACAACAGAATATCATTCTTAACCTTTAAACACTGGATTTATTTTGGGGTATTTTTGTCCATTATATGGAAAAATGACATATCACACGAATTATTGGTACTAAAATGTTCAAATAAAAAGCATTTTATTGTAAATATAATGAAGAATTGCATACTTCTGGAAAATGAATAAAATGTATAGTAAAGAATCCACTTTAATAACTTGCACAAAACAGACGACCGGTTTCAACTAACACTTAGTCATCATCAAGTCTGTTTTGTGCAAGTTATTAAAGTGGATTCTTTACTAAACATTTTATTCATTTTCCTGAATATGGAGTTACACCACGTCAAGGCTGCATCCATCGATTACATACTTCTGCTTTGTAGGGGAAAGAAACGCCGAAAAAATATTATGAAAAATATACGTCCGTGACCTATTGCATTTTGTGTGCCCAAACAGGCACATTTGGTGTTTAAAGGTTAATAAGTATTGGCAACCCAATGAATGGAGAAACAATGGAAGAAGTTGAGCCAATTTGCTTCAAGAGACTAATGGAGGTGTTAAAGAAAAATGAGAATTGGGGTAACAAAATAGTAAACACAGGGCACCCTGTGATGTTGGCCTTCAGCTTCCTCAAAAGAAACAGCAAATTTGTATGTTATTTCGTCCTTTCACTTGATCAACAAATGTCTTAAAATCTGCATGCCTATTGTAGGAACTATCTTATACCAGTTATTCAGGAAGTAGAATAATGTCCTATAATGTAACCTATATTGTCATCAAAATAATTTCTTGTCATTGAGAAAAGATTTCTTAGCCCTATTTTATATTACAATAATGAAATTTTTACTAAGAAATTTAATGAATTGTTCTCTCACACTAGTTTCGCAGGCTGGATACAATGTCCTCGAAGGCCTGATGCAGCCTGTGGGCTGTGGATTGCCCACCACTACTTTAAAGGAAATACAGTGGAACCTCGGTTTACGAACGACTCTCGAACAATTCGGTTTACGAACAAAAATCCCGACGAAAAAATGCTTCGGTTTGCGAACAGAATTTCGGCTTACGAACAGGCAGTCACGTGCTCCACGGACTGAGATCTCGGCGCGCCGCTGCGCAAAACCCCGGACAGACGCACTGGCGCCGGCGCCGTTGAGTCTGAGAAAGGAGAGGGTATTAGTTTCGCGGTAGCGTTCACTCAGGATAGACTGCTGTTCGAGTGCGTCATATTTATTGGACTGCTGCTCGAGTGAGTCTTATATTGTTTTTGTATACGTGTTGCTATTGTTTCAAAGTTTAATTTACACTTAATTAAATTATCTTTTTAGACCACCATGAAGCCAAAGAATGATAAAAGTAAATTGAAAAGGAATAAAAAAACAATAGAGGTGAAAAAAGAAATTATATCTAAATATGAAAATGATGTTCGTGTCTCGGATCTTGCTATGCAATTCGGTACGGCGAAATCATCGATCTGTACTATACTAAAAAAAGAGAGACGATCACGAAAGCTGATGTCGTGAAAGGAGTAAAAATTATTAGTAAACAAAGACCACAATTGATTGACGAAGTGGAGAAATTGCTGTTGATTTGGATAAATGAGAAACAGTTAGCTGGTGATAGTGTTTCTGAAGCTCTAATTTGTGCAAAAGCGAAATGATTACATGATGACCTGTTAATAACAAACCCTGGTACGAGTACTTATACTGAACTGTTCAAAGCTAGCCGAGGATGATTTGAGAAGTTTAAGAAGAGAACTGGAATACATAATGTAATTAGGCATGGAGAGGCTGCAAGCTCAGACCAAGAAGCTGCTAAGAAATATGTACAAGAATTTAATGACTATGTAAAAGCTGAGAGTTTTCTTCCCCAGCAAGTATTCAACTGTGATGAAACTGGCCTATTTTGGAAAAAATTACCAAATAGGACCTACATCACTCAGGAAGAAAAGACTTTGCCTGGGCATAAGCTAATGAAGGACCGGCTGACTCTTTTACTATGTGGAAATGCAAGTGGGGACTTCAAAGTCAAGCCATTGCTTGTCTACCACTCTGAGAATCCGAGGGTGTTTAAGAAAAATAATGTAATGAAAAGTAAACTGTCTGTTATGTGGAGGGCTAATAGTAAGGCTTGGGTAGCCAGGCAACTGTTCATTGAGTGGATCCATGAAGCCTTTGCCCCAAGCGTGAGAAAATACCTCCAAGAAAACGAATTGCCACTATAATGCCTTCTTGTGATGGACAGTGTTATGTTATGGACAATATCATCCTCCAGGCTTGCAAGATGAGTTGGTTGAGGAGTTTGGTTTTATCACAGTGAAGTTCCTGCCCCCTAACACGACTCCTCTAATCCAGCCTATGGACCAGCAGATCATTTCAAACTTTAAGAAACTGTACATCAAGGAATTATTTCAAAGGTGTTTCGAAGTAACCTCTGACACAGAATTAACACTCAGAGAATTCTGGAAAAAATATTTGAATATCCTCCATTGTTTAAGTTTCATTGACAAAGCCTGGGGGCTAGTGACTCGGAGAACTATGAAATCAGCCTGGAGGAAATTGTGGCCAGACTGTATATCTGGCATTGAGGGCTATGAGACTGAGTCTGTTGATATTGTCGATGATATTGTGTCTATAGGCAATAGGATTGGATTAGAAGTTGATAATGCTGATTTGGAGGAGCTAGTGGAGGACCACAGCAATGAACTCACTACGGAAGAACTGGAACAGCTTCTTAATGAGCAGCAGAAGACGGTAGCAGAGGAAATATTATTTTCAGAGACTGATGAACGAATAGAAGATGTTCCTAGGTCCTCGATCCACGAAATGTGTGCGAAATGGAGTGAGGTGCAAAGTTTTGTGGAAAGATATCACCCCAATAAAACTATCAAATCGCGTTATAAATCTGTTCAATGATAATGTCATGTCTCATTTCCGCAACATTATAAAAAGCAAGAAGAAACAAATCTCATTGGATAGGTTTTTAGTGTGACAGAAACCTGCTGAACTTCAAGCACTCGATGTTTTCATGGTAGGGGACTCCCCTTCCAAACAATAACACTTTACTATTTTGTAAGATAAGTTGAAATAAAGTTTGTTTTTACGTTTATTCTTTTTGTTTTATTACTTCCAATTCCTTTTCAGTTAAAACTATGAATTTTCATTGATTTGTATAGGATTTCAAGCATGAAGTAGAAAATAAAGATAATAAAGGGCCATTTTCTCGGGGTCTTGAACGGATTAATCCATTTTACATTGATTCTTATGGGAATAATTGTTTCGGTTTACGAACAACTCGGTTTACGAACAGTTTTACGGAACGAATTAAGTTCGTAAACCGAGGTTCCACTGTAATGTTATGGAATCACTCCTTAGTTGATGCCACGCATTTTGAGTGTGTGTTATACTAGAGAATTCGAAGACTCTTGGAGCATGGGCTCAATATGTGGTGCTTGTTATACATGAGTATGTGCAATACATGAGACTTTAGGGCACTTAATATGTTTCCTTACTTTAAAGGAAAATCACTTATTCCAAACAAATCTGCAAAATGTCAAACAAAAGTTTCATTGCCTCACTATAAAGGCTGCAAATTTATAGAAAAATTGATAGCAACTTACACTGGTGCCCTTCCTTCTTAACTGTTCCCGTTTTGAGGTCAAGGATTCGACCTGTATTTTGAGGCTCTTGGGTAGAGAGCTGCTCTCTCACTTTCTCTACATCCTCAGGGTGCAAATGGTCAAAAATACAGGAACCAAACCAATCACTCTGTTGAAAAGGAAAGAATGGTAATAAATCTTATAAATGCATTATAAAAAGACTATTGTGAGATAGCAATTTTATTGATGCATAATACAAGTAGTAATTTTAGATAATTATTTTTCTGATCTTTTGCTCTTTTTTCAACAATCATTCATAAATTTAAAAAAAATATTTGATTGATTCCAAGATTTATTCATGTTATTTTTTAGAATGTATGTATTAAAATCTCTTCCACAAGGACATTAAAAGTGAACTTCAGCTATAATAAGCAAAAATTGTGATTTATACTCCTATTTTCAGTTTTCCGTAACTGTAACTTAATCACAGCAAATTCTTAAATTGTAAATTGACAATCCACCTCAATAAGGCAATTTTTGCAATAATGTACAAATGTGTTTATTCTACTCAAAGCCTATAAAACTATGCATGCTAAACACTTTTAGTATAACCCCTTCCACAAAGTATGATGCTTAAAGGTTTTGATCTTGAGATGTGGGCTAAATGAATGATTTCTGAATCATCATAAATATGTGTAAATCAATGCAAATATTCCACATAATAAAATGATCTGAGAATAAGGTTGGGGAATAATGTAATTATTGTGGATATTACAGTAGCATTAAAGACAATATGCAGCAACAAGATCTTTGCTGGAAAAATATGAGTATACAAAGAAGCTATGAAAAGTCTCGATTAGAGAATGAATTCTTCATTGAGGCATGACCCAAATTAATCAGCCATCAAGCTAAGGTCACAACATTTTTCAAGATTTGCACTGATGCCTTTCCACTATCTCCTGCTCTAAATACCCAAGGAGATACAGAAAGGAGAACCAGAGAGAGACTAACCTGCGCCTGGTTCAGGACGGGGCTGACCGAGTCAGACACGTATATGACACGACCGGTGTCACATGTGACGACGAAAAGGAAGCCATCCGCAGCCTCCAAGATGAGATGCTTGAGTTCCTGGTCCGTGAGGAAGGAGGGTTTGTACGTCCCGTCCGATGTCGTGTTTCCAGTGCCTGCAAATGAGACAAAAGAGTTGACAGAGGTTCATATTGAAAAAAGAGAGTACATTATTACATACATTGCAAAGCAAAAATTCATTTGCTTACTTCACCGCCACATATGACGACACTCCAACAAAAATTGGGCATAGCAGTATGTTCTGATACAAAAGAGAAATAAACTTCGAGCTCCTTGACACATTCTCGATAAGATTTGATGAAACTTACCAATCATATTTTAATAGTCCCTCAAATTTCACGGATGATTTTATGTTCACAGTTTCACACATATGTGAAGAAATTAATGTAGCAATTTTCAGTGTCCACAGAAGGTGAAGTTATTCACTTATTTGCACCCAGAAACGTTATCACACACTGACAATTCCCTAAAGCCAATGAAACAGAGTGATTTTCCCCGACAACAAAACAAATTTGTAGTGTACACATGTTAAAATAGTGATGCTGCAATGCATGCAGTTAGCTAACATGAAACCATGCTGTCAGTGGGTCTTGGACAGGTATGGTGCCTTAATGTGGCCCATGGGTCCAGTGGAGGGCCTTCATGCAGCCCACAGACCGATGTGCCTTTGAGACCCCAGGCTTAGACACAACTAACAAGTAAGACATCCTTGCTACAGTAAGAGGTGGAAGTACATTTTCTTAAAAATTTCCAGGATTCTGATTTGCCTCTCCCATTGAGGAAGGGGCAACCCACACCATTGGAACGTATATCCTCTCTAGACCTTCCCATGCAAGAAAACTTCTTTCCTGTAGCTTCAGTAGTTTCGCTATACTACCACTTCAAAATTTTGAAGTTTCTGAATTTGAAGCTATCTAGCTGAAAATCTACGAATTACATGGAAAACTCAATCGGTGAAAAATTCATAGATTAGATTGATGAGAGCTATCTAATTTAAAAAAATTTCTTAATATATTTCAGCATTTTGACTAAAATACCATTTCAAAGTGTTGAATTTTCTAAATTTGAAGCCATCTAGCTAAAAATCTATGAACCACCATGAAAATTCAATTGGTGGAAACTTAATGGATTGATCTAATTCTCACAACTCTTAAAACAAAAAAGACGATTGTCTACAGATGGACAGAAAGTGATCACATAAGGACATTTTTAGGCATTCTTTATCAGTGAAGTAATAGTAGCAGAATGCCTTATGGGCACGTCTCATCTGTCTATCCGCCGTAACTTTCATCTCCTAAACCGCTGGACGAATTTTAATTAAATTAAGTAGGAGTGATTGTTATTAAAATTTATCATCAATTGTGATTTTGAACTGCATCCGTCAATTACAACTACCACTTTATATAAAAACTTAAATAAACGTATACTTGTATTTCATTAAATGGCATTCACCAAGCAACAATTAAATACCATAGAAAGATCTGATGCTTTCCTGGCGAATCGATGCGGTGAAGAGTTACCGGGTTTCCAACCAGGTGAATATGGTGTCAACTCCCCAAAATCGCGGAACGCCATAGGCCGACCCAACAACCAATGGGGAACGATCCTCCAATACCCGGTCAGTATATATACAAGGACGAAATAATGGTACGGCACTCAGGAGACCCCTGAAGATGGCACTTGAGGAAGGTGCCGAAACGTCGGTTGACACCATATTCACCTGGCTGGAAACCCGGGAACTCTTCACCGCAATTAAATACCATATTTTTCTCTCCAAAGCTCTTATATGGTCTATAAGGTACAGATTAAAAATTTTATTCGGATAGAGGTCAACATTTGCCATAAAAAGTCCGCAAAAACACATAATTAAGACTTATAGTTTCAGATATAATAATTCGACAAAATCTCAAGCATAAAATCACATATTTTGTTTATATCGATCGCTAAGACGGTTCTACGGGCAAACAATCCATATTTTTCTCTTACATTCTCTTATATGATCTGTTGTAAACTATATATTAAAAAAATATTCCGATAGAGTCCGCGAGGCTACATAATTATGGCTTTTAGTTTTGGGTATAAAAATTCAAGAATCGCCAAATCTTTCAATACTGTTTTGTACGTATTTCCTATACGGAACGCCTTTGAAATCTTTGCGTATTCCATTTATGGAGTATACTTTTCCATCTTTTTTATTTTAAGAAAACGTTCTAAAACAAAATCGTCCATAGAGAAAATTGGAAAATGAGTGACGCGATAGCTTGGGCAAGGTGAGACGCAACTGTCTCATTTACATTAGTTAATAATTAATAATTGCCAAGATACTTAAGATACAAAAACGATATGACTTTTCTTAAGTGATACTGCTGCTGCCAATAGGCAATCAAATATAACACAATGGTAACGTAACAAGGAAAATGCTTACAACTATGTTGGAGTGAAATTATACATGGCAGAAATGTGCAAAAGATATACTCAATAGAATTGTCCACTTGGAGAGATAATAAATGATATGAAAATTGCACTTGGATGAACAAGGAAATTCTCCCGGCCAGTTTGGTTGCTCTCTGGCTGCTTGCTCATCCTCTGCCATTCTCTCTCTCTGGTTCGACTCTCATGACTGCCTCGCTAGCACACCTTCACATCGCGTTCTGCAACATTGCCAGCTTGGAACTCCACTCGTTCGATCTGTTCTCAAGAAGAGGGCATACCTCTCGCGAAAGTCTATTGGTTAATTAGCATGATCATAGCATTCTATTCTGGGCTAATGTCTGTTGCCTATAATAAAAGTAGAGACTCTGTACGTATGCGCAAAGCAGAGTACTCATGTAGCAGAGTACGAGCGTATGCAGGGGTTGTGTCCATATGTAGGGGATGCATGCATATGCAGGGGTGCATCATTTGCAGGGGTGTGTCTTTTGCTGGCATTCATCGTTTGATAGAGTTCGAAAACATAAACTTCTGGCGAACTCAATCAACTGTTGGACGGTAAAATGCTGCACAATGCAATAATGCTAATGCGTGGTATTTACTAAAGAGCGCGACTTCTGCTAATAATAAGAGCGCTAAAGGAAGGTCAAGCAAATACTACCCCCTTTGTAATAATACCTCATCAGCTACAGTTAAGCTGCAGCACGACCATATCTGAATGGCTTTCAAATAGTCAACATTTTGAGCTAATGTTTTGCCATATTAATGGTTACCAAAGAGGATGTTTTCCAGATTTGAGGTAGCGACCATTAACGTTATCAAAATATGCCAATGGCGATCACTATAACAATGAAAGACACTTCCTTAGGGGAAAACACGTTCTACGAGATAAGAATGTGAATACTTAAAAAAGGCACAGAAAATCAAGGTAACAAAGAAGGGAAAGGAAGAGTCATAAAAACATTGTTTAGACTTAACCAAGTACGAAAGCATAAGTAATATCTCCAACTTCAGTAAAGAGACATTAGGAGAGGATTTTTAAGTTTCGTAAAAAAGCAACCTTGCCAACGGCGACATTTTACCCAGGCTATTTACGAAAAGTGAATATATTTTTTCGGATCTAAAACTTTCCTTAATCCTTCCAAGAACATGCCCAAGATAAAACCTTACTACTTGCAAATGCTTTCAAGGGCAATATAACGCTTACGTAATTCTGGAAATAAAGACGTTTTCCTTGTCACAAATACGTTTAGCAGACCAACTAATAAAATAAAAAAGGATTCTTTCATTTTAATCAAACTTGCTTCATTTCTCCTAACCTGCTCTGTTTATGTCACATACACACGAAATATCCGATAATGAAAGGCTTAATATTTCCGAATTTAAGATTTTCAGGAAACGGTGACAATCAAGATAACGCTTGCTATAAAACAGCTATTTTCTTACTTTGCGCAAACAAGTCGTTATTGCTCTGAGGACTTTTAACGAACAAACTGTAATAAGAACCAAATGTCTTTTGAGAAGTGCTCACTTATGACGAAGCAGCCATCACGGGACAAAGAGATGGTAACGGTAAAAAAGTAGCCGACTGTTTGAAACAAAGATAGAAGAGTTGAGCCAGTAAGGCACGTGCAAGTGACGCAACCTGCTTCAGTGGCAAATGAATCATCGTTGACAATACCTCTCAAAATTGCAAGAAAAAGCAATAAAATTTCCCTGTGCCCACCTGCTGCGGGCTTTCGGAGAGTATGGTGCTTAGCACAAAAATAATCAGTTCAGCGGCCATATTTACGGAAAGAAACGCCGGAATTTCACAAGAAGAGAAACTGGAAGTGTGCATAACCACTGCTCATATGCGAAAACATTAAACTTGGCTGAACACAGAAGCACCTCTGCTACGAATCTATCAACAAACTATCTATAAAAATTGAATAAAGCGGTGCAGAAAAATGCAATAAATATTCCGCAGTCCCAAAAATATCCCCTTTGCAATTTTAGCAAATAGCGTGAGATATTTGTAAGCGTAGAAATAGCAGTCGCCACCCAGGAACGATGCTATTAGATTTATGCAGGTGTAAAATCTACTTGAATAGCACCTCTATCGACCGAAATAGTTTTAAACATGACACAGCCGCCGCGCCAAGTTTGATCGAAGGGATTGCGGTAGGAGACAAACTACGTACTAAGTCTGCATACAAAGAGAATGGGCCACAATGTATAAATAATTCGGAAAGCGCATTAAGTAACTAGAAAAGTAAACATCTACCAACATACAGCAGATCATCGCCATCTGGCGTTTTGTTATCCACGGTTTCAACAATTTCTGTTCCATTTGTTTTCGCATCCCCAGTCCTCCGTTATCCCGAGAGAGAAGACTTCCCCACTACACAGTGAAACGTAATGTACGATAGACCGATACGTGAACATCCTGCTCCTCTCGTCTACCTTCTCGTTATAACCTCATGTTTTTACAGTCCAACAGGCAAGGAAAGTGAAAAATATTAGACATTGGGATTATGATGAGCACACGTATTCCTGTAGTCCCAAACTATAGCCCATGGGCTACATCCGGCTCACCCAGTGATTTCATCCGGGCCGCCTTACCTCATATATTTCTTTGAATTTTGTGTATTTGCCAGCAGGTTTTTTCATTAAATATCATTTGTGATATCTAAATGATATTTTCCAAGTACTTGAATGCAATATACTTTTAATACAGGCGAATGGCATATTACAGAATCGAAAAAATTCTCAAATACCTGCTCTTTGAAAATTTCCCACGGCCGGATCAGCCATTTTAAAGATGGTATGTGGCCCGCACAGTGTTTCATGGCGCTTCATGTGGCCCTTTCAGTAAAAAGACCCCTGCTGTATTCTGTCGGCTGTTCTAAGGGCTTAACGGACAGACAGACTCTGAAGAAATCACCCTTTATACACGGTGTCACCCGGAAGAGAGATTGAACAACAACACCCAACAACGGAGGATTTTCACGAAAAGTCCATTTACTAAAAAATGACGTTCTATTAGGAATATAAAATTCATCCAGTTATGCAGCTTGATGACATAAATGAGAAAGTTTGCACAAATTCACATCATACACATTCAAATTACGACAGTGATATTAAAATGCTAAACCTAAAAACAAAATTTAGACTGGATTTCCACTCTGATGTGATACCTCAATCTCTAGTTAACGTAAGATTTAAAGTCTAATCTGGCCCGCCGAAGCATCGCCAACTTGCAATGCAGCCATCCGAGGAATTCGCAACTATCAATGCCGCCCGTCATGCAGAAAGTGCTATGGTATGGGGACGTTCGTATTTGTCCGTCTTTGTTATTGCGGTAATTGCAAAAGGCCGTTAAGTGCGATTTATGAGCTCGTGAAAAATAAATAAATAAAATGAGAAGAGAGCGAGATGTAGTGCACCCGGAGTATTTAAATTTATGATCATTCCTATTTTATGCAACAGTGTAGTGGTACTCGCCATGTTGAAATGTTTGGTAAACCCTGATTTAATGAATCTTACAAAATAAATGTTAGTTACAACTTTATTATTACAATTTGATTATTTTAAACGCTGATTTAAGTTATTGCGTGCATAACTTGCCAGGCGGTTTTCTTTGGATAACTTGCACAAATATTTTTTAACACTTTCGGGACTACCTCTAATTGTAAAACACATGACAATCCCGTCGGCCCACTTTGAATTTTTTTGTTATATGGCAGATACTATATACATGAATAATATATAAAATGTCATTATTAGGAATTTCAAAAAATAAAATTGGACGCATATGCTGCGTCGGCGGGCTGCGTCGACTGCTTCCCCGATCCATGAAGCCACCTAGTTCCTTTTAATCCGCTAAATTAAAGGCATTTATTTGCTTATGCCGCTTCTTATACATATTCTGGGTCTGATATGGATAAATAAATTACAAAAATACAATTGAGTAATATTTTTATTTAATATTGTAAATATTAGTCGAGAATTTACGGGATTGTGCTCATAAATACGGTATTATTTTACGTATTTAAATACCGGTCAAAACAATATTCTAAAAAACGATTAGAATATGACATTCAAGAACCTAAACTCTATTAAGATAATGCTTCATATAACGCGATTTCACAAGACGCGACAATTTCAAGGAGCTTAAAGTGAAGTACTGAAGAGAAAAAAATCACTCGAAAAACAAAACCCGGGACCGCAGTGAGCCGAAACTGAGGCCCACTGCCCTTACCGGCTCATTCCTATCTCCCCGCAAGGGTGGGGATGCCGTTAGAAATTGTGAGACCTTGGACGCATCCGCTGCGTCGGCGGGCAGGAGCGCGCACTCGCTCGGACGCAGCGTATGCGTCGGTGGTCCCGAAAGTGTTCAAAAACAAAAAGGCAATTGCCTACAGCTATTGAAAATCCGAACTACGACGAATATTTTCCATATAAAAGGGCTGGAGTTGCAAACGTGGGGAGTGAGTTGCTATGGCAGTGAAAATTTCCAGCAGTGAAAAGCGTGAATTTTTTTCCTTTTTCTGATTCCAAATTAGTCTTGGTCTAATTCAAAACAGATTAAAATGTATTTTAGCAATAGAAATAAACTTTTTTCTATTATCTTTGCAAACATTTAACTCTCGAATTATAACGTATATTCAATGCAAACTAAAAGTATCCTGCACTCACTCCGATGACACTCAAATGTAGATAAGAAAGGCTCCTAAAATTGAACCCGCGACTTTCTCGAGATTTTCGATTTTCTCGGTAATAACAAAAGTTAAGCTCTTAATTCCGACGGGAAGCTCTTAAAAACAGCATGACGGACGGACAGACACTTGTGAATTGTCATGGTTTTCAAAATAAATTAGAATTGAGTTGCAAAATAGGAGCTTAGATGGCCGCGCGCCTGAAATAGCAACTCATTCTTTTCTGAAGTGAGAATAAGTATCAAAATAATTTAGAAGACAAATAAATCGCCAATTTTCCACCTTTGTACATTGCAAATGGTATTGCGAGGTATTGCACCGTCGTCCCATTTTTTAGCTTGTGATGGGTTTCAGCTCGCATTTGATAATGTTTTTAAGGAAGCAATATAAATGCCACCAAATTTTAATTTTTCCATTTACAATTATTTACGAAACTTCTCAGTAATACATGGCACGTTTTTACATTTTAACAGAGCTTATTGACATGGCGACTAATAAGTTACCGATTTTTGAAAAACGAGCTGAAAGATATTTCACTTAATATAATATAACCCATGAAATAAAGTTTAAAATCAAAGAACTATATAATTAACATTCATTTTTGCACGTCGCATATAAGGAAAAAGTACAAATGTTTGACGAGCCGGAAATGAAAGAAGAGGGATAGCAGTTTCAATGGCTATATACTTGGAATAACGACATTTAATAATAAAATAAAAGAACAGATTTGTCGATAAGCAGCATGGAATAAAATGGCTTTTGACTGCGATGGAAACATTTTGAATAACTCATATTACCCTGAAATTACAAATACTTCGAGTTTGATTGCAAATTCTATTGATTAAAAAACATAGGTGAAGAAGGTGACAAAATTGGATATTTTTTATTAACTAACAGTAGATATTTAGATTTCAAATCTTAAAACTAAAATTTATGCGAGCAAAATTTCTTTGATGACAATTAAGAAACCAGGCAATTTAAATTGTGCCCACACATAGCAAACGTCGGTTGGCAGAGAAAATTATTTACTTAATAGAAGTTCAGAATGCGCTTATTTCCATTAATTAAAAACATTATTAATGAAATTAAGGAGTAAAACGAAAATCATATTTACTTCCACTGTGTAAGCTTACTTCTTGTGGAAAATCACTCTAGTGAAGCTGAATTTTTTTAGATAACCAGCGTACTCATAAAAAACCAAAACAACAAATGTAGTCGAAATAAAAATAGACTAATGGGTAATTTTCAAAAAAGCAGTGAATATTTCAATTACTTTACTTTCTGCTATATATTTGAAACTGTTGGTTTAATTAAGGGGTTCTTTTTAAATATACTTATTGCAACTTTGGAATTTCTTTTAAAATTACGATTGGGAGGAGATAAATTTTAATAACGATACTTAATTAAAATACGTCCAGCGGTTCAGGAGATGAAAGTTACGACAGACGGATGGAGGGACGCGCAGTGCCCATAAGGCGTTCCGCTATTACCGCTTCGCTGGTAAAGAACGCCTCAAGTCTTCACACAAAATATGCAGAACTAATCAAATAAAATAGTTCTTTACCTATACATTTTTATCGAAGAAGAAGCGGGTTTCAAGAAAATCGTAATTCGCTTTGAAAATAGAAAAGTTCTGTCATGGCTTCTTAATTGTCGTAAATTATTGTCTACGAAAACAACCTTCGAAGCAATTGAAGTACATAATATCTGCTAAATACGTTTTATTTCCTTTCGTGTTCACGCAGCATTTCCTAAGCGGAAGAAAATTGATTATCTACGACGAAGGAATGAATTTAACTACAAAACACACAGCGTTTGTAAGTGAAAATAAACGGATGATTTTCGGCGAATGAATGAACGTTAACGTCAAGTGCAGTACGTTTTCAATAATTTTCGATTGTTTCAGGGATTAAAAGCTATTAGAAAATGCTTCAGCAAATAAAAAATTCAATATTTCCTCTACATCGCCACTGATGCATCGTTTTTCAATGCTTACAAGGAGGGAACACGGTAGTGGAATGACGGATTTTCATGAAACTTGGTAGGTTGCGAAATACGAAAAAGGATTTGTAAAAGAGGAGGAATGGAATAAAAAAAGCTACCCACAAGAGAATCGAACTCGCGCCCTCACGTTTCGGACGCACCCACTATACGCTCACCGCCGTCAATTTCTTGATTAGCTATGCGTGTATTATGAAATTTATACCAGTTGACGAGAAATTGCAATATTTAATCGCGATTTTCGGAAAAAACTATCGGCCGCATACGTCCAAAAGTGGGGTTTGCAGTGATCCTGGAATCCAGAGCTATACACCTGCCAAGTTTCATAAAAATCCGCGTCCCACTACCGTGTCCTCTTCTCGTTAGACATTATTCTAAGTCATTAATATTTGTTTTTTTTTTACACGATTACAGTAACCGTAAAGAACGCCTCTGCCCTGCATGTATTCACGCATGATAAGTGCATTATTCCGCTCTTGTTTATCCAAGCTCTGATTTTCTAAACGTCTACAAGAGAGATATTTTTTGCTTAAAAATTGCGCGTTTCAATACCATCCCCGTCGACACTTATGGTGAATACTCGACGCTTGAAAATAAAAACGTAAAACGTGAACGGGGTATATCACGGCACACTGCAATGGTACATCCTATCAAATATGGCCCTATGAACTTTTTTTCTCTATCTCTCTCTCTCTCTATCTCTCCCAGGCACAAATTCCCCTCCTACAGCCAGCGCTGGCTAGCCACCTTCCCCGAGGAATGCGGGGTGAGCCAATGCGACACACGTTCCGCTGAAAAAAGTCGAGATTAAGAAATGGCTCGGGCGACAATGGACGAGTGGCGCTGCCAACGAACACACGCCGCCGTTGCCACCGCTCGCGGCACGTCCGCGACACGCACAGGACTCCACATCCGGCATACGGCCCCGTTATTGCTCATTGTCCATTGTCCGCCGGATTCGATGGTGAAAAGGGGATGGGAAGGAGAGTTTGGAGCGCTAAATAATAGGAACGGGTAAGGGAGAGGTAAGGAAAGAAACAGGAGATGGATAAAAGAGGCAAAGTGGAGGAAAGGGGAGGGGAGGTCTATAGTAAGTAAGAATAGGAGTAGAAGGCACTATACGGAAAGAAAAAGAGTGGCGCAGAGGTAGGTAGGGGAACAACGGATGCGGCAGAAGAGGATGGGGTGAGAGAGAGGGGGGGATAAGAGGGAGGGAAGGGGGGAGGGAGAGAGGGAAGGAAAAAGGGGGAGAGGGAAGGAGGAAGGGAAGGAGGAAGGGAGAGAGGGAAGGAGGGGATAGGGAGGGAGGATAGGGAGGGAGGATAGGGAGGGAGGATAGGGAGGGAGGATAGGGAGGGAGGATAGGGAGGGAGGATAGGGAGGGAGGATAGGGAGGGAGGATAGGGAGGGAGGATAGGGAGGGAGGATAGGGAGGGAGGATAGGGAGGGAGGATAGGGAGGGAGGATAGGGAGGGAGGATAGGGAGGGAGGATGGGTTGGGAGCCCGGCCGGATTATTGCATAGGCACTATAGGCACTGTGCCTATGAACAAAAGATGTCTACGAAAACTTCAAACAAAAAATGTTAACGTAAAATATTTTTTATACATTAAAATTCACACCATGAGTTACTTCTAGTTATTTGCCATAAGTAGTTTGTTATAGAACTAATGTTAAAGCCGGTGGCTGAGGTGCGCAATAAAAATAGTGTAGTAAATACTACTGCGTATGTCATCGCGTCAGCCGCCAAGACAGACCACGCAACGCCCACTGAAGTTCAGGGAAAACTATTTCTAGAACAACTTTTCTTGAAAAATCAATAATAATTTTCCATAATTAAGCATCAGCTTTTGTATGTTAATATATAATAGTTAAAAGGCCTACGAACGATAGTGCCTAGGGCCTACGAAATCATTAATCCAATCCTGTTTGGGTGCGCGGCCGGAGAAGGGTAACCAGCGCTAGGAACAGGGTCGCACCCACGACAGGAACGCAAGCACCTAGCAACCAACACGCACATTGAATATTCAAAGGGTTAGCTTTCGACGCACGCACACACACCTGCGAGTGGTGCGAGTCTATTCTTCCGTTCTTCGCCCCCCTGCCCCCGCCCCTCTGCCCCGACGCTACCCCCTTAGTCACTCTATGAACCTCCGCTACCCCGCTCTCCCGCCATCGATATCTCTCCCGTTGCGTCAACCCCTCACCTACCCCGCATCCATTAAAATCCTTGCCATCGTCGCCACGCGTCGCCCCACTTGGCCGAAAGAGAGCGCAGTCCACCCACTCGGGCACCCAAGGAGGCCGATCCACTACCGGAGAACACGCGAAGGGTGTCCCCCGCGAATACACGCCAGAAGACGTCACGCAGCAGAAGATGGACAAGCATCGATGACGGCATCCGTGGTTAAAGGCGGTGTTCGGAGTTTTGAGTACTTCCTTGTGCCATCCCATAGGAAAAAAGATTGTACATGCACCGCGGGGCTTTTGCCCATTTGGAGGAGCCACGTTTTCCTCGAGTAACTCGTGAGAGCCTCTGTGAACTATCATTGCAGGGCATCCTTTCCCTTCTGGACATGCCTTCGGAAAATCTTTCCGGAGGGAGTTTTAGGACTTCCCAGTAAAAGCATATAATGGAACATTTGTTTATTTAAATTTACCGAAAAGCATCTCGGCAACGCCTTTGTTGTGTCGCACTGAACATAACCATCTTTTAAAACAATTTACGGTTAATATTATTACATCAGCGCAGTAACTCTCACGTTTTGATTTAATATTATGAGGGACAATTTGAATACAGAATAACTGAGCAGGAATAATTGGGATCCATTCTTTATTACCATTTACCTTAATGACGTGGGAAATATCAGCCAATGTACGCAAAGTCCGACCTAACAGTGGAGAGAGGTCAAGTTTTCCCGTACAATCTCTCTGACTCTCACGAACGATCTCAGATCTCCGTGCATCAGAAAATTCTCTCGTTCCAGGATCATTCAATTACCCCGTAAACGAATCCGTACGTTCATCGGTTTCTATGGCGCTAAACTTTGCAAATTCCATCGTCTCGAGTCGCCGGCGCTTGCAATCTTCCGGGCACACGATTCGCACCAATCAGAGCATGCTCTGCCGCCTCCGACGGAGCCCCACGTGTTCCCACATCCACCCCCGCCGCCGCCCGCAATCCCCTCTCCTTCTCCACCCTATCTCCCCATCTCCCGCCACTCCTACGATCGCACGCGAAATGAGCCATCCTGTTAAAAGTCACTTATGCCTTTCAAGTAGGGAACGCGTAGCGAGAATTCGCCCTACAACTACACGAAAGCCGTAACCCTCGAAGACTATATCGTTCACTTAGAACACATAGTAGGGGAGCACTGCA
This sequence comes from Tanypteryx hageni, assembly GCA_028673005.1. Classification (NCBI taxonomy): domain Eukaryota; kingdom Metazoa; phylum Arthropoda; class Insecta; order Odonata; family Petaluridae; genus Tanypteryx; species Tanypteryx hageni. The sequence continues at coordinate 134,440,613 of CM054116.1, forward strand.
GACGAGTAAATATTAACCTTTCGCGTCGGAAATAGGAGGAGGTTAAAATATCGCCCGAGAGATTTATTTTTCCGCATCCGACCTCCCCCACCCCACTCCCCTTCTCCGTGCCGCATCCAAAAGGCGCCTCCTTCCCGCCGCGCCTTCCAAGGAAATGGAGGAAGCGGTGCGGTTGAAAATTTCGGCGGGATCAGTCATTAAGGCGATCAGATCGACCACGTAGGAGCCCACGGGGCAAAGGAGACGCACTCCCCCTTCCGCTTTCCCACAATCCCCCGCAAAAATGAGCGCGGCGCGGCCATCATAAGGGGTGGCAGGAGGGGAATACGGGAAGAGGAGGAGGATAGGTGCAGGAAAGGATCGCTGCTGGGGCCATTAGCTACGTGATCCAATTTCTTCGCGCTATCATATGCTCTTGCGGCTCATTAGAATGCGTGATTTAGTGCGACTTGTGCTATTTTTCATCCTCCTCGCTCTCTTTCTCTCTCTAGGCCGGATAACTCGAGTTCCATTAACAAAGAGAGATACGCGAATTAAATGTTTCTGCATCTTCGCGTTCCTTTCCCTGCCTTCCCCCTCTTTCGCCTCTTCTCCTCTTTCGCCTCCCCCTCCCTCTTTTCTCACCTCCCCCTCCCTCCTCCCCCTACCTCGCCTCCTCCCTCTCTCCCATCTTTCCCTATAGAGACACGCTCATTCCAACTTCCAAACAAATCTATAATCCCCAAATTACGGGTTTGAATCCGATATGCGAAATCTTTCCATTCGCTAGTTCGTCTCCTCTGTTTACGAATAATGTCGTTCATTGCGGTGAGTCGAGAATAATTATTTTTATTTTGAGGGTTTAAGACAAACAAAATGATAAACATCTACAACGTCAACGTGGAAAACATGAAGCTTAAAAATAACATCGTTTTACGAAGTATTTCTGAAACTATACAACCAGCCGACGATTACAATTTCGTGCGGATGACCGTAAATGTATTCAACAGCGTAGATTCCGTACATTAGGAAGAAACCATCCGTCCAAGAGCACTTTTTATAGAATTACTGTCAAACCTCGATTTAGCGCGGCAGTTTGTCCAGCCTTGACACTGGCGCTAAAGCAGGGGTGGCGGTAAATCGAGGTACTACACATAAGCTTCTATGGAATCATAAGGTGGACGATCTGTTCACAACGATTCATGGGGGTATGCGAGGGTGGCATTATCTAGAGGGCGATAAATCGAGGTCTGACTGTAGTCCAAAGCAGAACCATAGATTTTGTAAAGAATTCTTACCGCTGGTTCGATTTTTAGTTACAAAATTACTGAATACGAAAGTATTTGATCAATGATATAATACTCGAGTTCATTCTGATAACGATACATCCAAATTCCGAGACCGGATTTTTTTCCGTATCTCGAGGTAAATTATTTTCCTGACAAAGGATTTTTGAACAATGGAAGAATAGTAAATGTCGAAATGAGAAGTAAAAAATGCGATGGTGAGAGGTTGGGCCATCGGACGATTTGAAAACGATGGAAAAAGAGGCAGGAGAAAATAGAGATGGTTACGTCCACCTCGCGTCCGCAAACCGCTCTCCAGCGAGGCTGCCATACCTACGCGGTTCGTTCTTATGAGGGAACTACGTCCATTCCGCTTTCCATCTCAATCAAACGTGTTTCGAGAGATACTATATGCATTCAATATCTAATTTTAACACAAATGAGAAGCTGGTTTGCTTCTTCTTCTTTCTAACCAATAGCGTGAACGTGAAAAAAAACAAGCTAAAACCAACAACGGAAGAAAAGATACCAAGCAATCAAGCGCAATTAGTGTGTGTTATCCTCCTGTTATGATCTCTTATTGTCTTAGGCAAAAAGGATCCCATGTGTCCAACCATTCTACAAAGCATGGTTCCATTTTCTAGTTATGTTCATTCACAAAACTCTCATAAATAGGAGAGGAGATTACAGCGAAGATAACTGATAACTTGAAATTATAGTTCGGAACCGTACAAGTGAGGACTTAAGAGGAAAAATATTTTTCGCTTTAATTTCGTTTGTATTTTGTTTTATTTATATTACTCAATCTGCTCTAGAAGTTTTCCCACAACTCTTTTATTCAAATTCTCGTCTTCACCCGATATTTTTATAACTTTTTATCTATACTTACTTTTTACAAAAAACTGGAACTTCTTGCGTATTTGCTGCTCGTCCATACTCATCATCATCATGCTTCTGTCCGAAGACAGGTTTTAACTGAATCGCTGCCTCCATTTCTCTCTCTCCCTAGAAGCCTCTTTTATATCTCTATAAGTATTATATCCCTGCTTTATATTATCTAATATTCCTATTCTTTTTCTCCCTCTTCCTCTTCTTCCACTAATTTTTCCTTCTAAGATCGTCCTTTGTAAACACTGTCTTCTCAATATGTGCCCTATCCAATTTGCTTTTCTTTTCCTGATTGTTTTTATTAGCGTCCTTTCTTCTCCCACCATTTCTAATACTTCTTCGTTTCTCTTCCTCTCTGTCCATTTCACTTTCATCATTCTTCTCCATACCCACATCTCAAAACTTTCTAAATATTTTTCCTCCTTTCTCCTTACCGTCCACGTCCATACTACAAACTGCTTTATTTCTAGATCGGTAACATAACATAACTACGACTGTGAGGCACTGCAAAATGTGAAAATCACTAGAGGAATTATGGATCATAGTGTACTTAATGTTTACAGTCATTTCTTCAATTTTACTATTTCTTGGATGTGGATATTTGATAACTGCTTTAGACTGAGATTTAAATAGAATTAAGGATGTAGCTTCTCTCTCTATATTATAACCGCACTAATGTGTGTTACAGAAACTATTTCTTACTTCCGTATGAGCTAGAATGCTGAAAAATTCAGACTGATTATTCATGACTTACAAACAAAGAGAAAATTGCGAAAACGGAAAGTTTTTGAAGTTCAAGATCCCCAAAAATGTTTTTTTTATTCGAGAAAATCCCATAAGATTAACATTGGAGGACTGTTGCCATAATGTCTGCTTTGAAAGCATAAGAAGCATAAGCTGTAAATGAGTGTAAGACATCTTTCGTTTGCTTTTTAAAATTACTTATAATTATCCTAGAAATTATAAACTTGAACCATAGTGCGTGCAAAAGAATGCAAATTTATTTTTCTACCGCATATTTTCAAATACCATTCGAATTGACTTAGAAAATTCTTTTGAAGACAAAAATTTTAAGTTATTCGTGAATAAAATATCTCGTTGCCAAGAACAACCAGCATTGTTGCCGTACTCATAAAGTTATATAGGACCCTATTGCGAAAACGGAGGAAGATGGATTATGGGGCAAAGAAAGAGTGAACGAGAGAAGGAAGGAGAGAAGAGAGAGAGAGAAGAAAAAGAGGGAAAGGGGGAGGGAGATAATGAGGTTTGGTGGGAGATTGGGAAATAGGGAGGTAGAGAGAGGGAGGTAGAGAGAGGGAGATATAGGGAGAGGGAGGGGAATGGAAGGGGGAGAGAGGGGGAAATGGAAGGGAGAGAAAGGGAGGGGAATGGGAGGAAGGGGGAGAGAAGCCTGAAAATAGGGCTAAATATAATTTTCTACCTTAAATATATGCCGAAATGAGGTGTTTCAGGGTTGCACACGGGCAGCAGACGAATTTACCTCGCTGAGCGAGGCATGGGGTTGACGCGCGTAGCGTGTAGGGGCGGAGCCCCTAGTAACTATAATTAATGAGCTGTATGCATTATTTGTCTTACGAAATTCAGCAAATAATTAAACTGGTTAGGAAGAAGCTCTTCGTCTTTATAATAATTTAATTGTTTTAAAATTATTTTTTATTGTTCGGTTTTACAACTGTTTTCAAATCTGAATAATTTGGATATTGTAAACTTAATTCACTCATATATATGAGTTTACTTGGTCACCAAAATGATAAATTTGTCACTTGTGCCAAATTTTTGTAAACCCTTCAGCCTAAACTATTAAAATGATGTCAGATAAGAATATATGTTAAAAAACGTCATGTAATGATAGTGATGATGTAGAAAAGAGAGAATTTAAAAGATATAATTGATGATAATTGGTTGCTCGAAAGCAGGGCCGGATTAAGGGTTACATAGGCCCTAGGCACTGTGTCATAGGCCTTTTTAAGTATTATATGTGTAAATACATATACATATATACAGGATGATGTTAAATTGGGGAAACATATGAGAAAGAATTATCGATTTCTCAAGAAAATTTATTCTAGAAATAAGATTTACCTTGTTGAAAATATTTCATTATTAATATTGCAGTTACATCAATGGTTTTGTACAATTCTGTTAGCAAATTTTGAAATAATTTCACCGGTATTTAATTTGTGGAGCTATTTGTATTCTACTGAAAGTAAAGAAATAGACGATAATTTCTTTTGCCCAATAGTAGACCTATGAAAAAAAAACATTTATGTTAACATTTTTGCTTGAAATTTTCGTAGGACCCTCTTTCTTGTAGGCCCTAGGCACAGTGCCTATGCCATAATCCAGCCCTGCCTGGAAAGTAGTTACAAAAACTGGTTGAAGAAGAAAGATTATTATACTGTTTGGTGCAGTAAGTGTAGAATAACATTTACTAAATGTCATGATGGAGAGGGCAGTTATAAAACATACAGCTAGTAAAACCCATATTGCAAATGTTAATTTGGTATTGCAAAATCAAATGATGAGCCAGTTTCTTCTTCCTAAGTCAGTTACCAATGATACTTTAAAAGTTGCTGCAATTGAAGTAACTGAAATTTACCATGATATCCAAATCATCATTCCTATAATAGTATTGACTGTGGCAACAAATTAAACAGAGTATTATTTTCTGATTCAAATTTTGCTAAGAAGGTTATCTGTGGAAGGACAAAAAGTGAAGCTATAGTTAAAAATGTATTGACACCTAAGTCAGTTGAAATTCTTCTTCATGAATTGAAAATTAATAGCATTGAACATGTTCCATATTCAGTTGCAACTGATGTTTCCACCAAAATGTAAAAAAACTTCCCTTTGCCAATTAAATTTTTTGATAAAATTAAAGGCATTAAAGATAGGTTTCTTGATTTCTATGAAAGCTCTGATGAAACTGCTCTAGGTAATTTCAGTAATTTGCCTGAAGCTTGAGGAAAATGGTTTAAAATTACCATGTATGAGTTCATTTTCTGCTGAAAATACAGCAGATAATTTTGGTAAAAATAATTCAGTATACACATTAAAAGAAAAATTTTAATTTACTTTAAGTTAATTGTAAGTGCCATATTATTCATAATTATGGTAGAAATGCATTAAAACTCTCATCATTTGATGTTGAAAATTTTGTACTTAAAGTCTATGGTGAATTTTCTCATAGCTCCTAAAGAGTAGAAAGTTTAAAATCATGCTTTGAATATTTTGTACTAGAGTATGAAAAAATTTTAAAAGCATATTGTCATCAGGTGGCTCTCATTATATCCTGCATTAGATAGAATTATATAGGGCTGAAGAAGAAAATTGCCATAAGAGTATTTGGAAGTTCATTTGTGATCAAGCAGATGAAAAAAATCCACATCTTACATTAAGGGAATGTTACTTAAATTTTGCTCACCAATTTATCTATTTATTAACAAAATTTGTCCTCATACTTGAAAAAATTATATAACTATGGCAGTACAGAAGTACATAATATAATGGTAGAACTTTTACACAAACTAGTGTAGAAAGAGTGATGTTTTTTCCATCAAAAGTATCGTAAATGAAAGTTTGCTTAAGTTAAATCCAAGTGAGAGAAATAAGTTCACTGAAAAAGCCCTGACTGCCTATACCAGAGCAATAGATTATTTGAAAAGTGGTATGATTTTGAAAATTCATCCATGAAGTATTTCTCTGTACTGAACCTAAAATCTATGATAAAGTTGTCCAAGCAGTCAAAGCTGCAAATATGACATTAAATAATTATTTGCTGTAAGATTAGATTTGTAATGTTAATCTAATCCTTCCTTCTATAAAAGGTCTACAAATTCCAGTTGACAGAAAGTGGGTGCTTATTTTCAAAAAGACTGAGATTATTGAATTGCCAAAGTTATTATAATTTGTTGTATCAATTCCCTTTAGCAATTCATACGTAGAAAGTTTTTTCTATAATGAACAATACGTGGAGTGATGAGAGAAATAAAATGAGTATATATCTCGTAAAAGCTGAATTAATGGTTAAGCTTAATTTTGATGTCTTGCTTAAGCTTTTCAGAATATATATTGAAAAAAGAACAGAATGATGTTCTAAAAGCAGCCTTGGGTGAGAAAAAATATCAATTTAAGAATAAAAAAATCCTAATTTTATTTTAAGAATTTTCTATTATTAAATATCTTAATTTATAAGAAACAACATGACCTTGTTTTAATTTTATATCAAAGGTTATGATTAATGTTTTCAATATATCTTTTTTAAATATAACTATGTTTATCTAAAATAAAAATACATATGTATATCGAAATAATATAAAAATGCATTTATTTCTATACTAATATGAGTTTTTATTATTCATTCAAGAAATCCTTCTTCTATTTATAATGAAAGGATAACTTTGTAGATTGATTAGTTGAGATTCGACCTCTCTACAACCATAATATTTTGCTTTCACTTAATCTTTATTATTTTAAATTGTTGATGCTTTTCCAATTTCGTTAAATAGCGATATTTAAAAAATAAATGCATGATGATTTTAAATCATATATCCTAAAATCAGGGGTGCCTTTAAGAGTATTAAATATTTTAATCGTTTGATTTTATCCCCTCGGGTTTCTTCTTAAGTCTCAAGGTTTCAAACAACCCCAGGTTTAGGAAGATCTTAATGTAGGCAACCCTCAACACAACCGCAACACAATCTCCGGTTCATGAAGATCTAAAAGTTCGCAACCCTACTTCTCGAGTCCGTCTCTTGCGTAATCCGCGCCTCCAAGCTGGTCTCCAGACGCTGCCTTTGACAATATTTATATTACGGTAAAGGTACGTAATCGGGAAATGTGTGCATTTACCACCAAGCTCGGTAAATGTTTTTAGTTTCCAGAAATACGTATTATCCGTACATTTCCCGGTAAATGTGCACTTTTACCGATGTGGAAATAAGTAAGAATGAGAAATGCTACAATTTAATAATTACGTTAATTTATAACAAAAATCATCGAATCCACTGGTATATAGTATTAAGATGAACGCTTTCCAACCCGAGGGAGGAACGCAGTGAACGTGAGGAGGAACCAAAAAACACTTCGACTAACTTACCCAGCCCGGTGGGACCGAGTAAAATTTCCCTTCATGTTCAAATTTAGTTTAGTTAGTTGTGCACATTTACCAGGAAATTTATACATTTACCGGACAACGTACGTTTACCGTACTTCTAAAGTGCAACAGATGTTCCCGACGCCGCCATATTGTGGCCTGTGTTGCGACGTTTATCCACATTTACCATTGTCTCTAGGGAAATGTGTACATTTCCCCAATCCAATCGGTAAAAGTATGTTATACTTACATTTACCGAACTTGGTGGTAAATGTGCCCATTTACCGGACTATGCACATTTACCGTGACATTCATACTTCAAAAACAAGTTTGAAAAAAATGCAAACACAACAAGTGGCCGGTGACGCATGGAGACCACAGCTCGAAATTGAAGTGTAAATTTGTTACAGAGCTCTGGACAATAGAAATTATCTCGTACCTTGATTTGTACAACTTAATGGCTGAAAAAATGCATTGTTTAAATAATTATTCGTATGCATTGTTAATTGTTGAAAAATGTATCATTTAAATAGTCATTCGTTTACATTGATACTTAATTAATTGTTACAACAATTGTTCAAAATGGCCGCCTTCAGCTAGGCTACACAATCCGACCCGTTTGAGTAGGGAACGTGAAACAGCACGAAGAACTGCAGCGTTATTAACGCGCCTCGCAGTATCGAAGATTCGCTGATTAAGTTCTTCCCTCGTACTCACTTTGGCTTCATACACAATGTTTTTCATTTGCCCCCACACATGGAAATCCAACGGAGTGAGGATCCGGAGACCTCGGTGGCCAATCCTGCGCACCGCCACGACCGATCCATCTTTTAGAGAACTTCTTGTTAAGATACAGCGTCGCGTTCCTACTAAATTGGGGGGGGGGGGGGTGCCCCGTCATGCTGGTATTAAATCTGAAGTCGTGTTTGCGGAGGAATGTCTTCTAAGAGACCCGGCATTTCATTTTCCAAAAAATCAGCATAAATGGCACCTGTCAGACGTGGCGGGAAAAAGTACGGTCCAACAAGCTGGTTCCCAATGACACCACACCACACGTTCACAGAAAAACGGACTTGGAAGTTGCTTTCAACTTTTCCGTGAGGATTTTCACGAGCCCATAAGTAGTTTCTCGTGTTGTTTATTCCATCACGAGTAAACTGTGCCTCGTCCGTGAACAAGATGTAACGGTTCAGGCGGAGGTGTGCATTTAACCAACGGAAAAATTCAAACCGCCTAGCCATATCCCCAGGTTGAGAAGATGCTGAACTTGCTGGATATGGTATGGATAAAGGTAGAATGGAGGACATAGGCGGAAAAAATTGAGGATAAAGGAGGAAAAAGTCGGGCATTCACTTCCGAGGAAAAATGGCAGTAAGAAAAGTGAAGGGAGCAACAAATTAATTCACCAAGGAACCAATAGAAATAACAAAAATACTCAAAATGCTTATATAGTGTAATAAGAATGAATTTTATTCACTAATATACTTCTCAGAAGAAATTATCTTTTTAAGAAGATCTTCATTCTTAAGAAGGTAAGAATGGAAATCTTTACAAGAAAAGTTTTTCATATTACACTGGATCATAATAATTCCCTTTATTGTTTTAACGGAAAATATATTTCTTTCCGGGGTCCACAGATCATTTATTAGAGAAAATACCCTTTCTGCGTTTGTATTATGTCCTTGAATGCAAAAAAACAATTCGCATATTTTTAAAAGCTCAGAATAACAATCTTTATTATTGCAGCTTCTAAAAAATGAAAAGGGACATCAAAGAAACGATCGTCTTTGTTTTCTATGAATAAGTTATATTGTTATATTGATCAAGTAACTTCACGTCTTCGATAATAATTTCCTTTTCCTTGAGATAACTCAAACACGTATCATATCTGAAATTTTTGTTCTTAATTCCATTCCCTCAAAACATTGAAATTCCTCAAATTGATTTATCTACGTTTCTAAATAAAGAATGCATTCTTGAGAAACAAGCTGCGTTTCTTCAACAAAACTCCTACATTCTTTACCCATACCCTTTGCCTGTAACGTTTGAATAATTTTACCTGACTGATAATGGCAAAACATTTTCCCGAATCCTTATTTTTAAAGAAAGTAATGTTGTTTTAAGCAAAGCGACAATTTCTAAAACAGAGTTATTTTCTCTTTCTACGGCCTCAATTTTGTTTTGGAAAACAGACGTAAGCGAGAACAAGAAACGAAGGTACAGTTCAGAAATTTCACTTTCATAAAAGGTTTTTATCAGTATTGGCGGTCGAGTAAGGGATAGGAATTACTGTTTTGGAATAGGAAATAACTTCAACAGTGTTTATAAAGCTGGTGCTAAACTAAGCCATTGTTTCCCTTCTTTCTATTCACCCCTTCAAAATGTACGTTTGCATTGTCACCTGTAAAGGAAACACGCTTCAAAGATAAACCAAATCTCTACAGAGTCGTCAACACATACTCTGATATGGTCTTCGAGGTTTCATCGGGAGTAGAAGTTAATTCAAGCACTTTTGTTTGTATTCCACCCTCTTTCAAATCAAAATACTGCACAAAGATTGGGAAGATCTTAAGTGGGCCGTGATTGCTGGCATCCGTTGCAACTCCGAAACAAGATATTTCACTCACTGTCTTCAAAATCAAATCGATAGAATGTGTAGCGATCACTTTATTCACTATTGCTCCAGTTTTCGTTCTTGTGCATGTTGTGTTGAGAGCAGTTTCCGAATCTTTAAATAATTCTCTTAACAGACTTGAAGTGCAGTCCATAGATATGAAAGACTGATGATGTTTCACTGTGTGGAAAGCCATGGTTCCCTCAGAGGCACGTGCTTTTTTTAATGAACGATTTTTTTGGATACAGAAAGATGTCACTTTTCCACACGAAGACGGAATTCGTACCGTTTTCTATGTTTCTCACTCTGAATGTGACGCTCCAAATCAAAGGATCCCTTATTTGCAACAGAAACGTAACAGTCACAAACAGAACACTTCGCCTCATTTTCATTACGTCCGATACCGAAACAAGGAAACTTTTATTTTAGATTACTGCAGAATTTACACTTCCTTTTAAGTGATGCTATCCTTAATGAGGGGTGAGTTTCTGGAATATTTAAGAGCCACAACTATAAAAAAATAAAAAATTATTTTATGTACTCGTTGGTATATTAGATATATAAATATCGCAATTTTCGGTTATCTACATAGCAGTAACATACGTACCACAGTAATTCAGTTTGAGTATCTTTTTCCAACTAAAAATGGGAACAAGAAAGGATTGGACTCTTCAGTGAGAACAGAGAAGCATCCAAAAGTTACTGTTACAGGTCTCCCTCGCTTTGAGCGAGTTCGCTTTAAACGATTTCGAAGTTAAACGAATCGCTTATTAAAACCAAAAAATCGATATAAACGTTACACTTCAGAGTTAAAACGATTTTTCAAAGACAAATCAAGTGCCTAATTTGAAAATTTACGCTGGGAGCATTCACATTGTTTGCAAAGTAACGTTTCACCCTTACTTAAAAAAAAGAAGTGTGGTGCACTTCGGAGTTAAACGATATGGCAAGGACAAAGGAAGTATTTCATTTAAAAATCAACATTGCGCGCACACACTTTAGTTACAAATGAACTTTATATCTACATAATACAAGAAACGCTCCTGTAGAGTAGGCCGCGAGCCGCTTTTGTTTGCCATTTAAAAGCGTATCGCTTCTACAGTTAATATAAGTTTTTATCAGGGCAGCCCATAAAAGTCCTACATCTGATTTACCTAATCAAGAGTTCCAAATGAAGAAGCAAAAGAAAAGGATAACACCCGATACGTGCGCAGAATTGTCGTATGTATGACAAGAGAATCACAGTCTCACTTTCTCGATAAAGCCGGACAAAATCCTAAAATTTGAAATGCCGGGAGGACAGAGGACAGAAAGTGAAAAATGAGAACATGTCCTCCTTTTACCGAACGTCTGATAACCCTACCCATCGTGTAATGTTTCCAGACTCTCATTCGCGGAACGTTGAGGCGGGCGGACATTCTTCGTGTACTAAGATGTGGACTTCGCTGAACCATTTGAATAATGTTTTCCTCCTCATCCACATTAACTTGTACTGAGCGTTCAGCTCTCAAAGACACACCCGGAAATGAGCCATTTTCTCGTAAATGTCGGTGAACTTGAATAAAAGTACGTTGATCTGGTGTTCTTCTTTGTGGAAATCGTCGTCGATATTCGTAAACGGCAGCAACGGAGTCTCCATCGCAAAAACCCGTACACGAAGTACATATCCGCATACTCTTCATTTGAAAATGTAAACGCATTATGGAAAGTTAATGATACCACACGTGTCACAGCGCACTACACTGAACGCTAGCTTACGTTCTACTGACAAGCTGCCTGCGATCTTGCCAATTACGTCCATGTCTGTTGTGCAAGCGTCATGCATCTCGTTGTTGTAACAATGGATTAAGTATCAATGTAAACGAATGATAATTTAAATAATACATTTTTCAACAATTAACAATGTACACGAATAATTATTTAAACAATGCATTTCTCAGGCTTTAAGTTGTATAAATAAAAGTACGAGATAATTTCAATTTCCCGTAGCTCTGTAAAAAATGAGAATCGAATCTATGTTCATATGACATTTTTTACTCAAAATCACTTAAAGAATAAGATCCCGAAGTTTGACACAAAGTCGACGGACATCCTGTGTAGTTAATATGGATTTTGAAAATTTGCATAACGACGTTTCACATAAGGACGCATTTCCCTGGAACGAACTAACGTCGTTATGCGAGGGATTTCTGTATGCAAAAAGCATATTTCGTATTTAGGCGCGTGGTCTACACTTGTAGGTCACTTGCTGAAAACATTAACACAAACCTCGGAAAATTAACACTTATGAACAAATACGACAGATCAAGGCCTAGTAATCAGCTACTGAGATTGACGCATACGTAAACAAGTCCATAGAAGATATATACTACCTAATAGAGATGTGTGGGGTCTACGACTTAAGACCACGCGCCTACTGAAGGGGCTAAAAGCGTCCAGGTTCAATGAAACTTTCATCGCCGTTTCTAGTGAATCTGTGATTCATCCTCTCGGTTGCAATAAAAGGCACTTAACAGTCCAAAGGGATTTTTAAGGTCCCCTAAGGCCATAATAAAGGGTACAGAAGTAGAAAAAATGGTTACGTCCAGCAGCAGACGAAAGCGGGTGCGTGATGCTGAGACAGCGAAAAGCGAAGAAGACGAGAGAGGAAGAGAGAAAGGGAGGGAAGGGGGAAAGGGAGGGAGGGGAGA